>VYXD01012561.1:483745-520335 GCA_013397195.1 Hylia prasina | reverse complement strand
GGGGTCTCGGGGTCGGCCGGCGGAGACACTTTTGTCTCTCCTGGTCTCGCCCTCCTCGGCCGGGACCGGTTTTCCGCCTCCTCCTGCGCTCTGGGTTCCAGGTAGTTGGCCCAGCGCTGCCCACGGCTCCTCTCGGCCCCGCTTGTGGGTTTGGAGGCGGGCAGGCGGAGGCGCAGGGACGGGCAGCGTGGTGAGATGGAGCTCGGCACCTGGAGAGCCGGAACTCGGCTTGTCCTGCAGTTGTCCCTCTGGAAGTGTGCAGGGAGTTGCTGACTCTCCTCGTTGGCACCATCCACCCGTGATTTTGCGTTAACCGTAGAATCATAGAATATGCTGAGTTGGAAGGGACCCATCAGGATCATCGAGTCCAACTCCTGGCTCTGCGCAGGACACCCCAAGAATCCCACCGAGTGTCTGAGAGCGTTCTCCGAGCAGCTCGGGAGACCCTCTGACCCCCTCAGAGTGAGGGTCTGTTTGGAACCGGTGCCATTTTCACCCGTGGGCTGGCGGTAGAGGGTTTCTCTGGGAGGTTCACTTTCAAAAGTTTGCTCTGTCTAATAGTGTTGTGCAAGCAAAGCCAAGATATCGAGGCTTCCGCACAGATCCAGCCCCTGCCACAGCCATCGCTCCCGCCGGCCGCGCCCATCCCAGCCCCTCAGGGCACCCCGTCTGTGGAGGAACTCATCCAGCAGAGTCAGTGGAACCTGCAGCAGCAGGAGCAGCATCTCCTCGCCATGAGACAGGTTGGTTTAAGGGGAGCACTCTCCCGGTGTGTCCTGTCAGTGGCTGTAGGAATTAGGAGCGAAGGGGGAGAGGATGGTTTGCTTCTGAGCGGTGATGGAGGTGAGAAGAGGTGTTGCTTTTCTTATTTTTGTTGTGTGGCAAATGCCATCGTTCCCCTAGAATGGGTGTATCTGATGTCTGGGTTGTGTTGGTATGATTGATCTGTGATTAAAACCTTTTATTTACTCTTTGAAAAACCTTGTTACTTTTAGAGTGCAATAAACTGTGACCGCTTTAACCTTGGTTTAGTGCTGCAAATTGCTGGGAACTCTAAGACGTTCCAGCTTGTAATATTCTGACTTAGATGTGATTAGGGGTGGAAGGGAACTGTGTGCTATCAACTAGCTGATATTTGCAAGAGATGTTTAGCTGTTTAAAGCTGCAGAAAACCAAACCAAAGGGTTCCTTGTGCCTTGGTTATGTTCCTTACATTTAAGAGCTTCCTGCAATTATTTGTTATTACGTGATGGATTTTAGAAGTAGAAGTAAACTGGACTTCTCCTGAAAAATGTGAAGAGTCTTTTCTTTTCAGAACCAAAGAATTGAAACATTTTCATGAGGTCACAGTGTTTGTAAAAGATTTTGGCCCTTGAGACAGCTACTTATGTCCAGGAGGATAAGGATACAGCAGCTTCATTCTTTAAAAGGATGTTGGCTATAATGTAATTCTTTCTCCTTTTTTTTGCTTCTATTTTTTTGTTTTGGTTTTTTTTCTTTTTTCAGGAACAAGTCACATCAGCAGTAGCCCTTGCAATCGAGCAACAAATGCAGAAGGTTTTGGAGGAAACCCAGTTAGATATGAATGAATTTGACAGCTTGTTGCAGCCAATAATTGACACTTGCACGAAAGATGCCATCTCAGTAAGTGATCTGAGTCTGCACAGGGATTTGGTGGTGGGTTTGTTTGAATTTTGAGATTCTCCCTGTGTTAACAACAGCTTTATATCTGTGTTGTGTGGCAGGTAAGATGAAAGCTGTTACCTGAAAACTCCCCTTCCTGCAGTTTTTTTCAGAGCTGTAGGAAGCCCACATCGCGGGAGCACATTAGACTGACTTGAAATAATTTAAAATTTGCTTTTCTAAGGCTGGCAAGAACTGGATGTTTAGTAATGCCAAGTCTCCTGCCCACTGTGAGCTGATGGCCGGGCACCTGCGGAACCGGATCACGGCGGAAGGAGCTCACTTTGAGCTGCGCCTGCACCTCATCTACCTAATCAATGATGTTCTGCACCACTGGTGAGAATTCAGTGCTGGGTTTCAGTTGGCTGTTCTGATTCATTTGATGACGTTTCTCTCCTAGATACAGTGTTGGTTTGACTGGCCACTTCATATTTTTAGCATTAATTATTTTTAGCAGCTGTCCTCAGCTTTGATTTAGTCCTTTAGTACTCAAATTTAGGTAAAACCGTTTTACCTGCTTGGTGTATTTTCCTCCAGACAAGATTTTACAAGCAATTCATTAGGAAGAGAACTCCCTATTTCGTGATTCCACTACTTGTAGAATAGCAGAAGTTGAGATGAATTGAATGTTCCAGTGCACTTAGTGTTATAGTGAAAAAGATAACTCTTCCCATTCTTTTCTTGAAGCCAGCGGAAGCAAGCACGAGATCTTCTGGCTGCTTTACAGAAGGTGGTTGTGCCTATTTATTGTACCAGTTTTCTAGCAGTGGAGGAGGATAAGCAACAGAAAATTGCCAGAGTGAGTATCTGGTTTTGGTTGAGCTGTAACTTTCGCTTTGTTAGGTTGGTGCTATGTAAATTCACAAATAGGCAGGTGCAAGAAGAGATTCTTGTGGTCTGATTGTCTTCATGAAGTCTAGGAGGTGCTCTAGTTCACATTTAAAATAGAACTTTAAAGTACCTGGGTTTTATTTAAGAGTTAATCATAATGATGAATGCAGTTGAATCTTCACTGGTTCAAAAATAAATACCAAAATCCTAGGTCTTATGAAAAGCTGAAGACACAAAAATGCTGTGCCTCAGATTTTCTTTGAATGTTCATAATTTCTAAAAACCTTTCACTCTTATTCATGCAGCTTCTTCAGCTATGGGAGAAAAATGGGTACTTTGATGAGTCCATTATTCAGCAGTTACAAAGCCCAGCTCTTGGACTTGGCCAGTACCAGGTTAGCCACAAAAATATCAGTTTTCCTATTTATGCAAATATTTTGAAAATTATTTTCCTTTTCAAAGGATAATGTTAATTTCTGTCCTCCCTCCCCTCCCTTGAAGTTGCTTACAAGGGATTACAAAAAAATAATGTAAAATATAACCTTGTTATTTCAAACATTCTGTAATCCAACTGCTGATATGGTCCTGGACACAGGATACAGATTTATACAGTGCTGTACATATTTAACAGTGTCTTGTATAGCAAGGAGTGTTTGGTCAAAAGGGAACAAGCAAACGTGGCTTTGAATTGGGTACACTGAATATAAAAATTGTTGTGGCAGCAGGAACTTTTCCTGTTTATTAATAATAATGAATGCTGTTGATTTGAGCTGTATTGGAAAGACAGGACTAAAGATGGTGGGTTCTGGAAATCTCCACAAAGGTTCATAATGAGACTGGCTGGTTCTGCCAGCATTATCTTGCTTCCTCATGTGTTTTTTGGGAGAGAGGGTGAAGAGCAATGCAGGGAATTCTGAACAAGTGGATAGACTGGGTATTATAGGTGCAGTCATTTCTTTTACCAGGCAAATCTGATCACTGAGTATGCAACGGTTGTACAGCCTGTGCAAGTGGCTTTCCAGCAGCAGATCCAGAACCTGAAAACTCAACACGAGGAGTTTGTGAACAGTTTAACGCAGCAGCAGCAGCAGCAACAGATCCAAATCCCCCCCCTGGAGAACGAGGTGAAATCCACACCCCCTCCTCAAGCCCCCACAGCAGCCCCAGCCTCAGCTCCACCGTCTGCTCCAGTCACACAAGCAGGTACTGAGCTGACCTGGGACTTGTGCAAAGATCAGTGGGTGACAATTATAACTCCTTTTATTTTTTTGCCTTCCTTTTTTAATAATGAGGCACAATGTGCTGCTGGTTTGGTTCAGGCAAAAGCTTGAATCTGTTGAGAGCCTTGCAGCAGGTGGAGGCCAGTGCTTGAGTATAAAAAGAACCAAAGAGATGAGTGTTAAATGGATCAGAAATCCTGTCTCCCAGTAATTAGATTTCTGCAGAAGAAATTCATCTGGAGCCTGGTGTGCTGATATTTTATTAACTGCACGTGACTTTGATGCTGACAATAGTCTCTAAATTGTTCCAGATGATGGCAAATCTCAGCTGCCTCTGGCTGGTTCTGCAGAGTATGACACAACTGGGTCTGGAGTGCAGGATCCTGCCTCAGGTGGACCACGTGGCCCTGGATCTCATGATCAGATTCCCCCAAATAAACCACCCTGGTTTGACCAACCTCACCCGGTTGCGCCGTGGGGTCAACAGCAGGTAAGAAACAGTTCTGAAAATGGATGTGGAGGTTCAGACTGTTGGGTGTGGAGGTTGGGAATGACCATCTTGGTTGTGGAAGTGCAACGAAAAGCTGTGAAAGGTAGAAATCCAGATTTCAATGCTGAGCTTTGTCATCCTGAGTGCAGTTAAAGGCAAAATGTTAATCATATTTCAATTTATTAACCATCATGCTATTCCTATGAACAAGAGCAGTTTGGTTCAGTGACAGTTTGGTGTTTTCCCATCTTTCTTCTGAAGCTGCAGCCATTCAGACTCTGTATTTGACATGTTCTTTCGCTTGTGCACGTCGCCTGTGGGCTGTACTTCCTTAAGAAGTTATGTTACTGTGTCCTTTATTCTTGTAACCTAATGACCAGGCCTCTGTACTTCACCTCCAGGGACCACCTCACTGCCCTCCCTGGAACAACAACCACGAAGGAATGTGGAACGAACAGAGAGATCAGGGCTGGAACAATCAGCGAGAGACCCCTTGGAACAACCAGCCTGATCCTTCTTGGAACAACCAGTTTGAAGCACCGTGGAACAACCAGCACGAGCAGCCTCCATGGGGTGGGGGTCAGAGGGAACCTCCATTTCGAATGCAGCGGCCACCTCACTTCAGAGGCCCATTTCCTCCACATCAGCAACATCCCCAATTCAACCAGCCCCCGCATCCGCATAATTTCAACCGCTTTCCACCTCGCTTCATGCAGGATGATTTTCCACCTCGCCATCCCTTTGAAAGACCTCCTTATCCTCATCGTTTTGATTACCCCCAGGGGGATTTTCCTCAAGGTAAAGTGTGTACCAGGCCAGGTTTTCTTACGTTGTAATGCTGATTGCCATCACAAAGTTATTTGATGATTTGGGGTGACAGTTTATCCTCGGTGGACTGTTGTGGTTTTCCTAAGAAGTGTTTAGTTTGGGAAGCTGCTGCTAAGAACTCAGTAGGAAACACGTGCAGAGTTGGATGCTTCCTTGCTTTTTGAGTCTTCCCTAATGGATAAGAAATTGTAGTCCAAATTCAAGTCAGCATCTCTACAGGCACCTCTTTTGCAGCTACTCCACTTTAAAAGTAGCGAGTTCAAAGGTGAGAAGCAGCATTTTCTTGCAAATTTAACCACCTGCACATCAGCCTGTAGGTGAGGGCTGATGAGAGCTGTGTAGATGGAGGAAGTTAAGAGAAAGGGCAAAAGGATTTGTTCCTGTGCATACATTCATTTGTTCTTTTTATTGTGACTGCCAAGCTCTCTAGTTTTCTGCCTTTAATGTTTCATGGCTTGGTAGTGTGTGGTGAAACGATCCCTACCTGCAGTTCTTCCTCCTCATTGGGTCTGCTCTCTTGTTGGAACATGGGAATGTGTGAGAGTCCCCTAACTCAGGTGCTGCCTGCCTGGCCTGTGGCTGCCAGAAATCTGCTGCAGTTCTGCCCAGGGGTTGTTTCCATTTCACCTGCAGGAGTTACTGTTACTCTGGAATGATCCTTATCAGTGTAAAGACCAAAGATCACCCTGGTTCTGTGTGACAGGTCATGTAGAAGATACATTATGTTTCTGTGGAGGAGTTGCTACTGTTAATCCTAAAAGTTTCTCAATTTTCCAAGTCCAAATATGGTTGAAAACCAATGGAGTTGAGTTTATATATTTAGGATTGAGTTTAACTTCTGTAGTAGGGATAGTTCCTTTTTTTTCCCTTGGGTTTTATTGTTTGGATGGGTTTTTTTAAGAATTGTGGCAGTGAGTAGGGAGAAAGGGAGAGCTCCCTCTTGTCTGAGGGAGTTTAGGTTTAAGCTCAGAATGAGATGCTCAGTTTTGGATTCTAGTGCTGGGATTACATATCTGTTGTTTCATGCAAAGCTGTTGGAGGAAGAGATGGTTGAAATTAGGAAAGCAGTGAAGCCATGACAGTACAGACTCTGCTCAGGTTCTGATCTGACAATGAGTCAAATAGTACCAGCTCGAGATGGGGAAATGGCTGTAATGGCTTTTCCTGGAAAAACTGTTAATCCTGTTGCAAATGATGTTCAATCTTGCATTTTTCTTAGTAGAGTGCAGTGAGTTCAGCAGGGTCTCCTGGCATTCATGGTATTTGTCCATCAGTGGTTGGATGAGTGTCACTCACTTCCCTATTTTAACAGAATTATTATATCTCTACCTCTTCTTCAATTTTTGTCTCTCCAAAAGTATTTTCTTGTCTCCCACTGATGCAAGTTAATTGCTGCCATATATATTTCTTTACAAATCTTGATTTGACAGAGAGACAGAACCAATGAGAGGTCCAAGCTGAGCCATGATTGTGGACTTAGCTTCAGAAATAAATTACACCAGTAGCTGCCCTGCTGCATCTGAAACATTTTGGTTTGGAGTGTGTCTTCCTTGTGGTCCTTTTGACCACAGTAGGTCCCAAAGGAAGCAGTGGCTTGGGGCTGAACTAGCCTGTTGTCTGTGGCCAGGGAAGCATAGGCACTGCAGGGTATTTGTGAATGTGGACCTGTAGCCAGCCCCTGGTTCTGGTTCTGGTTCTGGTGCTTTGCTGGACCTGCTGAGATTGGGTTTTAGGATGAATGCAGTAATTGAAGTACATCTCCGACTGCCTTCCTTCCTCGCTGGCTAAATCAAACATTTTCACCCTCCCACTGTGCAGAAATTGGACCTCCTCATCATCATCCTGGTCACAGATTGCCTCATCCTGGGATCAGCGAGCACCCTCCCTGGGGAGGGCCACAGCACCCTGACTTTGGGCCTCCCCCCCACGGCTTCAACGGGCAGCCCCCGCACATGCGGCGCCAGGGGCCCCCGCACATGAACCACGACGATCCCAGCCTGGTGCCAAACGTGCCCTACTTCGACCTCCCTGCCGGGCTGATGGCTCCACTTGTCAAAGTAGGTGCCTGCTGTGGGACTCACTGGTGGGAGGACAAGATCCAAACCCTGTTGTTGTTGTTAGGGGCACTTCAGTGTGGATGTGTATAATTTCAAGTCCTTCCATCTCACTACCGGTTGTGTGGGGTATAAGAGCAGGAGTGGTTGGGGGGGACTAGGTGGTGAAAACGGTGATGATTTTTATGTGTCGTGTGCCAGGGGAAGCCAGGCTGAACTCACAGTGGGAAAGACTTAATTTATACTTGGAATTCTGACTCCTGTTGGTAGGAAATGGAAATCCCCAGTGATTTCCAGATGGTCAGAGGCCTCACAGCTCTGATGGGAGACACTGAACTAGTTCTTTTTAATCAGAATTCTCGTGAAGATGTTTTACAGTATCAATGTTATATATACAAAGAAGCATAGAGAACAGGAAACATACCTGTGTCAGCATCTTCAGGGATATTTATATTATTTATATTTTCTGTATTTGAGATGAACAGGTAAGCCTCTTCCATCTCTTTGTGTTATTCTCGTACACCAGTTTGTGCCAGGCTTCCATCCATCCACATTAGCACAAAGGTGGATGAGAGAGGCATTTTATCCACCTGGTGACCCATTTAATACTGCAACCTGTGCAGTGCAGGCTTTTCTCAGAGAACTCACAGTAGTGATAGCAAGAGGAAGCATCAGGTCATCTGAAGAATCCTTATTTCCAGGTCTTTTTTTATCCAGTATTGAAACTTGAGGTCTCTACACAGCTAAATCTGTATTTAACTCTTAGGCAGCCACCCCATCACACTTGACACGAATGTAATTTGTTTTGTTTCTGGCAGCTTGAAGACCACGAGTATAAACCTTTAGATCCTAAAGACATACGTCTTCCACCTCCAATGCCCCCCAGTGAGAGACTCCTGGCTGCAGTTGAGGCATTTTATAGTCCACCATCTCATGACAGGCCTAGAAACAGGTAAGAGTAGGTGTAGCCAATAAAATGGTAGGGCAAATGCCCTAAGAAAGTGTCTCAAAGCACAAAGTGCTCCCTGACTTTTGCCTGTGCCTTGGTTCTCCTAAATGCTCTTGTTGTATTGCAACTGCACTTGCTGTTTGGTCTCATACTGAATTTGCATGACAGTTTTGCCCAGACCCTTTGTTCTGTACAAAATCTGGTGAAAATCCTTAAGGTCGCCACTGAAGTGGAATTTACACGTGTGGGTTCTGTGTGGTTGATCTGTTGCAGTGAAGGATGGGAGCAGAATGGACTGTACGAATTCTTCAGAGCTAAAATGAGAGCAAGGCGGAGGAAAGGTCAAGAGAAGAGGAACAGGTGAGAGTTCCTGTGTGCTGCCTTCTGCTGTGTGCTGGTCATCTGGAAGGTGCTTGGGCTAAATGCAGAGGGCAAGTGTGTTCAGCAACATGCTGATCTGCCTAATCTGCAGAAAATGGAACCGGCACGAGTTGCCCGGAGAAGCTGGGGCTGCCCCATCCCTGGAAGTGCCCAAGGCCTGCGTGGATGGGGCTTGGAGCAACCTGGTCTTGAGGAAGTTGTCCCTGCCCCATGGCAGGGGTTGGAACTGGATGAGCTTGAACGTCCCTTCCAACCCAAACCGCTTTTTGATTCTGTGAAACAGTTCTTCACACTCAAGCTTTCACTTTGACTGCAGAAGTAATGCTGTGTGTAATTTGAATGTGATCGGGAGTAGATTTGTGTTTCTGGTGCTGCTCCTCCATGGAATCTCACTGGAGTTTTCTCTGCTCATCTGTGCAGTGGGCCTTCTCGGTCTCGCAGTCGGTCTAAGAGCCGAGGTCGTTCGTCTTCCCGGTCCAATTCACGATCTTCAAAATCCTCTGGCTCCTACTCGAGGTCTCGCTCTCGCTCTTGCTCTCGATCACGATCCTATTCTCGCTCACAGTCCAGGTAGGGCACGGGGGGCTGAACTGGGGAACTGGGCTGTGGGAAGCAGCCCAGGCTGATCCACGGCACCGCCGGGGCTGCCCTGGTAACTCGTGTGCTCTCCCTTTCAGAAGCCGGAGCAGGTCCCGCTCCTCCCACAGCCGGTCCCGGTCCAGGTCCCGGTCCCGGTCCAAGTCGTACTCCCCAGGGAGGCGGCGCCGGTCCCGCTCTCGCAGTCCCACTCCTCCGTAAGCTTTGATTTGAGCCTGTCTCCTTTTACCTGGGCTGGTTGGACAGAGCACCTGCAGGGGCACTGCCTCTTACCAGGGGACAATCAGCATGTCAGCAAAGAGCAGAAAAGATGATGGAGAACAGATTTATCTGTTGTTTTTAAATAATATCTATTATCTATCCTATTTATATATGTGCTTATAGAGAGATGATTACTCTGTTGTGGTGGCTTTTTATTTTAACAAAACTGCATGCAACTGTGAAGTCTGTATGTCTTCCTTGGGAGCAGGAGTAATTCTGTGAGTGTTCCATTGGGAAGAGCACAGTGTGTGATTTCCCTTGTGCTGAGAAGCAGGTGATGTGTTTCTGGCACCTCAATAACTGCATAATCTAATGGCTTTAATAAAGAATACCTATAGTAGAGTGGATGAAATTGTGTTGGATGTTAATGCTTAACAGGATAGAACTGACTGTGCTTTGTGTGAGAATAGGATCACTGGTTCCTAATTTGTTTTTATTTTCTTAGTTCTTCTGCTGGTTTGGGCTCCAGTTCTGGGCCTCCTATACCAGAATCTAGACTTGGAGAAGAAAATAAAGGCCATCAAATGCTAGTGAAAATGGGTAAGATGCTGTTCTAGAATCTTACACAAGCCAGGAAACAGGATCAGATGCCAAAGTCTTAGATGTAATTAATTAATGCATGTTCATAAGGAATTATTCCTTGGCATTCCAAGGTCAGCATAAGAATACTCAGAGATGTAAGTATATGGAGCAGTGATAGTTGCCTTTCTGGGAAAGATACAGAAGACAGGGATGTGAGTTTGGCACCAGATAGAACTGATCCTACCTGAGGTAATTCATCTCCGTGCAGTGCAGGTCAGCAGGGTTGACCAGACAGATTGGGCTTGCGTTGCCTTTTTTCTTATCCTCCTAACAGTTTTTAGGGATAGTGCTGCTGTCAGCTCCTAGAATCTCTGCATATTAATGCTTGTGAAATAAATGGGACAGCTCCTGTGTTGTTTCAGGTTGTTTGTTCCCATCCTGCTTTATCAAACTGATGCTGTCTCTGGTTGTTTTCAAAATGTCCGTGCTTGTCTTCACAATTCTAGTAATAAAAAAAACCAGTGAAAAGATTCACTGTTGTGTCCTTGCTGCAGGATGGAGTGGATCTGGTGGATTGGGAGCCAAGGAACAAGGAATTCAGGATCCAATTAAAGGAGGTGATATCCGAGACAAATGGGATCAGTACAAAGGAGTGGGAGTTGCATTGGACGACCCTTATGAAAACTACCGAAGAAACAAAAGTTACTCATTTATCGCACGCATGAAGGCCAGGGATGAATGTAAGTGAATGTTTCTCAGCAATTTAGAAACCTCAATGGAAGTGAAAGTTACCTTTGTAAACTCAAATCAAAATATCAGTAACTCTGTAATTTTTTCTAATGTAACTGATGCAGTAAAACAACAGGTAAGTGGATGTGTACTGCGATTAACCTGGCAGGTTTTCCTTTCTAGGCTTTGTGTTCTAATCTCTGAAAGTCTAATTAATGAGCCTGTTCTGTGTAAGCCACTTCCTGGCCACACTGAGCACCTGCATCTTTGAATGTTGCCCTACAAAAAGTTGGAGCAGTCACAAAGTTGGTGGAGGGGGAGCTGTGCCACACAAGGGACAGCTGCCACAGCAGGGAGGTCCTCGTGGCTGGAAGCAAGTTAGACCACACTTACTGTTTACCCCTGCCCTATTCACAGTCTCCTACCATTAGTACCATGTTCTGCCAAAGCCAGAACTGGTAATAAATTCTCTGTAGTGCAGGAAGGATTCAGAAAAAGTGGAGGTGTTTGTAAGAGATGAAGACAATTACCCAAATGATGGATTTTTGCAGAGAGTCTGTGATACAATGAACATCAGCACTTGCCAACAGCTAAAAGGATAAAGTTGGCATGCTCAGTGAAATGTCACTCCTGCCTCTAGATCTGTGCAATCAGATGGGTTCAAATAAAGCCCATAAGGAAAAATTCCTAATGAACAGAACCCTCATTCCATGAAACAGTTCAGACAGCTTAGGTAACTGTGGAATGGGTAAGAACTCTTTTCCCTGTTGTTTCAGTGAAGTGTGAAATACAAGACCCTCCACCACCTGAGTAAGACTCTCTGAAGAAAGATGTCTTGCATCTTCTACAAAACATTAAACTTGTAGAAATCCAGATTAAAGTCTGGAGGAAGTGACAATGAGTTACTTTTAAAACTATGGTGAAAAATGGAAAGCTATGACATGTACTTCAACCTTGTCAATTAGTGCTTAAAAAAGGCCAGTTGTTACTATGACATGTCTAGCATGTTTAAAAATTTCCATTTATCTCTCAAAACTTTCTAATTAGTTCCCCATTTTATAGCAGAATTAAACCCCATTCAAGCTGTTCGTGGTGCAGGACTGTACCTCATTAATTCTTTGGGATTACAGACATTATCTGATGTGGTTGTATCTTCTCTAGTTCCATAACGTATGTTTATTTCTCTCAAAAGGTTAATTCTATTTGAAGTGGAGGGGTGCTGCCTTGGGATCAAGTCAGACTGATGCTGAGCAGTGTATCCTAATGTCTAAATGGGGAAATGAAGCATCTAGTTCCAGTGCAGGTGACCTCTGAGCACTGTGCCAGCTTTTAGAACCTTCCAGCCACCTCCAGGCCTGGCCCAGCAGCTGCTGCAGCCTCGGGGCAAGACACAAGGGGCAGTTCTCTGGTAGCTTTCCCAGCACTCTGAGGGATGGGCCATGCTTTGTAATGGAACACAGTCTTGGAGCTTTTTATATTTTTGTATATACCCTTTAATAAAAGCTAATTAGTTCAATAGAATCCATTTTCTCCGCTCTACACCTTTCTATCAAGGAGATGTTCTTGGCAACTTGCTGTAATGGAAATGAAAACAGAAACACGCCTTTTGTAACTGTTTCCAGAGATCACCAGCTAGAGCTGCTAGGCCCTTACACTGCACTTCCACTCCCCAGGTCTGCCTGGTGGTTCCCTTTTCCAGTCCTTTCTTTGTAGAGCAAAAACCCTCTTAAAACCATCCAGTTCATATGGTGGAATATCAGTTTGTTCTAGATCTGCTGTAGTTGTGGAACTGTACCTGTCTGTGAATCAGCGTACAACACCTGTATGTTACCAAGTTGTGAATGTTGTTGTTTTGCCTTCCAATAAACAATTTTTTTTAAATAAAAAGGCAGCTGAGGTTTCAGAGTAAGTGGATTTCTGTACCTTGACTATAAGCCTTCCTTGTTTTGAATTTATCTTAATAAACACACCCAAGTGTGTGGATGGGTCTGTTGTGATCTGACAAGGAGGATGGGCTGGTTTTGCAGTGATTGACATTTAGTGAGGAGAGGAGCCACCACAGAAGCTTTATATAGAAATGCTGAATGGCACTAAAGTCAGGATATGGTAATTTTCTGCTGTGGTCATGTTTCTCAGGGGCTGTAGTACAGACTTGCACTTTTTCCATGATCGTAGATATGATCACAGATCTCACAATTCACTGGATAAATGTGTGCACTGTGATGACTTACCACAGTCCCATTAGACAGAAGTGTTATCTTGATGTCTCTTTTGCTGACACAGTCTGGCTGAAGGTTCCTGCACATCCCTGTATTGTGTACACGAGTAAAACATTCAGGTATAGAAAAGTGAGTTATATATAATAATTAGCAACTTGTACTAACTAATTTATACTAACAGAGCAGTTCATACAAATCCTTCCAGTACAGTTTATAATCTTTTATCTGTGCAATTTGGAAAGGTTTCTTGTTTCAGCCTTAGAGCTGTAAATATAAATGTAACTTCAAGTTCAAAACTGTCTGAGCAGTTAGTTCTCCTGGGCTCTCCGAATCTCTTCAAGTGCTTGCTCAATTGTTAGAGGTGGGGATTTGTGATTCTTGATGTACTGCAAAAAAAGAAAAAAGTTAATAAACTAATGTCTTTATTATGTAGATTATTATTTTTGAAATTTAAATTAAATTTACTAATTAGAAAGCAACTAATCGTCACGTCAGGATACCTGCATGTTTCTGTACTAGCAACAGAAAGTGACCCTTCTGTTGCAGCATCTGAATGATCCCTGCTCATTAAATACTAAATACTACAGCAGAAACCAGCTAAATACTACAGCAGAAACCTTAATCTTTAAAAACTATGGCCTCCAGCAGGACTTCAGTCTTTTTTTTTTCTTTTAAACTTATTAGTTAATCATATGCAAAGAAATTGGGTTTGCTGCAAGTACCACAAGCGTTTGGAAAGGAATATCCACTCAGTCTCTGGTTTATCATAAAATACCTCTTTAGCCTCTTCCAGGGTATGGTAGTGGAACTTCTCCTGCTCCAAGGACTCCACGAGGGATGTGTGAAGGTGGTGAACGTTCTCCACAAACTGCTGGGTCAGCATCAGGTGCTGCTTGCACATGGTGTGCAAAACAAGAACCGAGGGGCTGTAGGCGGTCAGGGCTGTGAGAAAGGGACAGGACCTACTGTGGGGAGGCACAGCTGGCAGCAAGGGCTGAACAAACCAAGCTGGGCTTAGAAAATAGAGTCAAAAAGAAGAATAAAAGTGGTTTTGGTACCTTCTACTGCATCCATGCTGATGACGTGACTGGCAATGGGCACTGGATCGATGCAGCTGGTTCCAAGAGCTGGGGCAAGCACTGCAGAGGGGTTTGCTGCACATGGGAGAGCATCAGAGTTACTGGGTGCAAAGGTTTAGTGCTACTGCTTGGTTCTTCACCACTTTTTGGTGAAGCAGCTGTCCTAAAACCACTGTGCAGCCTAACAGGAGAATTCTGTAAGCCAAAAAAAATGTTGATGTAGTTCTACAACTTCCATAGTTTTCTTCGTAGGCTCACCATTGCAGGAAGCAGCTTTTCTAACCCTAGGCAGAGTAAAAATAAAGACTTTTGTACTCAAGGCTTCTGTTTTCAAGCACACTCAAGTTTCTACTTTCTCCTCGAGTGTGGCAAGGAATGGTGGCTCTTTCTCCTTCAAATGAAGAGATGTAGGCAGGGAGTTACCCCTCAGGATGTGAAAGCTCCTATCTGATCCTGTCATGGGGCCATAATGCTTTCCCAAGAGAGAAGTACAATGCAAAAATACTCTGTGAATGAGCAATCACTTCAGTAACACTACAATGCTATTATTTACAACAGTAAAGATGTCAGAATATTGAATTTCATTTGAGAGTACTACTTGTGCTATTGTGAGCTCTGTCACTAACACTTCCTCATCCAGCCTCAGGTCTTGTGGGGAGTATTTTAAAGCAAAAAACCATTTCTTATTACAATATTCAATCCCAGTCTTCTGGGGACAGCAGATTAAGGTGCTGGGCTTTAGAAAACTTGAGGGGAACGGGAAGTGAGGGGAAGCTGGCACAGCTGACTGGGCTGGCACATACAGAAGTGTCAAACCTGCCTGAGGAGGGCAGCAAGTGCTGAACTCACCCTTTGGCCAGCAGAAGGTGAAGGGAGGCTCTGCTGTCTGAACCGAGGCCTCTGTGAGGGGCACTGGGTGCCCCCTGTGCTGCTCCTGGGTGACTGCCAGGGATGGCTGCTGGGCTCCACAACACGTGCAGCTCCCAGCATTTCCCTCTGCAGACTCCCTGGCTGTTGTCCACAGAGAGCTTTCAAAGTCTTCAGAATATTCTGAATTAAGAGTTCTCTCACTCTGGTGAAGATAATCCTGTTTGTGAGGAGGGAAATCTGAGGAAACTCCACTTAAATGTTCAGAGATTTCAGCTTCAGAGATAGATTCTTCAATATCCTCTTCAGGAGAATCACTCACGTCAGTTACTGCACTGGTCATTTGAAGAGCAGCCTGGTCCTCTTCCACCAGCAATGTGTCTTTTTTCACATATTTGTTTGATTCTTGAGCAAACTGAATGTCTTTTCCCTGTAAAAGTATTTATTTTAGAACCTCCACACCTCACCAAAGAAAGGCAGACTGGGAATATGTGCTAGTGGGAAATTTCTACTTACTTTCTGCTTTAATTCTGCTGCCTCACTGGTAGTATCTGGTGCCAAATCATCAAGGCTCAGGATATTCAGTCTGAAGGCTGCAAACAAATGACACCTACACGTGAGAATTTGCATGAAAATTACAGTACACCTTCCTGTAAGTGAAGTAAGTGGAAAAAAAAATCAGTACTACCTTCCTAGTTTAGTATTAAAAAGTAATAGCAAACAGTCATTGATTCTTTAACTGTGCAGAAACTCCTAAAATTTCCTCCTTTGATCTGCTGACGTTCCTGAAGCTCAAGAGATTTTTGCTGCCCCTCATTTCCAGCTGTTCTCACTGTGACCCATTGGTACTTTGTATCACTGATACATGAAAACTACTCTAAATGTTCGAATTGTTTTGACATCATAATGTCACCCAGGGCAGCATCATTAACCTGAACCCATTAAGTCAAAAGCTAAGGAAAATGCAAACCTATTACACTAGAAAAAAGAAACAGATCAGCAGATTGCTTTGCTTGGGACTTGGTTTATGTAAAATCTCACCAGTGAATCCTTTCCAAGTGCCTATTTTCCCCGTGTTTATTAAGAGAATTTATGAGGAGATTATCAATTCAATTCATACTGAGTCTACTGAGACAGCATTTCACAAAACTTACACTTCGAGCTGCTGCTGGTTGAATCTTCTGCATCAGCTCCTTTAGAAAATAATTCATCTAATGACTTTATTTCACTCGTGTCACTTTCAAGGGATTCTTGCCTTTGCTTGGTGTAGCCTGCTTTAGGCAGAGCAATCTGTACAGGGTTGTCTTCCATGGAAGATGACAGCAATCGAGGTTTCGTGGTATGTCCTGAGAGGTTTCTGCTGGCAGGTGAAGGTGCTGGTGAATTAACTCTACCAAACACACTCTTCTCTGAGTCTTTGTTGTGAAAAGAAGATGCTTTAGATAACTCTGCTGGTGAAACTTCCTTACGAGGTGGAGGAGCCCTTCCTGATGGAACTGGAGCCTTGCTCTTTTTGGAGAGCATGAAAAAGAGATTTGTGTGTTACTTCATTGTTATGTGTAGATTACAGAAGAGAGAACAAATTGTGGGTAAAAGAGTAATTTTAAAATGTTAAGAACCTGAATCCTATAATGAGCAAGGCACAAATGCAAATTTAAAATTTAGTTGCTGTTTTTATCTAAATAAAAAGTGATCAACTGATTAAAACAATTATGTAAAGTCATTAATAAAAATACATAATCCAGCAAAGTTTGCAATTACCTTTCTATCCCACTGAGCATCACTTACCACAACCTTCTGATTCCCATTTCCCCTGGACAACCCCAAAGAGCTCTCCATCAATTCTCTCATTTCCTCTTCATCACTATCCAGATCAAACTGTTGCTTAACTGTAACGTTCCTTTTAGGGCTTTGGATGCTTTCCTCTTCCTCAGAACAGGCATCCCCGCGGGCCCCATTCCCACTGGTGTGCGTCTTCCAGTACTTCTTGCCCCTGGCACCACCTCCATGCCCAGAGGCAGATGAGATGCACTCCTCAGCCGAAGGCTTCAGGCGCGAGTCAGCGTTCTGCAGTTCCAGGTGCTTTTTTTGACCCATGATTTTGCTTTCCAGTTGCGCCACTTTATCCAGGACCGAGCTTAAGCGCCTGTGGGAGGCAGTGCCCGGAGCGCCCTGGGCTGCACGGCTGCTCCCGGCCGGCGCGGGGCTGCCCGGCAGCGGGCACGGCGGGATCTCCCGAGCCTTTCCATGGCACGCCTTCAGGAACCTGCCGGGGTGGGACGGAGCTCTTCCAGCGCTCTCCAGCGTGAGCTCAGCACGGGTGCTGGTCCTGCGGGGTACGTGGCTGTGGCCCTGCCAAGAATCACAGAGTCACTGACCTGAGGAAAGACCGGACATCGCCGAGTCCAACCTGTGACTGCTTCCCACGCTGTTCACCAGACCAAAGCACTGAGTGCCACATCCAGGCTTTCCCATCTCCATGATGGTGACTCCACGGGCAGCCCCTTCCAATGTGGGACCAACCTTCCCGTGAAGAAATTCTTTCTGATGTCCAACCTAAACCTCCCCTGGCACAATTTAAGACTCTCCTCTCGTCCTGTCCCTGGTTCCCGGGTCACTACCGGGCTGCACCCTTCTGTAACGGAGCGGGGGTTGAGCAGATCCCTCCCCACACAGGACGCAAACACCGCCCCAGGCCGAGGCTGCCGAGGTTCAGACTGAGATAGGGCGCCGGTGCCTCACCTGCCCTCGGCCCGCGGGTGCCCCAGAGATCGCCGCCATCCGGATCGAGACGAGACAGATGGAAGGCGCAGGACGGACGGGATGGGGCGGGCAGGGTCGGAGAGCACGGTGCCGGTGCCGGTGCCGGGCCCGCCCCGCCCCAGGCGGCGACGGCTTCTCTGGGCCCGGCCACAGAGGGCGGAGCGCGGCCCTGGAGGCTCCTGGAGACCTGGACTCCCCAATATCCCGTCCATTCATTGGCTATGCTCCAGCGCCAGCCAATCACAAGCAGGTTTACAGCCGTCGGCACCGGGCGCCCCGACTGCAAACCCCAGCATGCACCGGGGTCAATAAATGAGGAGTTTTACAAACGCGCCGTTTGCTAATTATGGGAGCGAGCTCGGAATTAATCCAGTTGTTCAGCAGGATTTGCGTTAAAACCCCTCACTGAAACAACATATTGTAGGCTATTGCCTGCCCTTTGTACTTGTTTGTCATTTCTAGGGACTCGGTGAAACTTGTACTTTGTGTGTCACGTTGAAATTTTGTATTAGGTATCTAACATAATTCTACATTTGTAATACAATTATATAGCTATTGAGCTTATGCCATGGATAATTTTTATTTTGGCTATTTTTTTTATTTTTCCGGGTTAGTTTTCTAGTACTTTCTAGTGTTATTCTGCTGCAAGGTGAGTTTAAGGTTCCTGAAAACTTTCCCTTGCTGTCTCTAAAACTCTGGCTGACAGATGTACACAGCTATATAGACCGATTCTATATTTTGATTATAATGCCAGATCATACTTATTAAATAAAAATTTATAACAAAATGCATCTGGCAACCCACAGGATGATTTAGATTATCACTGAGGAAAATTAATCATCAAAGAAACCCATGGACTGGGATGATTGAATCCGAATTTATGATCTAAATGACGTCAAACCTGAGGTAATTTGCTCTATTCTGTGCTAGTAGATTATTAAATTTCTTTTTAATATAGTTGAACTGTGCACTGGTTTTGCTTTCTTATTTTCCTCTGTCTTTTCAAGGATTGGGATGAACCTGAACCCATGGTGGAACTAGTGCTGGAGACCTGATTTTTGGGATGAATAATAATAATAATAATAATAACAGAATAGTATTCTACTGTGCTGAAGGCTCCTCCATACAGTTTATAAATAATTTACTACTCCTAGGTAGGGAAACACCTTGAGCCACTTTCTTTGCCTGACTGTATCCCAAACATGTAGTTCATCCCAGGGGGAATGGAAACCAAATCAGATGGGTGATCTGAGGACTCTGCACAAAACAGACTTCCAGGGTTTGTTTTTTTTTTTCTGTTTTCCTTCCAAACTGAAAGCTGGCACATTTTTTTTTTTTTTACAATTTCTTGATAACTGATGCTGAGGTTTATGCAAAAGACTTTGGAGATGGAACATGGGGAGAAATGAAGTGAACATGAAATTCTCATTGGTGTTTTTGTTCTTCATTTCCACACTTTAAAAATTGCTTGTCTAATCAGATTGAGAAAGTATTGGTGCATAACAATGAAATTGGAATCTCGTGGTCCTGAAAAGGAAACGAAAGAGGAATAGCAGGAGAGAGAAAGGACTGTGGAGGAAAAATACTTTAAGCAATAGTTTAAGAAAAAAAAATCAGAGAACAAAGAAGGCTTTGGAAGGGACAGAGCAGTAGGGAATGACATTGAGATGGAAGAGCTTTGTCATTTGAAAGAAGTTCACGTTTTTTCCTGCTTACATCATGTAAGGATTGTGGCATTTTGTTAGCAGCTTGTGGAAATCTGCTGTGATGGAGTTGTTTAAATACAGGCTTGTTTGATGCAACATTAGATTTTGTGACTAGTTGCAGTTATTTTTATTAAAAAACACTGTCACAGTTAAATTGTCTATAGAAAAAGTTGGAGACTATTTATTAACTGTATCCTAACACTGCTATAATGTATTGAAATGGTTGTTTGTAACTGTTCTACACTTTGATGTTTTAATATTAAACGTAAAACGAATGCTCATTTTTATTGAGGGAATATTGCACTTTTATGTTCCAGTAAAGGCTTCAGCATGTCAAATGGGCAAAGAATGCTTCACAACATACTTGGAATCAAGGAGGAGATAAGCCTTACTTAACTCCTGTAGCCGTTGTGCATCTGTCAGAGTTTCAGAGCTGACTGAGCCAATGCACCTTAGCTCCTGCTGGAACATTCCAGCTCCATCCTGGTGTGGGACTGACAGCAGTCTGTCCATCCACAAATCGATCTTATAAGTTTAAATTTTTTCATTTGGACAGATTTTTTTTTCTTTTCACAGTTTTGCAATAGACATACAAAGTGCCTGGATGATGTCTTAATTTTTTTTTTTTTTCCTAGCGCAATGAGGGAAATGAATTGGAAATAATGAATGATGTGCCTGGTTTTTGTTTGACCTGTCTTGTACCCCAATCTTGTAACTTTTTCAGTCATTTCCTTCAATCCTTCCTCAAGTCCTTCTGCTTTTCTGCACTTCCTTCCTCCCCCAAGAACTAATGCTACAAATTTAGAAAAAAAATGAAGGCAGAGTTCAGAGCCCAGGGCTCTGCATTTACCTCTGGACACCGGCTGAGAGGATTTTGTGTGGTGAGGAGAAAGGAAGTGGGGGGATCCCTGGCAGCCCCAATGTCAGCTGTGCCACTTTGTAGCCTGTTGACTGACTGAGGTCAAATTTTTCTTCTTCTGCTTGTCCAAGAGCTGTAAAACAATTCCAGTGACGGTCTGGGGTGAAGAACTTTTAAAGGTCTGAAATATGGAGGTGCCCTGCTCCTTTTATTCCTAAAGGGATTCCTGTTGATTTAACTTTTATGTGATCAGAATGATGCAGCCACGGTCAGGCTGCTGCTCAGGATTTATACTCTGCAGGCAGGGGCTTGTTAACTTTGGTGCATTCGATGCTGAAACTTTGATCCTAGACCAGAAGCAGCTTCCCTGGGGATAAAGGACCTTCCTTCACTGGATGGAGGCTGCTTTGACAAGGTTTAGAGCTACAAAGCTGATGGAGGACTGGAGCGTCTCTCTGCCGAGGAAAGGCTGAGGGAGCTGGGTGTGTTCAGCCTTGAGAGAAGCCGCTGAGAGGGGACCTGGCCCGTCTGTCAGTGTCTGGGGTCAGAGCATGGACCGGGCTCTGCCCCGTGCGGCCCAGCAGCGGGACAAGAGGCAGCCGGCAGAAACTGATGCCCAAGAAGTTCCGCCTGAATATGAGGAAGAACTTCTTTACTGCGCAGTGACCGAGGACTGGAACAGATTGCAATGCCTCACTGGGATTATTACACAGCTGTGTGGACACAATCCTGTGCCATGCGCTCTGGGATTGTCCTGCTGGAGCAGGGACGTGGGACCTGGTGACCCACTGTGGTCCATTCAAACCTCACTGGTTTTGGGATTATGTGCCTGCCCAGGGACATGGTGGTCAAGTCCCCATCCCTGGAGGTGTTTAAGGAGCGACGGGACACGGCACTCAGTGCTCTGACCTGGTTGACAAGGTGGAGATCGGTCAAAGGTTGGACTCAATGATCTAAGAGGTCTCTTCCGCTCTAAATGATTCAGTGACTCTGTGGAGCGCCGCGGGCAGCGGGAACTGCCGTCGAGGAGCGCCGGCCGGGCCCCGACAAAGCCGCGGTCACTCACCGGCGGGTCTCGGGGACCTCCTCAGCCNGGCAAGGGCGGCGAGCGGCCCCCGCCGTGCCCCGGGGCCGGGGCGGGCGCTGCTGGAGGGCCGCAAGCTGCGCCGGCGCCTTCCCCTCATAGAGGCCCTGGAGCTGCGTCCCTGGGGTGGGGCTGAGGGTCTCCTGCCGCTTCCCCACCCCGAGCCGCCTGGATTACCGTGGGCCGGGGGGGGTTGAAGGCGAGGGCTGGTGCTCCGCACGTCACCCCCTTTTCCCGTTCGTACCGGGGGGGGTTTGATGCCGCCCGGAGCCGCTGAGCTGTTGTGACAGGATGTCATGACTGTGTGGGGTGTTCGGGAGGTGCGTGAGGAGCGCGGGGACAGCGGGAAGGGGCTGCGGGATGAGCGGGAGGTGTTCGCCTGGCAGGGGGAGGATGAGCTTCTGCAGGGGAGCGTATCCCTGACCCTTGGGAGAGGCTCTTTCCAGCTCTGGTTGCATGCTCGGGATCCCTGGGTTGATTCCTGTTGTTATAAGGTTTTTTTGATTGATTTCTCACCCAGATAATTCAAGCCTAAGCAGCGTGATCGCTGTTTATTATTTTCCATAGCCCATAAGTTTTCTTATTTGCTTTAGAGCAAAAGAAAAGCAACATCACCCCAACTACCTTCAATGTCTTGAAATTAAAACTATTTTCTACACTATGCCAAGGCCAGTCAGACATTCAGAATGACTCCTGTTAGTAGTTCAGATTATCTAAATATATCGATTTTTCTTTAATAATGATCTTTGAGTTGCAGTACTCTAAAAATTTATCTCTCAGTGGAGTTATGTGGTGCTTAGATAACATAACTTGCTGTGTCTCTTACTAAGAACATGTTCTGCTGTTTAGCTTCTGTTTAGCAGGAGTCCTGATTAACATCGGTTTAATTAAGTGAACATATTCAGAAACATCTGAAAACATCCACGTGCACACCAACTGTTTTCAAAAATTTTCAAGTGATTAATGTGTGGTGCAAAATATGCAAGTCAAACTGTGGATGTGAAAGAGTTTGTAGTTGTGAAACTTCTATAGTATGTTGGTAAAAATCAAATGATTATCAAATATTTACTCTAGAAATCCAGTTTCTCTGTTTAAATTCTTGTTGATCTTTGAGAGACTGGCATCAGTGGTATTCCTTTTGATAGAAAATGTTATGTTGAGGGGGATAAAGGAGCACATTCCGTAAACTTATCAGTTATTTTTGTAGTATTTTCCAACTAATTCAGTGGAAGCATTGTAGTTCTAAAAGTTGTTTTCCTCTATTGAACTGTCAGGAGTAATCTAACTGTAATCAGGACAGTGAACAGAATTTCCTTTAAAGCAATAAACTTCCTCTTTTAATAGCCTCAGTTTTGTGATTACTAAGGAGATGTGTGTTAATTAGAGTAAATGCCAGAAATGGAATTAGATGTAATTGGAGAGGGTACATGTGCTATAATGCTGAGGCATGTCCACTCAGAAAGATATAAAATGAGACTACTGATACCAACATATTAAGAGCTACAAACAGCATGGGTAATTCAAGCAGCTTAAAATATTTGATCATATTTGATCATTAATCATTTATCGTCATCATCATCATTTTATTTAAAATAATTAAGGCCATCCAGAGCTCTCTGTAACCCCAAGATGACCTCAGCAAAGAGAACTGTCTGTATTAATTGTTCTGGTGGCAGGTGCTTACTCCTGGACTAGGGGACTTGGAGCAGTGTCCAGTGCATCCCACAAACACAGGGTGCAGCTCTGGGTGAGGCTCAAGGCTTGAACTTCTGAGCAGGAAATCAACTTGGAGATGAGACAGCAAGGCACCAGGGCTCCCAGGGGTCTGTCTGGGAGGTGGCCTGAAGCGTTGGTCAGAGGTGATGTTTTGGGGAGTACAGAACAGGCACAGGAACCACGGGGTGGAGAAACTGTTAGTCAGACTGAACCTCTCTAACAGGTTGTGCTTTGACATCATCAGCTGTGTGCTCTTCAAAATTTTTGTCTCTCTTGGCATTGGCAGTCTTGGGTTGGTCCTTCATCAGCGGATGTCGCCAAATTACAGAACCCTCTTGAATGGTGGTGTTGTCATCACTCGTGGTGATGGGTAGATAGAGAGCCGTGCTATTTTTATCACTTGAACCCATTTTGTCTGGTCTGCTTCATCACAGAGGTGCAGCCATGTAGGTAAATCGGTCAGAGAATCTTTGTAAGATTCTGCGAGTAGAGAATTGATCCTGAAGTTCTTTCCAGCAGCATTTGGGTGAGTAATTTGCTGCGGAAGAAATTTCCCAGCATTGTAGCACACCACCCTGGCTTTCTGCCTCCTCTGCCAGGTAAGTCAGCTCCACGTCCTGGCTGACAATGTCAGATGAGGGTGACAGGGATGTCTGGTGGTGGGATGAGATCACTCAGTCCTGCTGCTGGAGCAGTTTGCTCTGTGTCTTGGTACGAATCCAGTCTCTGCCTGCTCTGGGTCACTCACCGCATCAGTTGGAGCAACTTGTAGTTGGTGGTTGACTCTCTTGTCTGAGCTTTCTGATAAACAAGAGGTGCACAGTTTGGTGATAGCTGGCTGAAAACATGCTGGGTTTTATTCAGAGTGGAACAGGCTGTTTCCTACTTCCACCTTTTCTCTGAATGCTGTGTTTCCTGCTTGGACAGGAACGCAAACAATGCTTGTGAGTGCTGATCGTTTACATGCCAGAACAAAGAATAGATTTATGAGTTATGTTTGCAGCATCCTTCTGATATCCTGTCTGCCATCAGGAAGAGCAAGAGCTTCCAGAGGGTGATGATGCTGGAAAATGTGGCAGCTTATTTTGTTGGTGGATGTAAGTGAAGTACATTTAAGACGCTCAGGAAACTGTCCTGAAAATTATGATTTTTCTATTCAAACAGAGCTGTAATCTTCAGAGAGTCAGTGTTTGCTTGTGCTGGGTTCAGAGAACTTAGTTATTATGGATAGCTCCTTAAATGAAGATATAGCATGCTTACTGTAAACTCACAAGAAGGTTCTCTTGGCGTAAAGTAAAATTTTCATGTTCTTGATTGGTCTTTTCTTTCATTGCGTTCCTGCCTTTCTTCTTCTCAAAGCAGGCAAAACATCTGGAAATCGATGAGGATGACAAGGAAGAAGGTGACATTTGGGAGGGGACATAGCAGTGATGGGACTTAGTGTGAAATACTTTTCAGGTGTCTGACTGCTGTCCTGGAGCTGGAGAGTGGTTGTCCCAAGCAAGTTTTGTGACATCTCTGCGTCTCACTCGTTAAACTCTTTATTGGGTTGTTTTGTTGCTTTCTTTTTAAGGCCTCTGAGTGGTCTAAGGACTGAGCTGTTTTGGACTGGATTGGTTTTGCTGTTGGCATTGAGGCTGGGGAGAGCAGTGTGCAGGGATAACCAGCACAGGGCTAGAACTCACGTGGCTGCTGTAGGAGGCGAGTGAGAAGACAGGTTTTGGGGCTTCTGCATCTTTGGCATTCCCGTTCCCATCTGCTTGGACTGGCAGCAAGAGGGACTAGGATGTGCTTGTTTAATACATTGAAAAGGCAGGGCTTCCCTTGGGTCTGCAGCTTTAGTGGAATGCAGTGATTACACCAAGCTGAAATCCTCCAAAAGCATTGTCAGGGAGTTAGGAGAGTTGTTAATTCACCATTCGTTCTATAGTTTGTTTGTTTGTTTTGTTTTGTTTTGTTTTGTTTTTGTTTACGCTGTTTCAGTTTAAGATCGTAGTCCTAAAAATGTGTTAGCAGAGGCACAGGGCTCTGTGTGTGTGTGTATAATTGTCTGCTGAAAATATTCTGTAAGGATGTGTACAGTGCAGGAGGTAGTCAGGTCAGCATTGTGTTGTAAGCTGGGCCTGTGTTATTGGTACTTCTCATACTGAGATCTGAAATACTTCAGCAAATAATTCAAATCTGTTCTTCAAAACCTTCTCCCTATGTAGTGTCATTGAGTAAAAGTGTGAGGAGAGGTGGGAATCCTGATTAATGAGAAGTTTTAAGAGATGACAATAGCCTGTGGTCTTGGTGAATCACTCTTATCCACACTTAAATTTCAAGTGTCCAGTTTGTAACACCTCAAGTTAACACACTATTGTAAGTTGTCAATAGAAGTCTTACACAAAGTGCTATACATTTCTTTTCCTGTCAATTCTGATCATTGTTTATTCTGTTTTCTTACTTGTGTTCCAGTTTTCTACTGGGAATCCAATATATGAAACATATTATAAACAGGTATGTTCTTAAAAAAAAGTAAAAATAAAGTGCAGCTTCTTCTTCCCCAATGTTTCCTTCTCTTCCTTTTCCCCATTGCAGTGCTAAAACTGTGAATTCTGAGTGGTCATGCAGTTTGTGTAACTCCTTTTGACCTGGAGGCGAGGGATATTGCATTTCTTAAATCTGCTTTCACAACAGTCATGTTTCAATTAAATGTTAATTTTTCTCCTTCAGGTAGATCCAACATACACAGGGAGAGTTGGGGCAAGTGAAGCTGCTCTGTTTCTTAAAAAATCTGGTCTCTCTGATATCATCCTTGGAAAAGTAAGTTGAGGGAGTTGGATGATGCAGTGATTGTCTGTACACTTCCTTTAAGTGAAAGGAAAAATTTTAAAAGAAAATTTGTCTTTTATGTAACATTTTTGCTGTTAACTGGACAATTCAGTAACCTTGTATGTCATCACTTGAGAGCTGAATGAACACCTTAAGAAGACATACAGTAGGAATTGTTGGGCTGAATTATCTCTGAAACTCACAGTGGCTTTTTTTTTTTTTTGTGTCTCCACAGATATGGGATTTGGCTGACCCAGAGGGTAAAGGATACTTAGATAAACAGGTAAATTAAATGTTCATGTAGACTTCCTGTATTACCTTTCCCAGATTAGCCTTGTTTTGATCAAGCCCTGGTACCACCAGTAGTTGCCTTTACCTTTTTCAGAGTCCAGTTTTTGTTTACAAGATGAGTTTTTTCCCCAGCACTGCTCATATCCAAGGGTATTACTCAGTAAGGCCGCAGGAGAAGTTTGGTTCTAATTTTCTGTATCTCTTTTGTTTTGTAAATAATCAGGGTGTGTACTGTGTAAACACACAGTCATTGAGTCACAAATGAAAACTATGATTTCATTGTAGAAGACTTCTGTGCATGAAAAAAATCTAGCATTTTTATGAAAAATGGCTTGGAATATCAAATAGCACGTTACTTGTAGATACAAGTAAACTTTTTCAAAACATTGCTGATTTTTAAGAGAAACTATTGGATTTTAATTAGGACAGAGTTCTCCATAAAAACTATCTTCCACTTTTCTCCTCTTTGTTCCCTCTTACTGTCAAATTTTTTCCTGACTCCTCCTTAAGAGCAAAGGCGTGCTTGTCATTATGGGGCTGTACACCTGGGGTTTCTTTTCACTGTAAAACGAGTTGCATTTGTGGAAAGGGCTAAGCAGGTCATTTTGTTGTGACTTAAAACTGGTTTTTAATGGGCAACGCAATTGCTCGCAGGGTTTCTACGTGGCGCTGCGCCTCGTGGCGTGCGCGCAGAACGGCCACGAGGTCAACCTGAGCAGTCTGAGCCTGACTGTGCCACCTCCTAAATTTGTAAGTAATGTCCACTTAAATGTCCACTTAAATGGGGAGAGCTAAGGCTTCAGCTGGAGCGTTGGAATCATCTGTTTAATAAGTGGCGTGGTGCTGGGGCTTCAGGCTGCTGTCAGACAGTTCCTTAGGGTTCCTCAGGACGTGCAGCCAGGGCTGAGTGACAAGAAATTAAACCCTCCCAGGACTGCAAAACCAATGGGGGTTTAAGTCTGGCCAGCTTGCTTAGGAAGCTGATGTGGCTAAATTCAGGATTTATGAAAAAAAAGGCAAGAAAAAAGATTATTTTGGGGCTAGGTCAACAGGAATGAGTTGTAAGAGGCGCTGCTGCAGCTTTGCCCTGCTGTAGCTACTGCAGAACCTCTTGGGCTTGTGTTGGTTCTGTGTTTGGATGCTGAATGCATCTACTGAATGTCCTTACCCAAGCCCTGTAGTGCTATAAAATGTGTGGGACATTTATTTAGGCACATGTGCAGCCTATTTTCCTCAGTGTAGTTAAGCTCCATGTCTAGGACTATCTTGAAGTTAATGCAGTTAGCAAGTATTAGAGACAGAAGTGTGTGTATTTTATCTATTTTTTTATATATATCTATAAATAAAAATAAAATATTTCTAATTTTTAGCGTGACACTAGCAGTCCCTTGCTGATCACACCACCCTCAACAGAGACTCACTGGGCTGTTAGGGTAAGTGTAAAAGAGAACACATTCCATCTGTTTTTTAGAAGTAAATATCTTCCCTGTGTGTAAGTTTCCCAGTGAGAGAATTTTGTATCAAATGAATTTCCCACTTCAGAAGTCCTCCCTTTCTGTGCAAACCTGTGCATAATAGAGAGCACCCAGGTGTATTTTTAGATAGGCAGTAAGTATTAAACAACCCTTTGACAACCACTGGCGTGATGTTTTTAAGACAATGAATTAAATCTTCTGCTTGGATTTCTTCCAGAATTCTACAATTAGGCACTTTGTATAAAGGAACCCCACTGGGAGCAGCAAATCATTTCACCACATCCAGTCTGAACAATTAATTTAAAGCTTGAGTTCCTATGTTCTAATTAGTAGTCAATGATACAAGCAATAGATATCATTTGGAAAAAATAACTTTTGATGCATATGTGGGAATATTTATGTTTAGGTCATTTTCAACTGCAAACATTTCCAAAAGGTAGAAATTTAATAAAAAACCTTGTGGTTACATGTACTTTAAAGTGAGAAGAATAAGTTTGAGTTCTATAGAATTTATCCAAGTTACTTTAAAACAGAAGCACACCTTGCCTGCTGCATGGTAAAATCTCTCAGCTATCATAACCTTAGATTTAGGAGCTTCATTTCAAAGCTTTTTCTGTGGGTTTGCATTTAAAGACAGTACAGTGGCACTTGCAACAAAGCTTTGAAATCTAGGATGGATACATTACTGACCAGTCTTAATTTCTTGCAAGATCTCATTTTCATTACTCACACCGACACACTTTTTTACTTATTCAGACTATTTCTTACCAACTAGGTGGAAGAAAAAGCAAAGTTTGATGGTATTTTTGAAAGCCTTTTGCCAGTAAATGGTTTACTTTCAGGAGACAAAGTAAAACCAGTACTGATGAATTCAAAGCTACCTCTTGATATCCTTGGAAGGGTAAGTAAGTTGTTTAGATTTAGCTAGTCTCTATTTAGCTTCTCGTAGTTGCAATGTTAAAAATGTAATTTATCAACAGAGATCAGGTTTTGGCTGAGGTTTTGGATCATGTGCATGCTATAAAGCAGGAACATGAAGACTCTGAAGTCTTCCACTCAGAAATAAGAGTAGTTATTTTGGCCCTAGAGTAGTTTGGCTTCATTATCTTTCTCTTCATTTAAGAGCTGGAAATTTGACTTTGGTTGTTTGAAAACAAGAAAAGCTTTCCTGAACCCTTAAAGCTGTCATAACATTAGATGCTGCTGTTCTGTCGTTTTTAAAATATGAGTTATTAGACATACCATTCAATCCATCCCCTGTTTGTACAGGAGAAGCCCCTAAAACGTCCTCCTTTATTTGCAGTACAAGTGGTAAAGTTGTTTTTTTTAATGTGTATTTATAAACACTTCTGAGGTCTGAGTTTAGTGCATCCATTGTATATTTGCAAGGGAAGCAGACCTTAAAGCATTTTTCTGCCTTCATTAAAAACACATTCTTTAATGCTTTGCATATTGATATTTCTGAGAACGAGTACCTTCTGTGTAAGAGCTCTGTCTGTGTTACATACTTCTCTCTTCAGGAAGAAGTGCCTCTTGCTCTGTATTACCTACAAAATCTAAGTATGGTTTGTTTTAATTCTGTACTTGAGTGTTGTGAAGTCTTGAAGGGCTTTGGATTTTATCTTGTTACTGTCACAATAGAAATCCAGGAAGACTTTGCCTCTTCCAGAAGAGTTTGTGGACAAGGCAGGGCGCTGAGGAAATGGACAAAAGACTAATGAAGGAGCTTAAATTTGTCAAGGGTCCAGTGCTAAAGCAGAGTTCTCACAACTGAGCCTTGAGTCTTGGCTTTTTGTGCACTCTACTTGTTCTCAGGTCATATTGATGATTAAACAGTGCTGTGCTGGAGTTCACCAAGTTTTGTTTCTCTCTAAATCTTCTGCAGGTTTCATTGGCTGTGCCTGATGTAATAACGAACTAAAGCTGATAAATGGCTTAAATTCTCTCCAGCAGGAAATTCAGCGGGGCCAGAGGGAGCTGCACGTAGCTTTTAGTAGAAAACCCTGGTCATCTAGGAGTGGAATAGGAATTAGGGATGTATGGACCTTTTTATTGAACTTCCATATGAGGAATTTGAATGGTCTGCCAGCCCACACCCTCTGGGCAATTTGGAAAGCCACCTCTAAATGCTTTTACTTAGCTTGGAGACTCTAATTTTATCACAGAAAGATGAAAGACCTGCCTGTGTTGCAGCCAGAATTTGTTAGAGGCAGTGTTGATTCATGTGGCCAGAAAATTCTAATCCAGTCTGTTTCATCAGAGAATGTTTAGATAGGTAATATAATTAATATGATCTTCACCAAAATCTGTGAGGAGTCTTTAGAGGGCATGTTAATATGATGAATACATAAAATGTAACTTGGTCTGCAAATCGTTTTTTTATCTTAATTGCTGTAGGTCTGGGATCTCAGTGACATTGACAAAGATGGTCACCTGGACAAGGATGAATTTGCTGTGGTAGGTTGCTTTAAATTCTCAGTTCACTGCCTGGTCAGTCTGTCAAAGCAAATAGCTCACTCCTTTCTCAGGAGCTTTGCAGCTTTCTGTGCTACAGTCGACCATTCTAATCTAAATTGTTCACATGGAGCTATTAAATGACCTTCCTCAAACCCATCTGCCAACTCTTCCCCCTGTCAAGATTAAACTTGTTGGAATTACATTCAGAATTAATTGCTCTGGTTTACATCTCTAGTCTTACTGTGTTTGTTTTACTGATATGTTATTGACCGACACAGGAACATCTTGTTGCTTATTCTAATCATTGTGAATGTTATCTGACTTCTTTTTTTTTTTGCCTTTGCAGGCCATGCATTTGGTTTATAGAGCTCTGGAGAAAGAGTCAGTTCCTTCACAATTGCCCCCTTCTCTCATACCACCTTCTAAAAGAAAGAAGACACCAGTCTTTCCTGGTGCAGTTCCTGTTCTCCCTGCCAGCCCTCCCCCGAAGAACAGCCTCCGTTCCACCCCATCCCATGGCAGTGCCAACAGTCTGAACAGCATAGAGAGCTTGTCTCCCAAGCACAGCATCAAACAAGCACAGGTACATGTCCTTCTCTCTTATTTTGGTAGTTTTGTATGTATTTGTAAGCTGTAGGAAAAAGAAACGTGCTTTTTGATTCGTGCCTCGGGTGCTTTGGGTGGAGAGGGTGAAGTGGGAATGGTAAGACCTGGAAGAACATCAGGTGAGTTTTAATCAGTGCCCACGAGGTAGCAAATCTTAGGGGGAATTTTCACTTTGTGTAGAAAGTGAAACCATAGAAAGGTTTTGTTTGTGTATCTGCTTTAACACCAAAGAAATCATTAATCTGCTTCTAAATCTCCTGCTATTAGCATGAGGACTTTATAGGCCTAGTGGGGTCTGTATTTCCAAAGAATTAATGCTTTTAATCTGATGAATAGCTGTTTGTCAGTGTTTTTATTCAGATAAAGAGTGTGAAGTTAAAACATGCAGTGCAAATACTTACTTACCAGGCAGACTGGAGTATGCAGGATGTTCAGCACATCCAGCTCTGGATAATGTATGTACTCAGTGTGTTCATAAAGACTGTTTCTGTTCTTTTGAAATACCAAATTCTGTTTTGCAGACAGCTGTGAACTGGGTGGTACCAATGTCTGAAAAAGTGCGATACGATGAAATTTTCTTAAAAACAGACACAGACATGGATGGGTTTGTGAGTGGCCAAGAAGTAAAGGACATTTTTATGCATTCAGGTCTGTCTCAGAATCTCCTAGCACATATATGGTAAGAATTCTGTACTAGCTGGGTTTTTGTGTCTTGCTGATGTGGGAGCTCAGATTCAGAGTGTGATCCTAACATTCAAAAACACCAGAAACAAACAAAAAACCCCCAGCTGCTTTTACTTGTCCACATACTGCAATATGTGGGCTATATGGAAAACTAAGGGAGAAATAAACACTCCCTTTGCTTTTCTGGGAGTAGGGGCAATAGGTCAGTCTGTGAATTGTGATTGTCTTTTGAAGTTCTAGTGCAGTAATCTTTTTCTCAGACTAACACTACTCTATCCAGTTAAATATGTGTAATAAAATACTGCCCTGTTTATGGAAATCTAACTAGAATAAGTAAGCTCTGATGAGGATGAACCAAAAAGAAATTATGTGTGTATATGTGTGTATATATATATTTTTTTTTCAGGCTTTTTGGTAAAGCAGAAATAAGATTTTCCTGTTTGTTAGTATGATCTGTTTTTTCTTAGGGCTTTGGCAGACACGAGGCAGATGGGAAAGCTCAGCAAAGACCAGTTTGCACTCGCCATGTATCTCATTCAGCAGAAGGTCAGCAAAGGGATTGATCCTCCACAAGTGTTACCTCCAGATATGATCCCTCCCACAGACAGGAACACACCCATCCAGGTCAGTCAGCAATTTGTTGTAGAGAACACTGAACTTGCTTTAAAAGTAATGGGCTTTGAGTATCAATTTTGTATGGGGGTTTTTTAGTATTATGATAAAGAATCCCCAACATTTTTTCTTATCTCCTCTTACAAAATTCTTTTCACATTTGAAAATGTAGCTAATTTTTTAACAACCAAGACAGTAAGTCAAGAAAAATGCAGTAAAATACTCCATAAACCAAGGAGTAATAATGCTGGAAAAATCTAGCATAAAAAATAATCCTTTTTCATTCAGAAGATTGAGTCAGAGAACTTGTAACAGCAAATATTGAAAGCTGGTTGAGCAGCTGTGATCAGCACCGAATTCCTCCTGTGGAAACATAAAATTTTTAAAGGGTTAAATGAGGGGTGGTGACTGCCTAGTTTCTGGGATTCATCCTTTGTAGCATGGCAGTCCACAGCCCTGTGTCCATCACTGCTAACACCACTTCACTGGAGCATCTGATGCTTTGCTGACCCTGCTTTGTTCCTTTCCTTGACAGCATATCAGTGCATTTCTGAAACTGAACTGAAGAAATGCTTCTGTCATGTCTCTGCACTCACCTTTTATATAAATGATATCATGTTTTTCTTTACTTCCATTTGCTTTCCCCAGCCAAAAGCTTTGGAACTCTAAATATCTTTTAATTATTGCTGTTGCCATGATCCTCCTAAGGTTTTTCCTATATCCTTTTCCTGTAGACTCTGTCAGGTTACTTGACCCCTGTAGGAACTGAGATCTCAGCACTAACAGAAATGCGGCGTGTGAGTAATTGCACTGTCCAAAGGAATGCACATTTCTGATACATGCTTTTTGCAACTTCAGAAAAGCTTTTGTTTCCACACCTTTGCCTGTCTGTGCTCTTGAGTTCTGTGCCACTTGCTCTTGGTGTGGTGATAATGTCACAGCAATGTGAAGTGCCCAGCACAGGCTGCCAACCTGGTGATGTTCCTTCCCTTCAGCAGCTGCAGATGTATTGATCTGGCAGGAAGTTCCTGGGACAGTGCTGTTGAAATTATTCCTGGACTAGTTCTCTACACCTGTGAGCAGTAAATAAATCTTGGTGTGAGAGCTTTAAGCTCTCACAGTTTTCAGTTAATTGCATTTTTTTTTCCCATGTAGTATGTGTTCAGCTGAGCGTAAGATAAAATAAACTGTTTGCTGCTGTGAGCTTAAGTGACTCTTATCCCAACCAGTGCAGCAGCTCATTTTAACTTATTTTGGGGTCATCTTGGGTGACACCTGGCTGTGATCCTGTCCAGCATTCAGTAGAGATCTCCCAGCAAATCTTTATCTGGCCTGACAGTATAAAAGTGATTTTTGATCTGCTACCTTGAAGATTTAGTCTGTACTGTTGTTGTTATTTGTGATTACTTAGTGGCATGTTACCAAAAAAAAGATCCCCCAAAAGTGAGGACTTAATTAAATTATTTAAACTGTGTATTTACCATTGTTTCTACAAAAATGTCACAACTTACTCTGCTGGTCTTGGCTTGTTGGTTGGGTTCTTGTTTGTTTTTTTAAATATTTAATGAAGCCAAGCTTTCTGTGGTTATCACAGCAGTCTCAAAGTGAGTGAGGCAAGCAAACTCTGCATTCTTCTTTTTGAAATGTTATATAAAAATTGTAGGTCTCCTGGTTTCTCATACTAGCAGTGAGTTCAGCACTGCAGTGTTTGCTCAGTTGAGGTGGGTTGTGGCTTTTTTTTTTCAAAGAGCAATTCCTTTTACTATAACAACCACTTTTGTACCTCATGCTGACATCCTTCCTTAACTTCGCTCAGTGATTGTCTTATCTAGAAGGCAGAGGATGCCCTCTGTAGCTTCCCTGATCTACACTTGAATGAATGTAGAAACAACCTCCAGGAAATGGGATATAACTGCAGAAATTGCCATTAATTTGTGGCAGGGCTCTAGAAGACTGGAATTACAACCTGATTTCATTAAGTCCCCTGTAAACTTTACTATTGACTAAAGCAGAACTGAGTTTTAGCTTTTGAATTTTAATTCTACCATAGTCTGCAATTTTCTGGTTGGCATTGTGCCTGTCCTTTCATTGCTGTGTGCAACTGTCCTGTCTGTTAAACAGGCACATTAAAAATCCTCCTGTCTCAGGAGCAGAACTGTGTGGCATGTTCCTTGCTTGTTACAGAATAATTTGATGTCTCTCATAGAATTTTGCAAGTGCAAGTAATGAGGATTTTGTATCCCACCTCTGTCCTCAGCCTTTGTTAAAGGAAGAGCTTCTGTTGCAAATTGACATTATAACAGATTGTTTCATTCTTCACAGGATAGTGCAAGTTCTGTTGGATCAGGAGAATTTACAGGGGTGAAGGAACTGGATGATATTAGTCAAGAAATTGCACAGCTGCAGAGGTAATAGTTGTGGACTGTTAACAAAATCTGGGTGTAGAATAACAAAATTAAGTCTGTGGTACTGATGTGTCAGTTACTTTTATTTTCCTTTAGTCGTGTTGGCATTATTTGTTGCTGTAATTGGTGATGGATTTCCTGGTGATGCCCTGCAGGTGTGTCAGGTGACTTCAGAAGGTTGATGATGGGCACAGATGGTATTTTCCAAAGAATAATTTGATGGATATGCACCTTTTCTCCTTTAAAGAATACATGGGAATAGGGGCTGGCATTTTTGTCTGCATGGTGTTTCCAGAGTAATATTCAGTTGATTTTTGCATGTGTGTTATATTACTTAACTAATCACAAATACACATTCTTGTTTGTCTGACAGAGAAAAATATACTCTGGAGCAGGACATTAGGGAAAAGGAAGAGTCAATCAGACAGAAAACCAATGAAGTTCAGGTAAAAACTCTGTTTATCATTAGTAGTTTTCATGATTTTCATTAATCTAGGTAATAAAGGGCAATTTAGCATGTTTTCTGTCATCCTGTCATTCTTTCTGTCTTGGGATTTTCCTCTAACTGGCAGAAAAAAAATTATTTTACTGTTCTCCATCAGAAATGTTTTCATCTGATGCTGGCTAATGTAAGCATAATATATGTGAACAGTTTGAAATGTCTTTTTTGTTAGTGTTTAACTAACACTGTCATTTAGGAAAGCATTGTTTGGAGAGTATTGGTTTTGATAATTAGGATAACTCAATACTGTGTGCTCTGTGTCACAGTCCCTTTTTCTTGTGGTGAGCAGTGATTTATTTCCTGATGTCTTACACAAGTTCCTGCAGAAACAAAACAGGCCAGTGCAGAGTGTAACCTCTGTGACGTAGAAAATACTCTGAATTTTGTTACATTCTTTGTCTGTGGCTGATCTTTCCTTAAGACAGCAGCTAAATGCGAGTTACAAGTTGTGGAATTTTCCTCAGGAGCTGCAGAATGATTTGGATAGGGAAGCAAGTACCTTGCAAGAGCTGGAGGCTCAAAAACAAGATGCACAAGAGCGCCTGGATGAGATGGACCAGCAGAAAGCCAAACTGAAAGATATGCTGAATGATGTAAGGCAGAAATGCCAGGAAGAAACACAGGTGGTAAGTATGTTAATTCTGGACCTGCTCAAAAGTATTAAGTCTTCTGCTGAGGGAAATTCTGTTTATTTAATGAATAAGCTCTTTCCTTTTTTAATAAGCCTCATTTATTCCAAATTTCACTCTGATTTTTCTGCTGTGGGTTGTTTCAGATTTCGTCACTAAAAATGCAGATTCAGTCTCAGGAATCAGATTTAAAATTACAGGAAGATGACCTTAACAGAGCAAAAGCAGAGCTGAATCGCCTCCAGCAAGAAGAGACACAACTAGAGCAGAGTATCCAGGCTGGAAAAGTGCAGCTTGAAACAATAATCAAATCTTTAAAATCAACCCAGGAAGAAATAAACCAGGTATTCACTGTACTTTGCACAGTTTTTTGCTTCTTGAAATGTTGAGTTGAACAATTCTTTGTTAGAGGAGGAGAAAGTCCTGGTTCATGAAATAAACCTTCTTGACTGGAGTTTAGTAGGTCAATTCCTGCTTTGAGTCAGGAAGGATTCCATCCTGGTGGGGATAAAATGCAACTGTCAGGCACCAGTGTTTAAGGAGACTGCAAGAATGACAGTGTTGTTGAGTGTGTGACATGCTAAAAAAGCCTTTTTCCTTCTCAGGCAAGAAGTAAACTCTCTCAGCTGCAAGAGAGCCATCAGGAAATGAATAAGAGCATTGAAGAATACAACGAAGCTCTCAATGGGATTCATGGTGGGAGCCTGACAAATTTAGCAGACATGAGTGAAGGCCTTGGGCAGGCAGAAAGAAGCAATTATGGAGCTATGGTAAAAAAAAAAATACTATTATTTAGTATATTTTACACTAATTAAGCTTCTGGCTTGCACCTCATCTGAAGTATTGTTTAGTTGGTATTTGGCACGTGGTCTGGTGGATTTGTAACCTGTCACATGTTCAGTCTCAGGACAGAGGTGGGGCTTTATTTCCAGCTCAGGTGTTTTGTTTTTTCTTGCATGTTGCCCAGTTTAGCAAGGTGAAATCTTCTCTTGCTGTAAATTTCCCTTGTGTTTCCTTCTTATTTCCAAAAGAAGCTCTACAAATTTCTGCTTTACAGGGAGCTGTATTTATTACATGTGCCCTTCCAAAAGGATAATTCTCTTTTGCTTAAATAATTCCAGCATCATCTTTCTCATTCATTACGTTTTTTATTTAATCAGCATTTTTGTCCCAAATTATATAAAGTCTTTCAAGCTTTTAAACATTTTTTATTAATGTTGATTTGTGTATTAAATAATCCTCTAAATCACAAGAGCTTTCTTTTGTTTTTTAAGCCT
>VYXD01012561.1:450354-483701 GCA_013397195.1 Hylia prasina | reverse complement strand
CTCCCCCTGTTCTGAGAAGTATGAATTAGGATGTTTTCATTTGGATCTTGTAAAGGGATGGAAGAAATCCTGTCTCTTTCTGGGGTTGGGGACAGTGTAAGTGGGTAGTTGTTTCTGGATTTTCCTTACTTAGGGATGGAATGTCTCTCCTTGTCCCTGGAATTCTGCTGTTCAGGTGCTGTCTGCACTTGGGGCTTCATCAGAGACCTCCAAGCCAAGGATATCATGCAAATGAATGTTGTGAGGAGGTTTCATAGCTTCAGTTCATGCTGGGTATTTTCTGCAGCCTGACAAATGTAGATTTGGCCTCTGCTGAGGAACCTCTTGTGATGAAAATGTTGGGCTGACTCTTCCTGCATGAAGTGCCTTATCTTGGGAAATCAGTATTTGGAGCTTTAAACTCAAAGATGAGTTAACAAGAAGCAATCTAGTATCTGACTACTCAGTAGTAATTTGTATTTGTACAGATTATTTATGCATCCTTGTCTTATTTAAATAAGTGTCTTACCTGAAGCTGAGCTGTAATAAGGGGGAAGCATTTTTTGATAGTGTGTTGTTTGGGGTTGGTTTGCTTTTGTTATTTAAGTATTTGAGAGTTGAATATATTAATATGGGCAACTCTTTAACATTTAATTGCTATGTGTGCTGTTATCTTGTGATGCTTTATGTAGCCTTGGGGTACACATTTCCTTCTGCTGTGTTATTACTTCTACTCAGAAGTCACATATTCAGACAGTTCTTTAGGAAGTAATTTTAAAGACTGTTAAACAGGAACCAAGATAGCATACAATTTCTGCTAAGTGGGCATTTTTATCCTGACAAGCTGCTGTGATGTTTCTCATCTTAATTTTTAGGATGATCCATTTAAGAATAAAGCCTTGATGTTTACCAATAATACACATGAATTGCATACAGACCCATTCCAGTCAGAAGATCCTTTCAAATCTGATCCATTTAAGGGAGCAGACCCCTTCAAAGGCAGTAAGTGACAAGTGCTTATCTAACACCTTGAAGACCAATTGTTGAGAAAATTATATTTTAAGAGACTTTTATCATCTTGCTAAACAAGTCGATAAAACAAATTGTTTTTCTCTTCTGCACAGGTGACCCATTCCAGCATGATCCTTTTGCAGAACAACCACCTGCTCCAGCAGGTAATTGCCCTTTTTAATGACAGGACAGCTGTGGTATAAACAATTTGTAGCCAAACATGAAGGAAGCATTAAGGTTTCCCTGCCTTCAGATTTTTGGTTTGCATCTGAGAACATAGAAACCCAACAGGGTGTGCATTCAGAATCAATATGTTTAATGAGAAGTCTGAAATAATAAGTCTGAAAGCTTCATATGTATATATATATATATACTTGTTCAAACATAGTAAATCCCCTCTGTAGAGGTCTCTGGAAGTCTGTCAAATTTACCAACACACAGTGAGTGTGAGGTCAAATATAGGATGTTCTTTGTAGGTGCACTAGTGCTACATTCATTTACCTTTTCATGCTCCTTCCAGATCCCTTTGGAGGAGATCCCTTTAAGGAAAGTGACCCATTTCGTAGTTCTGCCCCTGAGGATTTCTTCAAGAAACAGGTGAAGAGTGACCCATTTACCTCAGATCCATTCAGAAAAACCCCCACTTTACCCTCAAAGGTCAGTCATTTTGAAATCTACACTAAATAGATTTCTTTACTATTGACAGGCTTATTGTCTGAAAGCTAAAAGGAGTGAAGTAATACAAAATACTTTCTTCCTAACTGATGAAATATTATTAATTGTATTACAATGTAAGCTTGGATTTTTAAGGCAATGAGCAGTGTTCTCTGTGGTTCCATGATAATGAGGTACACATTCACCATGAAGGTGCTGTTAGGTGGATGTTTTTTCTCTCTGTTGGGAATTTCAAGCCAGCAGCACCCACTCATTCCCTCCATCCCATAGATTTGTGCAGTCACATAGAGAATGAGATGGAGGAACTGCTCTGGCTAAAGGATTCCTGAGCCCTCACAGAACACCACAGCCACAGTTCTTACCTGTCCTGATGTACCTGTGTGTGCTTGTCTGGGGGGGAAAATGAATTTTTTTGGTTTTGTTTTTATTAGTATTTTCCTCACTCTTACACAGTTCATTGAGTGTTGCTACCCAAGACCAGTTTCAGTCAGTGGGAAGTTAGTTCATCTTGCAGTATAGGATTGTACTTAAATAAAATCTGACTTGTCAAACTGAAGAGGAACTATAAAAACCATGTGCTTAAAAAGAAGCAGTATACATCTCTGAATTAATGATAATATAAATGCCTGACCTGAATATTCTGTCTCTGTTGCTTAAAGACTGAACACTTCTGGGTGTAATTTCATATTTTGCCCTGGTAACTAATGTTGCCTGTATTTCAGTGGGGTGCTCTTCTCACTTGTGTTGTGTTCATGGCTATCTGTAGCCAAATACGCTAATAATGTACATTTCATATAATCAGTTGAATTTATCCTACTCTGCTGAAGAGAGTGGTCTGAAATTGGAAACTATTTGTCTTAAAGCAAGAGATTTTGATAGGCATGAAGTGGTAAATGCACAGTCCAGCAGAAAAATAATTATGTGTATCTGTTCTTATTTAGCCTGACCCTTTTGAAAGCACTGATCCTTTTACGTCTTCCAGCATCTCTTCAAAAGGTCCAGGTAAGAAGTAAACATTTTCACATGAAGGGGGATTGGGAGGTATCTTTTTATGAAAGAAGACTCAAATATAAAAGTTGAGAATAAAGAGTCTTGTGAACAGTTGGCAAAAAGCATCATGGTCTTGTTACAGTTCATGAAGACTGTCTTTGTGGCACGAAATATGTCACTTTTTTCTTCTCTTTTCCCTCCAAACAACTGGTAGAAAACCTATTGTTTTGTGAAATTCTCTTTTAACATCTCATGTCAGGTCAAAATGCAGGTGTGTTTTAATGACCAGCCTAGTTTTGTGCTTCATTGGCACCACCAAGCATTCCTTGTAATTCTTAAGTATTATTCAAAATAACTTTTTTTTTCCTGCATGTCTGTTCCAGATCCATTTGGAACACTGGATCCATTTGGAAGTGGTGCTTTCAGTGGTGGTGAGGGATTTGCAGACTTCAGTCAGATGTCAAAGGTAAAGGTTAAAAGGAAAGCAACTGTCCTTTGAAAAATATGTGTGCAGGCACTTTTTAAAAGAATATGATATGATTGTAACTTTTCAGCTGACAATCTGGTTTTGTTCATTTATTTTCCAACCAGCCTCACCAGTTACACAGCAGAGAATTTTCCAATCATGTCAGATATGGCAAAGTCTTACTAAGACTGGTAGATTCACTAAGGATAAATAAACTTCTCACAAATATTCCCAAATACCAGATCAGGAAAAGAAATTAACTTGTAGCTTTAACTTGTAAGAAGAGTTAGTTGTTGTGGATATTAATACATTTCAGTGTCCAGCCTTCATACTTTTAATGACCAGCCTAGTTTGGTTAATTTGTAGTAAGTATTCTGACTTGTTTCTAAACTTACCATAAAATCATTAAGGTTGGATAAGGCCACTGAGTCCAGCTGTTAATGAAACACTACACCACTAAATGTATGTAAACTAACCTTACTCCTCTCCTAACAGTCAGTCAGTCTCTCCCATGTTTTAAATGTGCAATTTCTGTTCATTTGAAATAGCAGATGAAGAAAAAGGTTCAGGACACACTTGAAAAAATGGTATCATGGTCTGCTGTTACTTTCCTGAGGTGGAGTTTGGAATTTACAGTTAACAGTGCCCAACTCCTTACATTAGTTCTGCAGTAACACTTGAACACAGTAGAGTAAATGTCAAAAATAAAATAGATTATCATTTTACATTGAGTAATTACATTTCTTGGTGTTTTTTTTTTTCCTCCCCTAACTTTTACGATTTTGGGGAGGGTTTTAGTTCTCCACTAGATGGCAACAGCCTTTACCAATAGACATGGCTGGCTTGAGGTAAAGATTTTAGCAAAGGTTTGACTGTGATTCTCACCTTTGCTCACAAATATCCTCTTTCTTCATTTCACAATGATAAATTTCCCTGCGTGGCATAATACTTGTGCTCTTCTTAATCAAGAGGAGAGTCCTTTACAAAAGCTGTCTGAATGCAGGAATATTTAACCACTTGCTTTTGGATAGTCCCTCAGGTTTTGCTAAAAAGTCAATTACCTGTGGCTTGAGAAAAGCTTGGAATAAAGTCATGCCCTCTGCAGTGTGCCTGTTTTTCCAGGTTCTGTTTATCAGAGTGAAGGTCAGGCTCTGGTATGACTGCTCATTGCCAGGTAGTAAAAAGTAGAGTTTTACTTCCTTTTATTTTCTCATCAGCTTTTTTGCTAGGACTAAAAGTTCTAGAAGTACTGAGATGATTAAGAGCACAAGGTGTTTTGAATGTTAATGGGATCTTAGCACCTGTGTCATTGGGCACTAGCCTCCTACACCACTGACAATTCTGTAGATCTGCCCTCAGGTTTTGAAGTTAATGTTTTTACTTGATTTAACCTATAGCTTCGTGAAAAGACAGGTATTTTACAGCATGCTTACATCCCTTTTCTTTTTCCTCGTGTAGTCAGTAGCTTCAGACCCCTTTGCCTCCTCTTTTGGAGGGACAGGATTTGCAGATGACCCTTTCAAAAGCAAATCAGACACACCAGCATTACCTCCGAAGAAAAATGTCCCTCCACGGCCCAAGCCACCCAGTGGTAAGGAGGTTTTCTTCTTTTAAAAGCTGCTCCTTTCAATTTACAGTGTGTTGCTGGATATAAGAGCAAGCTGTCAGTCTGCTATCTATCTTACATTTCAACCATGGAGGAAGATATTGAGTTATCAGTAAATTGACAAAATTATCAGTAAACCACGCTGAAACTCTTCCAACTGGAAAACAGATGATGAGAGAGTGCCTTGACAGAGCTGTAAAACCACATGTGGCAGGAAAAAACAGGGAAAAAAATGGATATTTTCTGAGTAGGCAATACTTAGTAAATGCCATTAGTAAATGGCATCTTTAAAATAAAGAGGTTTGTTTTTATATGGTAATCTAAATTTAGGATTTATTTCTATGTTTGACGGAGAATATGGTGAATGCAAAAAAATTTAAATGGTCTTAAAAAAACCTCTAGATAATTCTCAGAAGAAACAGAGGCAATGGGGTGTCCCAGAAGCCAAAATTCTGGCTCCTTTGTAGCTGGGTGGCAAGGCAGTCTGAATATGGCTGCATCTTTATCTTGTTTTGATGTTCTTCCTGAGGCATCTGCCACTAGATACTCACAAGAACAGGCTACATGGTTAGACAGACCTGTCCTGATCTGTCTGTTCCAGGTAGGATCATTCTTGCATTTGCACATGGCTGCATGAATTAAACAGAAACCACTTTGTGAATATATATTGCTTTGTTCCTGCTTCAAGTCCATTATTTATGGAAATCCGGGAGATATATGAATCTCATGAATTGAAAATAAGATCTCTCTTAGTGGAGCTTTAATTTCTGTTCTCCCTGGAGTTGTTTTCAAGATCTTCAGCTACCACTGAAGCTGTTTAAAGAACCAAAGCCATGTAGTTTCAAGTCTCCTTTTAACAGTGGTGGAGTTCAGTTGATATTAAGAGGGAACTTTCAGTTGGCTCAAAAAACCTGTACAAAACCTGTATTCTCCTTGTGGATAGGCACAAAATTTTGCACTAAACACATGGATTATCATGTAGTGTATTTATATATACACAGACAGTATTAGAAAGCATAGTACCAAGAGAACAGATGTATTCTCCTTGTCTCCCACAGTGTGTGGATTCTCTGCCTTTCTGCTGGTGCATTTTGGAGCAGAGCATGCAGCCTGTTTGTGCTGGGTATTGTTGACCTGATTGGTTTTGCAAACCAGTTATTCTAGAACATTCTCTTTGGATAATGTGACAAATAATAATATACCAAGGTATCCTTAATGTCATTGCCTGTCCCATAAATTGATCCAAGATGGGAAAGATACCATTTCACACAGTAGACTTACAAACTGACCATTGCAGCAGCTTTAACTTTGTTCCTCTTGCTGTGATTTTATTGCTTAAGAGATGATGGTGCACCCTAAAACCCTGAAAGCAACAAAATGAGAGGTTTTGTGTAGGTGAGTATTCATGCAAGCTTGTCAGGAAATGCTCTAGGATTGTGGAAAAGTTTGAAGCAGTTTGTTCCATGCTTGCTTTGTGTACTTCCTACTGCTGAGGTACTAAAGAACTTTCAGTAGTTTAAAAAACCCCTACACAATATTTCATGTTGACAAATATCAATCACTAGGACAGACATGAATAAAAGGAGAAATAGAAAAGCTGAAGGGAATCTTAGTTGACACTTTGGATGATGTTATTTTTCTTTATTTGGTTTTCAAGGAAGGAATGCAAGTGGCCATCTTGCAAAAAAATGTCTATATACAGTATTTTAGTTTTCACAGGGCCTATATAAAGTTGAATGATCCAAATAAATACTAAACAGACCCATGTAATCTCTTACATGTGGTTTATTTCTATTCCTTGATAGAAACATGATTACTCTTAGTAAATGCAGTGTAATAGTGGCAGCAAAGGTGAGTACTGACTCACCTTCATGAGGGATTTTGGATTTCTGTGCCCTCATTCTCTCTTTGGTACATACTGAGGAATTTGGTGAATATTCAGCTTTATTAATATGTTTTTAATTTAGCCATGTGCATTCACCCTTTAATCAGTTGGTTAAAATGGTTTAAGTGTGTCTCTTTCCCCCCTTCTAGGGAGATAAACTATTTTTGAGGTTCCGCTGCTCTACCAAAAGCAAATGTTGTTATGATAAAATAGACTGAGGAGGAAACAAACAGGTTTTTTTTAAAGCAAATGAGCCTCGTGTGCTTATGCAGTTCTACTCCTCCCTTCCTTCCACAGCTAAGGCAATCTTCAGTGGTTACTTGAAGCATGAGAAATTATATAGTAATATAGTGTGATTGTAGCAAGAGATAAAGGCATAAAAAGTGTGTTAGAATGGGCTCAGCAAACAAATAGCAGACGAGAAACTTCCGTTGTTTCTTACCTTTCTTATTGGTCTGTTTAATTAAAAAACAAGTAAGTGATAAAGATCTTGGTGAAGGATGAATAAATGCTAGTTATTACCAGCCAAACCTGTAATTTGCCTTTCTGTTCTGTGCTCATACTCTTTTTAGTAAAACTGTTCTTTCTGTTGGGGGGGGAGGGTTTAATATTGAAAAACACTTTTGTGGTTTGGTTGCATTTTGGTAGGCAGGTGCAAAAAGCTCTAAAAGAAGACTTTACTTGTCCTCAGACCTCTGCAGTCAAGTAGAAAATAGAAATACTTTCGCAGAGCACTGGAAACTGTCTGATCTCCCAGGCAGTTGATAGTAGAAACTAAAACAGGATCCACCAGGGATTGTTCCTGATTATCCCTGATTTGATGCTTTTCTGTATGTGAACCTTTTGCATGTGACGTGCAAACATTGTCTGATAATCCACTGAGGGTTTGCACCATGTCCTGGACCAAAGTGTGCCACAGTTCTCACCTTGCCCTGGGTCTCTGTTTTGTGCAGGTGAATGAGGAGTTCAGCATCAAGTCTCATTCCTTCATGACAACAAACCTTTGGAGCTGAGCACAGGATCAGGGAAACACTTACAATCATGGCATGTCCTGAGTTGGAAGGGACCCCTGAGGGTCATGGAGTCACACTGCTGGCCCTGCAAGGGACAGCCCCCCAATGTCACCCTCTGGCTGAAAGTGTTGTCCAAACACCTCTTGAGCTGTGACAGCCTTTAGGCTGTGACCTCTTCCCTGGGGAGCCTGGGCAGTGCCCCAGCACCCTCGGGGGGAAGAACCTTTCCCTGAGCTCCATCCCAAGCCCTGACACAGCTCCAGCCCTTCCTGGGCTCCTGTCCCTGTCCCAGAGCAGAGCTCAGCCCCCGAGGAGCCTCCCCTGAGTCTCCTCTGCTCCAGCTGAACGAGCCAAGGGCCCTCAGCTCCTCCTCAAACCCTTTTCCTCAAGACCTTTCCCCATCCCTGTGTCTGTCCTTTGGACACTCTCCAGCAGCTTTGGATCCTTCTGACCTTGTGGTGCCCAAAGTGCCCCCAGCATTCGGGGTGTGACAGTGCAGAGCAGAGGGAGAATCCCCTCCCTTGCCTGCCTGGTGATGCTGGGCCTGCTGCCCTCCAGGACATGGTGACACTTCGGGCTGCCAGGGCACACTGGTGACTCAAATCCAGCCTGCCACTGACCAAGGACCCCCAGGAGCCTTTCCACAGCCTCTCATTCCCCACTCTGTCCATGCCTGGCACAGGGGCAGGATCTGGCACTTGTCACGTTAAGCAGGGGATTGCCCAGCCCTTTCCTTTGTTGAGATCTCTCTGCAGCACATCTCTGCCTTCAAGGGAGTCAGCAGCTCCTCCCAACTGTGTGTCACCACCAAACTTACTTAGTCTGCTTTCCAGTCCCACATCCCAGTCCTTCATGAGGAAGTTGTAGAGCACTGGTCCTGAAAAGGAGCATTTGGACATGGCCTCTGATCACCATATAGTGATGGTCAGAGCAAAAGGCCTTCAGATATCCCTGGAGAGACCTCTACAAGGAGTTTGTGCTTCATGGGAGCTGCTCTCATACCCAGGCCCTGGACACAGTCTTGGCACAGTGTCTAGATAAACTTCTCTGCTGCTGCCAGGGTTGTCAGCAGCAGGACTGCAGTGGGTCATCAGGTCTGGTCCTGCACATCCTGACCTGTTTGCTGGCTGCTTGCAAAGTGAAAATGGATTGGTTGTTTTGGTTTGTTTTTAGTTGATGTTTGGGTTTTTTCACAGCTGGAACATTGAGGAGCAGCTGTGATATATTAGCAGATAGTTCAGTTCACAGCTCTCTCTGGTTGGTACTATCAGGGTTAGGCAAACCCTTACTGTGTTGCATGGATTAGCACCCTTCAGATCCATATCTTTCCCTTCTTGAATACTAAGATTAAGAGAGGATATGACAATCATGAGATTATTTAATTGGAGTTGTATCTTGGGTAGAATCTCAGCCTTATGCTTGTTTTGTTCATCATAAATAATTTTCCTTCTTTCTTACTCTATTGTTGACCAGTCTGTCAAGATCTTTTAGGTGTTTCAAAGTCCTAATCTGATCCTTGCTTGGTCCAAGAGAAATCTCATGTTTGTTTCTATGGTAAAATGCTCTACTGAGTATTTTTTCAGTGTAACTATTTAGAGGTTAAGTGCAGAATCTTTAAAGAGAATTGGAGGAAGGTTAATAACTCAGTGAATCCCAGTAGGGAATAGAAAGCAGAAGATGTTCCAGAAACAGCAAACCTAGATACCAGTGTACCTCAAAGCTCCAACTTTTTACTGTTTCCCAAAAAGATTTGGAAAATCACTATCTCTGTCCCATACATGGTTTAAGATTCTCTTTAGATTGAGGAAGAGCAGCCAAGAAGAAGTTCTTCAGCTCTTCTGACAAAACTGTTCTAATGAGAATCCCCAAGAAAAGTGTGTGCATGTTCTTTTTCTTCAGGAAGGTATTCATCTCCATGAGGCTCCTGATGGACATTAGGTTTCATAGGGCTCCCCTAGGACTTGGCTGGCATAATTTGATGTTCACCAGGTGCTACTGGAGATCCTTTGGAGAGGAGTGGAATGTTTTGTAAGTTTATTGATGTTAGATCTTGAATAATACTCAAAAAGCACTGAAGAAATGCCAGTGCTTTGTGTAACCAGCTGTGATAAACAGAAAGCAAATAATAGTAAAGTGTCTCAACATTCTTAAACAAAGGTGCCCTGAGACAAGGATCCACATTCCACTGCATGTTATTTCTCAAACTCCCCTAAAACATAGCTGAGTATTGTAGATTTATAACTACATTTTATTTTCTGGCAGAGGACTGCCTGTGGTGTTCAGCACTACCAAACTTCTGGTTGCTTTATATTTCTTGTGCATGTTTTCAGGATTGATGGGACTTCTGTGTAATTAAGGATAAAAAAAATCTGAAAGAACTGGTAGACTGAAACCTGTCAGTTAAAATGGCTCTTGTAGGTTCTCACAGATGAAAAATTATGTTTTCTGCTGTGAGCTGCAGATTGAAATCAGTCAGAGTTTGCCGCTAACTAGTTTCTAGGTAAAAGTTGTTGATTACAGAACGAGTGAAACAGATTTTTTTTTTTAAAGTACAGGAAGTTGCTGTGTGGGTGTCAGTGATTGGGTTATAAGTAAAATGCTCTAGTGCTTTGATCGTGGGACCTAGTGCTCCTGCCCCACCCTTACCACTTCCTTTCAGTGCAGCCCCATGCATTCCACATTGCGGTTATAGCAGCGCTGTTAACCAGTGAGATTAACCACTACTGACAAGCATCTGACACATTACTCTCTATGCTCTGGACTGCTTGTCAGGCCCTCAGGTTCCTGAAGAAAGCCACTCTCTATCCAGGGAGGGCCAGCAACACTTGACCCCTCCTATTACAGCGGGTGGTGCCCTGCCTTACTCATGCTGTGCATTAAGGATGTGAGGAGAAGACAGAGGCATTGAACTGTGTGCTGCTCCATCTGCCTTTTGTTTCAGACACCAGAGTTCCTTCCCACAGCAGGAGTGTGTCACCTGGCTTCCAAGGGGACAAGGAACACCAAGGTGTAGGATACAATCAGTTCCCGGTGATGCTTTGCATTGTCTTGGGTTTTACCACTGAGTATTCCTGTGGGGCACCTTAGGGATGGGAGAGAGAACTCACACACCCAAGTGTCAGAGAGAGAGTTTAGTGCCTTTGGGGCTGCTGGTGCATTCAGTGACCCTTGCTCCGTGTTCACCACTCAGTGTTCCTGCATGGAACTAAAATGACAGGACATAGTTGGTGCCACCAGGGACTAGTTGGCATCTTCCAGACAAATGTTACTGGCCGTGCTCAACTGATGGTGGTCAAGGTGCACATGGTTGCCAGACAGAGACATTTTTTGCCATCAGCAAGTTCTTGGATGGATGTGATTCTGCCTTAGTCCTGATTTCAGGAGTGATGGATGAAGTACCCAAATTTCAGGATGCATGGAGAGCCCTAGAACTGGCAGTGGGTTCAAAATGGCTTCTCATGCAAAAGTCGCCCTAAAGCCTCCAAAACTGGCACCCTTGGTGTTTCCATGACTTGTGTTGGCAGCACTCCTATCTTGCTGCAGAAACATGCTCAGGTATGAGGGATTACAGACCTATCCCTGGTAGAATTCCCAGATTCCAAGTCAAGAGAAGTATTTAGAAAGAAACTTGAGCCTAATGGGCAGGCAGTGTTTAGTGAGGAGCAGTGGAGGGTGCTTGAATCACTCAGAATCACCCCAGACAAAGAGTGAGGAGCAGTGGAGGATTCTTGAATCACTCAGAATCACCCCAGACAAAGAGTGAGGAGCAGTGGAGGGTGCTTGAATCACTCAGAATCACCCCAGACAAAGAGTGAGGAGCTCTCAGGAAGAAGAGATTTTGCAATGAGTCCTCAAGCTCAAGCACTTGAGACTCTCAGGAAGAAGAGATTTTGCAANGAATCACCCCAGACAAAGAGTGAGGAGCAGTGGAGGGTGCTTGAATGACTCAGAATCACCCCAGACAGAGAGTGAGGAGCAGTGGAGGGTGCTTGAATCACTCAGAATCACCCCAGACAAAGAGTGAGGAGCAGTGGAGGGTGCTTGAATCACTCAGAATCACCCCAGACAAAGAGTGAGGAGCAGTGGAGGGTGCTTGAATCACTCAGAATCACCCCAGACAAAGCGGTTGAGACTCTCAGGAAGAAGAGATTTTGCAATGAGTCCTCAAGCTCAAGCACCAAGAAAATGTCCATCTCTTGGGTGCCCAGCACAGGAGGGACATGAACCTCTTGGAGCAAGTGCAGACTAAGATGATCAGAGGGATGGAGCAGCTCTGCTGTGAGGAAGAGCTGAAGGAATTGTTCAACCTGGAGAAGAAAATCTTTGGGGTGACCTGACCGTGGCACTCCAGTACCTGAAGGGAGCCCAGAAGAAAGATGGAAAGAGATTATTTACAAGAGCCTGGAGTGACAGGACAGGGGGAAATGACATCACACTGACAGAACAGGGGGAGATGAGGTGTTGGGAAGAAACTCTCCTCTGTGAGGGTAGTGAGGCAGTGACACAGGTTGCCCAGAGCAGCTGTGGCTGCCCCAATCCTGGCAGTGCCCAAGGCCAGGCTTGGACCACCCTGGGACAGTGGGAGCTGTCCCTGTCCATGGCAGGGGTGGCACTGGATGAGCTTTCAGATCCTTCCCCCTTCAAACCATTCTGGGGCTCTGTGATATTAGTGAAAGAACCTTCACCACAGAGCAGTGTGAAATCTTCAACCTTTTCTAAATTTTTATTGCTTGCTTGTAGTGGTTTTCACCTTTTTAGCTTTGAAAGAATGAAAAACACCGGACGAAAATACACTTTTCAATTTCAGTGTGCTGCTTTCTTGCAATGGTTACTTAATATATGCAATTATTTTAACACTCTACCTTTTTTTTAGCTTGTGTAAATGTTATAATTTATGTTATTGTATAGTAGTGAATAATAGAGGTAGTGAATATTATATTAATAGTGAAGTTTGCTAATGCACTTTAAAAATTCAGTTTTTCTTTGGGGTGCCAATATGTAAATGGCAAAAAAATACCAATGTAACTTGGAAATCATAGAATCTTAGACTGATATGTGTTGGAGGAGACATTAAAGATCCAGTTCTGACCCCCCTGCCTTGGGTAGGAACACCTTCCACTAAACCAGGTTGTTCCAAGCCCAGTCCAAACTTGCCTTGAGCAATTCCCAGGATGAGGAGTCCACAACCACTGAGTAAATTTAAAGGAAAAGCATATTGAATTCATCCTATATAAGAAAAAAATGAGTGGAGTTACTTAGCTGCTATTTGAAACGCAAGTATTAAAATAAATTCCATTGGTAAATTAGTATTCCAGACTGCACGTGGGGAGTTTGTCAAAAAACTTCAGCTTTGTTTATTTTTTTTGTAGCTCTGGCCTATGATGGCAACTGAATATTGGCATTTCAGAATGCCAGTATTATATAACTGAATATTGGCATTTCAGAAGTTAGTGGTTAACACCTCAGTGTTAACCTTTTTGAGTTAAGGGCTTCAGTTTTGTTCTCACAGTGGTTTTATTACTTGTTATGGTTTTTGAAGGGTAAAATACTGGAAAAATATAGGGGACAGTGGCCTGCCTTGGGTTAGGGAGCATGACCCTGATCCCTCAGAGGGGCCTGATTCTGTGGAGTTCCAGACCTCAGTGCAGCCACAAAGGTTTGCACAGTGTTTGAGTGACTAGAAATTATTACAAAATAATAGTAATGATGTTACTGGCAATAAATTTAATCAATCAAGGTGCTAGGGTTCAGTGCTTCACCAAATCACTGATTACAAGACTGCTACATGTATTTTGCTGTCCTGCCAAAAAAGACAGAAAAGGCTGATTCGAGCAAAATCTGACTGATGAACTCCTGGTTTTTCATCTTGCCAGTTGGCTGATAAACAATAACCTGTTCACAGCTTAAAAAATGAAAAGGGATCAGGGATTTAAGATCTTAACAGGTCTTCAGGATGTTAATATTGTGTTTATTGAGCCAATCTGAAAACTTCCATCTGCACTGAATGTTGCAATCCATCCCTTACAGAAACACAAATTCCCTGATTTGGGGTGGCCATCCTTTGCCTCCTCTCAGAAGTGTGGTTGCAGGAGGTTGTTGTCAGCCCCAGAGAAGCAAGAAGTGCAAGAACAATTACCAGCAGAGCATCTTTTTGTTCAGTTCCTGTGGTGCAGGGAGCTTGCAAGGGAAATTGCAGATGGATTTGCCCACTCAAGTGCTCACATTCATGGAGGGATCCTGAAAGAGCAGGTTCTGATGGCACTTTGACCTCAAAGCTTAAGTGAACAGATACCCACATAATCACGTGTGTGCAGGCACATTCCAGGTTTCCCTGGACCAAGATTGTCCAGCTCCAAGTTTCAGATTCACTCTTTGGGGGTGTCTTTTGCACCCCTGGGACCATTCTCAGGAGCCTGTTGCTCCTCCTGTGTGTGAGCAGCAGCTGGCCCAGCTCAGGGCAGTGCAGGCAGTGTTTGTGCAGCTTCTGCTGCTCCCTTCCTTCGTGTCTGATGCTTCCTCCTCCTTCACGTCAGCGATAAATAGAGTTCTTTTTTTGTACGTGTCACTTCTCTAAATTCAAGGCATTTTATGGTTTGGCTGTTTTTGCCTTTTTACTCTTATTTTTCATCTTTAAGGCAGCCCAAGGGCGCTGCCAGTGCACATTGACCTCGTGTTGACACACTGCAGTGAGGTAGAGAAAGCTCAGATCTTTGCTACTTTTTGAGCTGGACATACAAATGGATTGTAGTAGTTTGTTTGCCTAAGATGGGTCTTCAGTGTCTCAACTAGGTCAAAATTAAGACTTCACAATTTGTTCAGTATCTTCCTTGTAAATGCAGCCCAAAGTCTGAATGCTTTGTCTTGTGCATTTATTGAGTTCAGTTCTTGAAAGAAAATGATGTCTTGTGAATAATTAGTGTTTAAACACATCATATTTGTGGATTTTTTTTTTTTACTTGCACCATGTACAGTGTCCCCATGTAGAAATTTACTCTATGTATTTAGTCAGATAAATTTTAAAAGGAAGAAGCCATGTTAGGTATAATGGATGTAATCAGGAGTTAGGAAGAAGATAAAGGATTGTGTTAATCAGAAAAAATAATGTCATGTAATTCCCTTAATTTAATTTAGATTTAACTCTAAATTATGTAGAGTTATTGAAGTTGTGGGGATCAATTATTTGGTCTAGAGCAGGGTGTATAAAGTTCTGTTCTTTACTCATTGTGAGATCACAGGAGTGTTGGGATGTTTATTTCTGCATGGTACCACACACCTGTTTCCTAAGAACTTTTTCAGCACCAAGAGTTTATTCACAAGAACCACGCTGCCTGTTTACCTTTATTTTTTCCCCTCATCTGCAGCCGAGAGTGAGAAAATCAGCCTCAAAATTGTGACTGACAGGAACAGTTTTTTTTTTTAATTTTTCATGCCTTCTAGAAGACTTTGACAGTTGCATTAGAACACAGGCATCCCTTGTTGTGTAGGATAAATGACTCATGGGTGGAGCACCTGCCTGGCCACAAGCTAAAAATTCCATTCACTAACTGAATCTCTTGTTTGTGCTCTCTTTCTCTTGGCCTCTCAAAGATATTTCAGTACTGATGGTTGAAAGAGGTTGTCCAGAAGCTGTTTCAGGGCTGAACATGTAACGATTTCTCACCTTTCAAGGAGCTGGTAGATTGTTTCTCTCAGGATATTTCTCTGTAGCAAAAGCTTTCAGTGACCTCAAGGTGCAAACTTTGCAAATATTAAGCAAAAAAAAGTTCTGAGGGGGTTTTGCGTGGGCAAACTTTCTCTTTCTGTTACAAAAAACGTGATTTTTTTGCAAAAATAATCATCAAATAGTTGAGTTTGAAATGCAGCACAGAAATAGCCCCTGTTGAAGGTAAAGACCTCCAAGTGTTCTGTAGAAAACCTTCAGGCAAAGTCTGAAGCTAGTAATCATTTTTCTGTGAGTTTGTAAAGTTCAGGATTTGAAGGTTTTTCTCTGCATCACTGGAGGAGCTGGATAATCTTAACAGTATGGTGGAAAACATGCTGAATAAGTTGGGAATGAGACATAAATTTGGTAAACTGCCAAGAGAAAGATGTGCTGGGAGGCACCTGAGGCTTCTTCTGCCACTTGAAAAGCAGGAGAGGTGGAAATCCTGGGATTATATGCTCAGGTATAATCACAGGTATGCACTTAACTCACCCTATCACTCCTTAGCCTCTGCAGCACAACTCTGACTTCTTAAAGGATATTTTTCAGCTTAGAAAGTTTCCTGGAAAGGAGCCCTTGTTTAGTGAGAGTTTAAAGTTGTGGCGTTTCCACTCTGTGCCGTTTGCCCATGATCCATCCAGGCTTCAAAGGCAGGAAAAATGCTGCCTCTCATAATTCAGCAAGATCCTCTTCTCAGTCAGGCCCAGCACTGAAACACAGACTATTGAGACTGCTCTAAATATTTCACTTTGCTGTCAATATCTTGTAATTTCAGTCAGACAAATTTTGTGTTTGCGTCCTACCAGTGAGGTTGTATTTGCTTTGAAATACAGATCTCAGCCCTCCAAACTCAAGTTTGCTGTGGGATATGAAATTAGATAAACCCTTTGTATGGGTGGAGTTCACTCTAAGTAACAGCACTTGCTGTGGTAAACCATTTTGTTCATCATCTCTTTTTGCTGAAGTGAGTCCTCTGTGTGGTTTGGGTGCACCACTTGGGTAACTGCTGAAACTGCTGTGGTTTCAGAATAGGACCTGTTTTGCTTTTTTCTGAACTTTTTTCCCCTGAAACTATTAGCAGAAAAATCGAATAAGGGTTAGAACTGTTTGCTTGCCATACCTTGGAGTGGTGAGCAGAGTCATGTAGAAATACAACATTTTCCAGCAGATGGAAGATGAATGCAATGTCAGTTACTATATTTTGCAGTATTGCAATTTTACCAATGTCAGTACAGCTGGTAACCTTTTAACTGTGGCTTGGGTACCTTTGCTTTAGGTTTTAGAAATCCCATTTGACACACTAAACATGGGACTCCAAAAATCTTTGTGTAGTTAAGTGTACCCTCACTACAGTGGGAGACTACACTTGCTGTAAGTCAACAAAGACATCAGAAAGATAATGCTGGTGGTGTTATTACTAATTTGTGTCTGATAAATGAGTAAATTTAAACATCTAACTGAATCAAACTTCTGCCAGGCCTCAAACCCATGGTTGCAGGATAAAGCAAACTGTAAGCAACAAAGGGCACTAAAGGAGAGATTTGGACTTGGAGTTGGACTCGATGGTCCTCGTGGATCTCTTCCAGCTGGGGAGGTTCTGTGATTGTAGAGCTCGTTGGGGATTCCTGTTGGTGTGTTCAGAGTAGGTGCTGCCCTTAAAATTGCCCTGCAAAAGGTAAACTTGATTGCATAAGGGTTCCCTCTCCCTTTTTTTCTTTTTCAAAATAGGAAAATTGCCCCTCTGTTCTATTCTTTAACATCTAAAAATCTGAAAAGTGGCACTCAGTGTATAAAATGAAAGCTTTCAATATCATTAGCAGTAACTCTCATTGCATGGTGGCATTTCCTCTACAACAAAGTGATTCTTTGTGATCTTTTGTGAAGATGAAGCACGAGAAACCCTGATGCTCTGTGCAGGTTCAAAACCACCTGGGGCTTTGTGCAAAAACCTGAAACAGGCCACCCAGAAAAACCAGGCTTGCTGAACAAATACGTTGCAAACCCAGCATTTGTGTTAACAGTCACCAATTCCACAAAGTGGTTTTGCTAGCAGATCTAAGCAAACGGCAGCTTTAAATGGGTCAGTCTTGCCTCCATCAATCCAAATTGATTTTGGGCAATGCAGGGTGAAGTAGGAGGGGGGATTTCCGTGCTGGTAACTGGCAGTAGAGGAAGGGGAAATAGCATAGAGGGCTCTTTTTTTTTGCCTTGACCAGAGGTTGGAAATGCAGATACTTTAATTCTCTTTGTAATTCTCCAAGGCCAGTTTGGATTGAGCTTGGAGCAACCCCATTCTAGTGGAAGGTGTCCCTGCCCATGGCAGGGGGTTAGAACTGGATGAGCTTTAAGGCACCTTCCAAACCAAACCATTCTGGAATTCTGTGGCTCTAACTTAGAACAAGTTAAAAATAAGTTGCTCTTTTATGTGGAGCATTACATAGGAAATGCTGAGTTGCTCATCCCTTGCCTGGTTTGTATGTCCCCTGGCATGGCATGGCTGTGGCAGTGGTGAGATCTGGAGGGATGGGGATGAGCAGGATGGAAGTGCAGCACTCCTCCAAACGGAGCAAAATGTGGCCTGTGGAAAGGCAGGTTGGAGTGAGGGAGGGTCTGTGCTTGTGAGGAGAGCAATTTCCTGTGGATTGTGTCACTTCCTTCCATGAAGGACAAAGCAGGGGCCTGATCTGCTTCTCTTCAGGTGGTTGCTGCCATGGGGATCTGTATGTGTGTGTCACGTATGTTATCCAGGATGGAGCACGTGCTCAGCCGTGGAAAATAGTGCTGGGGTGAGCTTTAATAGATCTGCTTTATCTTCCAGCTTCAAGGCAGCTGAACCAGTGTTATTTCTGCAAACTTTCTCCCACCTTGTGGATGTTCTATCAGAATGGCTCCCCAGAGCAGTGGCCATGGCCTGAAGGCTGCCAGAGATCAGGAGCATTTGGACAATGCTCTCAGGCACGGGGTGGGATTCTCTTGTGGCTGTGCAGGGCCAGGGCTTGGACTGGATATCCCTGTGGGTCCCTTCCAACTCAGGGTGGTCTCTGATTCTATGGATGTGATAAGTTCCCTGGGCAGTCTGGAGTACCCTTAAGTGTTAAAAATACTGTGGATTGTCTGATGTGAATCTCTTCTGGTCCAGTCTGAATTCATTCACCTTTTTCCTCATGGAAGATTGCAGGACTATGCTCATGTTCCCCTTGAACACTCTCAGGACTGAACAAATCCAGTTCTATCTCCTGCTGCACGTGCCTTGTTTTCCATGTCTCTCTCTCTGCTTGTTCAGCTGGGGGCTTCTTTGCTTCCCACTTCTGTGCAGCTCAGTGCCTTCCTTTGCAGTGGTGCATGTATTGCATCCGAGTCTGACACTGCACTGCTGTGATTTCCTCAGCTCCATGTAAATCCCTCAGTTCCCTGTGCACCCAAATTCCCTCAGCTCACTGCCCACATGTGCCTCTGACTTTGGGGGATAGAGGCCAGCTGGGTAAGGAGAGGAGTGGCTTTTTGGCCAGCCCTGGGGCAGGAGAGGCTGAGCTGGGATTTCCTGCAAGGTGTTGGATAGGGCATTTATGCAGTGCAAGTTTGCTGATCTTTATTTCCCTTTGATAAGAGTATTTCCACAGATCTGAGCATGTCTTACGACAAAGTACTTTGTGAAAAGCTCCCGGGCTCTGACTTAGATGTGCCAAGTACACTCTGAAATTTGGGGGTTGGTTCCATTTCTCTGTGCTTTCCTAGTATGTGTATCATAATGGGAATAAATGATAAGATTCCTATTGACTTATAGTTCAAAGAATTGGACATTTCAAAACAGCTTTATTACTACCAAAAATGTATGGAATTCAGGTTGTTACACAGGAAGTTGTGAGTATTTGTTTTAAGAATGTTTTTAGATTTTCCTTTATCAAGTACACATTGCAATCAAGAACGTTCACCCAAGGAATATTTTCCCTGGAAGCTGGACTAATACTTGCCAGGAGCAATTTGTTGTTTAAGATGGGGTGGGAGGGACAGAAATACATTTGTCTGTCTAGTTATTTGACCTCACAAAATAGTCTTTTGGCTAGGGGAATTAAAAATCAACCACTGAGGCTTTGATTGCAACAAAGGAAATATACACATGTTATTTATGAGCATACACAATAATTCCCATGATTTAATTTGTTTTTGGGGTGCAATATAAGAACAAACAGTTACCTACAAAAGATGTGTTGTGGAAACACCCCAGAGACAGGTGGTTTTTTAATCAGCCTCTTTTTCTTTGTGTATGTGATGGTAGAAGGATAAACCAGTTCCAGGGAAAAAAAAGAATGCAGGCATTCTGTAAAGTGACAGCCAAGTTTCTCTTTTATCCTATTTAACGTGACTTACCTTTAGTGATACATGGGGTTTTATTTTGTCTTCTATATAATACCAAACTTAAATTTGAAATATCTCTAATCCTGGAAAATCAAAGTCATACTTGTCAAATTTTTTCTGGCCAAATGTCTTTATAATGGGTTTCATCATTTAAAATCTTGATGGTATTAATATTTTGGTGTGTATAAGATAATAAATCCATTTAAATAAAACAACTGTTTTAGATGATTTGCATTGAGAAATAAATATGATTAGATTTGGTTAAATTTTCACCCACCCCAGGAAGGATGGATGATGCTAAAGTGTCTAGCACAGTTTCCTATTTCAGGGCTTTGCATTGTCCATGGTAAGTAACTTCTCTTTTTCTCCTTTTGTTTTGTTTTGTTTTGTTTTTTTTTCCTAACCTTTCCAGGTAAAAGTACTCCTGTAAGCCACCTTGGGTCTGCAGATTTTCCCAAGCCCCATGATCCATTCCAGCCATTTGGGGCTGACAGCAGTGACCTGTTTCAAAGTAAAAAGGGGTTTGGGGACCCATTTAGTGGAAAAGATCCATTTGCTCCCTCCTCTTCAAGTAAAACTTCTAAAGACTCTTCCTTGGGGTTTGCAGACTTCAGCTCTGTAAGTTAAGTTCCTTGTCTCTGAGCAAACCACTTTCTGCTCTGCTTGCAGCAATCTCTGTTGGGTTTTTGTCTTACCTGCAAACCTCCTGTTCCCTGGCTTCTGTCTCTCAGTACCTTCATGCTGTCCTCATTGTTTTTGTATTAATATTTCTGTAATAAAAAGGCGTTATTTCAATAAAAAAAGAAGTTTCATACTAAATTTTCAAGGGTTTACGTGCATTTAAATTATTTTAGTACAGTATGCCTTTACTCTCAAATTCTTTGTAGCAGAATCTGTGTGTTGTTTTTGTTGCATGGAGGCTATTTTGTAAACAGATTTTTGGGAGCCAATGATGTAAAGACTCAAAAACACTTGATGAAAACATTTCTATAGCAATTTCACCATATCCTGAGAAGCAAATCCTTTAAGGGAAGGTTTCTAATAAGTATTTGTAACTGTTTGTGGAGAAAGTTCTGACAATCCTGTTGAAACCTTTACTGTGTATGATGGAATGTGGTCACAGAGAGACACAGATGAGACAGAGATTGAAAATTTAGCTGCTGAATTTTGTTCCTGTTACTGATGTTGTAGAAAAGACAAAAGAGACAATGAAATGGTTTTGTAGAAACGAGATAGAAAGGTGCACACTGCACTCCAGAAGGTGTGAGAACAAAGCCAGGCCCCATTCAGTTAAAACTACTGGGGTTTCCAAAGCCTGGCTTTGGTTTTAGTGCTGGAATTGGGAACCACTGTAAATGCAGTGGTGTGTGGTTCTTATTGCTTCCATAAGTGGATAGACTCTGTTCCATCCACAGCCTCAGGCTTCCTCCTCCTTTCACATGTTTTTGTTCTCTCACGTTGCCACACAGTAAAATTGCAACCTTACTCTGTTCCTTAACTCTGCTGGACACAGGTCAGTGTTCAACAAGGGGAGATGCTTAACATGAATCTTTCAGGTTGTTTCTTTTTATTGTTTTGATTTTTTTTCCCTATTATTATTTAATATTAAATGTGTATCACTTTCCTATTTGATATTGTTAGCTGAGGTCATTTGTGCAGACTTTAGTTGGCCTCAGGGCTTTAATTTATCACTTCTGAAACGTCCAAGTTCAAGATTTGTTGTATGTTTGACCACAGCTAGTTGGATTTGCACAGTTAAATTCTGATTGTATACAACTGGTGACATTCTTAATAAAAATAAGACACAAAACCTGCTTTATCTGAAGTTTCTTCAACACCATCTAATTTCTTCCTGCAATGAAAGACAAATGATGGAGTGGAATGGCTGTTGCTCAGTTTTTGTCATCTTGCTTTCCAGACTGTGTTTCTTAAGTTAAAACATGGTTTACTCTGAGTGATTGTATCAAATGATTAACCAAAATCAAATGATTAACCAAAATCTCTGATCCCAATCCTAGTGGGTGCTCCAGGGTCAAATTTGCTGTGCCATCAGGTTCTCAGTTTAGATTGACTTTAGAAGATAAGGAACAAGTTGGAAAAATGAGATAATGAGCAGTAGCCACTAAATAATTCCTGTTAAATGGTGTTTCATCAAATGAAATGAATTTTTAAAATTTAAACTTTAAATTTAAAGTTTTCTGAATGAATTAATTCCTCCTGTAGGAAAAAAAAAAAGAAGTATTGATTGAATTTGGCTGAAAAGGCAGATTTGATCCCTTTTCTCCTCAGTTCATGGTGTTTTTTACTTTGCTATAACGTAATTATTCTGCTACACTTGACAATTCCCAATCCTTCTGTATATCCTAATCCTTCCTTAAATGTACCAATTACCTTGAAATCATTGAGAATATTGTGCTTCTCTGCCTCAAGGTTGGGAAACTTTGCTCATAGTGGGAATGAAAATCAGTTTTGCTTACAGAAGGTTTTTGACATCTACTTTGAATCCATGGAATCTGAGAACAGACTCATGCAGAACTGAATAAACAACCTGATTTTTAATTGAAATCCTTGACTGTTGCAAGAAAGAACATGAGAACTTTCATTATATTTTAGCAGGAAAATCTGGTGCTTTTTTTTGATGCACTGGCAAATCCATGCACCCAGAGTTTCCATGTATTTTCATTGCATTCTTAACTTTGTTGCTGTCATTATATATGATTCATTGGAACAAAACAGTCTTTTGGTGGCTCAGATTTCAGGTATTTCTGGGTTCCAGCTGCAGTTTACAGAACAACAAGAAAAGCCACTTTTCTGCCAACAGAAAGTGTTTAAATTTCCAAGAACAGAACACTTAGGACTAAGTTTTTTGTCTCAGTACAAGCTGGTAATTCAGTACACACAAATTAGTGAAACTTTCTGTGATTTGATTAGTCTTGCTGCAGTCTGCTGCTTTCCTCATCTCTGCCTTGGGTCTGACTGTACTTCTGAAAAAGAAAAAAAGAAAAGGAGATGTTTAATGCAGTTCCACATGTGACATATTTATAGACTTGTTGAAACCTGGACATATGCAAAAAATTGTTATTGTATTAAATTACCTGTAAATTATCTTTTTATGGACAGTCTGTGCAAGAATCTGTGGCATTAATGAACTGTTCTGTATTTATTTCACTGCTCAGTGGTGAGAGTTATCTCCTGAAAGTTGTATTTTGTGCCAACCACTTGTAATAAGGCACATCCAGATTTGTTTCCAATGAATCACTTGCCTGTTTTTCCTTTTTTTTTTCCTTTCCACTCAGCACTTTTAACCACAAAAATATAACTTGTGTCCCATAAACAAGTTATACTTGGGACTCCCCTAAACTTTGGAAGCCTTATCCTAGAATGGAAGTTATGGAAGTAAAACTGGTTTCTCAGTGTTAAAAAAATGTCCCAGATAGTTTGACCAAAGCATCTTGTGTTTCTGAAAATAGTAATTGCTCATTCTCCATCCCAGCTGTTGGATCTACCCAAATTCCTGGACTAAGCAGAGAATTCCTACTTCCATTTGTATCTGTCTTTACCTTGAAAAAAAATTAATCTATTTGAAATCTGAGTGAGCTTTTCAAGCTTACCTGTCAGCTGATGTTATTTAAATGAGGAATTGTAGTAGGGTCTCTCCATTTTAAAAGTAAAATATCAAAAGGTGTGACACTTCTATTGTGTTTCAGTAACATCAAGTGCAAAGATTTTCATCTAGATTTTTGTAGCAATGAAAGCAGAGATATTGAACAAAGAAAAGTATTTTTTTTTTCCCTCTCATCTCAATCAAGTGATGATTTTCTCAAATCATCTCAAAAGTCATACTGGGAGAAATAAAATGAGGAATGATGAGCATCCAGAGGCATGATTAAATTACGAGTAAACGAGAGCTGGGCTTGGGTTGAAAGAAATTCAGATAGGCTGATTTATTTCAAAATACATAAAACCCCAAAATTACAGATGCACTGCAGGGTGCAGGAGGAGACTGGGGTGGGGCCATGACATGGTGTTCATGCAGCTAGGCAGGGTTTAGCCCTGAAGTTTGCATTTGAAACACTCAGGTGCTTATTTCAGGCTGGTCTGGGCAGGTGTAGCTGTGTCAGTTTGTGCCAGGGCTCAGCAGGCTGAGCTCAGACTCACAGTATACACCCAGCTGAAATTTTTCTCCTCAAAAAAAAAACCCACCCCTCAAATAATATGTTTTCTTGCACACACACACACAAAATTCCCAAAAAAAAACCCCCCAAACAAAACCAAAGCAGCACAAAGCAGATTTTAGAAGTGGGCTTTGATGCAAACATTTGCATGCAGCTGTTCCCATCCTCCTCCTCAGCAAATGCTAAAATTAACTGGGAACAGATTATATTTGAGTTTGAAATTGCTGTGATTTCAATGAAATAGTTTCAGCTTTTGTTCAGAAAGTCCAACCAAGCAAACTTTTGCATCCTTCAATGGTAAATACTAGAATATAATCTTGGACAAATTTTGCTGCGCTGTACTTGTGTTTTGGGAAGCCCAGACAGGTTTAGGACCTGAATTAACGTTATGAACTGTGATACTCTCTTAGTGTTCTCTGCTGAAGTAAATTGGATTCTCTCACATTATTTCTTACCAGTGAAACTCTGTATTTTATGAGCAGCAACAGAAGCACTTGGGATAACTTTTGATTTGGTGGTGAAGCTTCCCAGATGTCAGCAGTGCCCAAAATCACAAACCCCTCACCCTTAGCAGGAACTGCCACAATAAAACTCCCTTTTGTGCAGTTGCACAAGAGTAAACTATTAGCTTTACCAGCTATTTATTCTTAAAAATGGTCGTGGTTGCTGTGCTTCCAAACCATTAATTTCCTTTTTTTTTTTTTGGTGCTTGTGGAGGTATTTTTTTGGCTGTTTTCAAACCCAACTGAGCCACAGATGCAGGGACTTGCATCCTGTGTGGGTTAATTTCCAGGTGGGAGGAGGAAGAAACTAAGGAAATTGAGTGAGGAAGGAAGTAAAGGAAGGAGGAATTAAGGAAATAAGGGAGGAAGTGAAGGAGGAAGAAATTAAGGAAACAAAGGATGAAGAGAGGAAACCAGTGAGTGAATTCCTGTGTCAATCTAGAGCTGCCCTAAGACAGCCTGGACTACTTGAGCTGGATATTTAATAAGCCTGACTCCTTGTAACTTTTGCATCATTCCTTCGAGCTGGTCGGCGATTTTAATAACCCATTTTCCATTTCCATTTTTCAGTTTGGAAATGAGGAGCAGCAGCTGGCCTGGGCGAAGAGAGAGAGTGAAAAAGCAGAGCAGGAGAGACTGGCTCGGCTGCGGAGGCAAGAGCAAGAAGACCTTGAGTTGGCCATTGCACTCAGTAAGGCTGACATGCCAAACTCTTAAAAGAGGCTTCACCCTGTTCAAGAGCAACCTTGGAGCAAGGCTTTTATATAAAAATACTAAATCCTTGGTTTATATTGTGGAGATCATTTTAGTCACCTTCAGATCTGGCTGGTTGTGCCTGACCAGGCTCTGTGTGGCTTCTCAAGTGCATAATCTGCAGGAAACACTGTATAAGCTGTATTATATGTCCTAGGTAAAATTTATTGCTTGTAAGAAATTTAACCTATAATCAATCCTAAGGTACTGAAAGTTTCTTTATCTGAAACACAACTGTTGCATAGTGAACTGCAGCTTGTGAATCTGGTTTTTTACAGCCTGAGTTCCACTGGGTCTTTGAGGCTGCAGAGTGGATGTCAAAGGAAATGTCATAAAAAGAGAATATTTCTAGAATTAGCTTTCACTTGTTACATTTATTTAATAATTCATGGTAGACTAATTAGTACTTCTGCATCATCTGTGTGAAAGCATAAATTCATTGATAGATGGTCCCTTTTTATCAAGAAGTTGTGGCTTTTACAAAAGAATCCGACAATTTATATATGATGGATACAAACAGTGAACTCTATAAAAACAGTACAAATTTGAAGACTCTAGAAATTAGTAGTTCTAATTTAAACGTTTATTTGCATTGAGTTTTAATAATTTTATGTGACTAAAAGAGGGAGTTAATCAATTGTAGGAAATGGGAAAAATAATTCAGCAGTTAAATTGTGGAGCAAAAAAATTTGCTTTATTGTAAGCAAACAGGATTGCAAGACGGTGATACACAGTTGGGTGCTGCTTTAATGTGACATCAAGAAATCAAGTGGTGGGAAAGTTGCCATGTTTGAGGAGTGCTCACCCCTAGAACTCACTGCACCCTCATTTACTCCAACCCCCAGACCAGGCTGTGTTACCCAAGTGATTCCCTGGGACAGTCTCTACCTCTGCTTCTTCACTTCCACCTCCGTGGGGTCACAGATCAAGCAGATTTAGCTGAAATGAAGCCAAGTTGAGTCTGATTTTAGTTGCCAAATAGACATTCACTCATCAGTTGTGGCAGCACTGTCTGGGTTGGCTCTGAGATCCAGTTTGCAGTACTCAGACCAGGTAGGAGCAGGTTTTATGTGCACGGAATGGTTCCACCTGGGAAAGAGAACACGGAATGTGTTTGACATGTCAAAGAAAAAATAAGTCTGTGAGTTGAATTTGCTTACTATAAATGCCTTTTCTGATTACAGGAATTCTAAAACTTCAGTTGTGTTTGCCTTGGAATTTTCTGTCTTGTAGAGTAGGGATCTAGCAAGCATTTTTAAATGTCCTCAGTCTTCTTTCCTGCCCTTTGTTCTCTGGGAATACAAAAGCTTTACATTCAGTGATTTTACTGATGCAGCCCTTATCTTAACAACATTTTCTCTTCTTTTTAAATGTGATATTCCTTCATCATCTTTAATGCATTTCTTTTTTTTTTCTTTTTTTCTTATGTCCTTGCTTCCTTACTTTTATTTTCATACTCCAATGATAGTGCCTGCTCAGTGAATGAAAACAATCTTTCCCTGTTCTGTTGGGATTGCCTTATCCTGCATGCTTTCCTTACACAGAGGAGTCAGATTGGGTCATTTTAAGCATCTTGGCAGTTTTCAGCTCTGAAATGAAGCCAGGATGTGTCATTTATAGTCTCAGGCTTTTCTGGGGAGGTCGGTGGGTGTGTGAGTGTGCAGACACACACACACACCCGTGTTCAGGATCTTTATTTTTAGGAGTCACAACTCCCCTTCTGCTGTTTGTCTCCTGTGCTGATGGTACTACAAATAATGTGAACCTTTTATTCTCCTCAGAAAGAGAGATTTATTTCTAATAACAAAACCAACAGTGTGATGGTCTTTAGTACTGTCTGTTAATGAGCCCTTTGGGGTGCAATAGGAGCTGTGTCTAATTTTGCAGAACTTGATTTGACATCCCTTCCCACTGCAATAATTTTTCTCTAATAGATGTTTGATTGCATGATCAAACATACTAAAATGCCAAAACATTCTCTCTTCTGTTGGTTTATAGAACTTGAAGTCTCTGAGAGCTAATTTGTGTCTGTCTTTAGGTAACATGATAAAGCTTTTGCTGTGAAAGAGCAGTTTTCAAAAGCAAGTGGCTGCAGGATGCTCAGTGAAGTTAAACAAGATCCTCCTGTTCACTTGGACCTGAGTCCTTGTGGTGTCTCTTCTGCTACAATAAAATTTAGAAAGTAATTCCAGTTCTGGGCTGGATGCTGTCACTCCAGTGGGACAGGTGGATCACTAAAAGCTTGATGCATTTTTGAAGCTTTTTTTTTTCACAAGACCCTGTGCTGCTTTGTCAGGGCCCTAAAATACTGAATTTATAATGCTTCTAGGCCAATGAGATTTCAAGATGTCCAGCAGAAATGTTAATTAATCCAGCTTTCTGTACAGTGTTAGGGCTCGTTTTTGTACTTCCTTATTGACTCTTTCTCATGTTTGCTTGGACAGTAACTGCAGATCAACAGGTGAACAAGGACAGAACACAACATATTGTCTATGCACAGTATTACATTTAGGAACCTTAAATTTACTCAAACACTCTTGATTCAGAGCGTTGTCACTACAGTAGAAGAACACCTAGCTGTGATTTCTCACTTTGTATTTAATACAATTTCCCATATAAAAAGGAATATTCCCCACATTCCTTCCCCGTGCTGTAACTCAGTGTTTGTACAATACCTGCACCTGCTCTCTGAGGCAAAACTTTATTGCAAGACCTTGATCTTCTTCCTCCAGCCCAATGAAATTTAAAGCACAAACAGACCTGTTGCTATTTGGGCAAAGAAAATATGTACACTGTAAGATAAGGAAAATGTGAATACTCCCAGTGCATATACAATGTACAGTGAGATCCATATTATTTGTGTCTATGTATATATATATATAGTATTGTATAATGTAATCATAGTGTGTGTATATACTCCACATGTCCACATGCTATGTCCAGTATATAGTTCCTTGTGCTGTACATAAAATGTGTATATACAGTGAATATGTAGAATATGCATATATATTCTATATATTGAAGCTTGTGTGTATGTATGAATGCTGCAACCACAGATGGATACAGAATTGGAATCTTTGCAAAAATTCAGATTAGCTCATGGCTCTGAGAATTTCAAAGTCCTGGTTAAAGGTAAGAGGAGAAATGATTTCTAATCAGTTTGTATCAAGATTTCTTTCGTTGGTATGAAAAACTGTGTTCATTAGCTGTGCCAGGTGTAAGAGAACCCTGGCAGAAAGTAGTAATCATCTGCACTGGATGTAATTTCACATTCTTTGTAGTTTTTAAGGTATCTCTTTGGAATGTAGGCTCCACTGCTGATCTTGCATGTCATCTTTCTTCTCTGGGCTGAGGCAATGAGTTTTTTCCTATGTTTGCTCATAGTTTTACTTCCCTCTTCCCTTTGTTTTCCTTTTTTAAAAATTATTTTTAAGGAGCTGTTCCCATATACACGCACCCCCAATCACAGGCAAAGGTGGAAAACATGTTTTTCTTGCTTCATTCCAGTCAGATTGATTGCACATAATTATCATCTGGATTCCAGTTCTGTTCTTCCTCCATTTCCACCTAAGCTTTTCCTTCAGAAGAAACAAATATCCATTGCATATTTGGCTTAGAGGGAGGAGTGGGGTTGATTCTTCTTTCCACTTAGATAAATTATTAGAGTCTGTGGTACCTTGAGCAATCACTGGGAGTTTAGCAGGATTTTATGGTGGCACAGGTTTTATACAGAATCTAAACTGCTGGAATGACTCATGGAAAGGCCTGGATTGCACAGAGCACTGAGGCACAACAGTTAAACAGGACAGACAGACAATTATTCACATGGAACCTGCACGTGCAGACAGTGCATGGAGGATGCAGATACTGAATTGCCACATCAGCCCTCACAGAACTGTGTGTTCACATTTGCCTGGAGTGGTTTCCCCCAGTTACCTTCAAATTGTCTGGCTGTAAAACCTCCCAGTCACCCTGCAATAAAAACAGATGCTCATAAAAGTTACACTTCCCCAATAATGCTGTATGAAATGTTTTTATATAGGCAACTTTTTCCTCATGGAACCTCTGCCCTGTGAGGGTCTCAGCCCTTCCTATATCTTGTTCCATGTGCTGTGCTCTCAAAGTGTAGGAAATTCCAAGCTGTGTCCATGTAAACCTTTTCATTTTTAATTCCCATCCGTGAAATCTGTTGGCACTATTGTAGAAATTATTTTGTCATCTTATGCTCGAAGATAATGCACTTTTCTTGAATTCTTCTGATAATCCTTTTGGGGTTACTATTTCTTCTTTAGTGTTTCTCCATTGAGAAGAATATTTGTTCTGTAGAACCGTGGCCCAAGGAGTTTTGGTCCAAGTAGAATTATTGCTTTCCCTTGTGTAAGAGAGTTTGATTTCTCCTTTCTTCTGCATTTTGTTCCTCCCTCTCAGGAATTTCATTTCTGCTTAGTCCTCGTTTAGAGCTGGAACTCTGTTGAAGTGAATTGATCTCTGCTGTTAGTGATCTAATTCTGGTATCTTCCTATACTAGTGGAACAGCCAAGTTCTTGGTTATATATTTGGTTATATATTGCATCTATGTAGACCTCACAACCATCTTTTCTTAGAAAGGAATTTTGCTTGGAGTATGATGGAATCATAGATTTATTTTTAGAGTAAATACGTTAACTATAATTCATTGACACACCTGTTTGATCAGTTGATATACTGCTCTTTTTACTTGAAAGTTTTATAAATAAAGGCTAATTTGTTATAAAATGGAATTTTCGTTTTTCCAACTTCTGCCTCTCCCTTTAAGTTTCAAAGGAAAACTCCTAGTGACTGTGGTTTCTTCTGCTGTTGCAAGTACAGAGTGCTCTTCTTTCAATATTTCATTCTTCAGTCTGACCTGAAAAAGGTGGAAACACAAAGCAGAAACTGCAATGTTGACCTAAATCTGACTAATATTCTCCAAATATGTACATTATTGTGGTTATATTTATCTTTCAAATGTTATAACAAATTGTAAGGTATTTTAATTTTAACCCATCTCATGTGTTTATTGTTTAATATAATAAGAGAAATGTTATTGTTTAATATAATAAATGAAAGTTACTTTTTGGAGCTCTGAGATTTCAGCACTCTTTCTTTTCTTTTTTTGTCCACAATTTCACGAGTTTCTATGTTAAATTTGTGACTCTTGCTTTGAACAACGAATGTCACAAGTTTTTATGTTAAATTTGTGAATCTTGCTTTGAACAGCGAATGTCACAAGTTTTTATGTTAAATTTGTGAATCCTGCTTTGAACAGCGACTCTGTTCTGTGCACTGAAATCTTTTTCCTGTTGGCTGCTGCCCTCTGCACTGTTTTCCCTCCTGTCCTTCCCTTTCTTCCTTGTCCCAGCCAGACTGGGGCTGAGCAGACCAGTCCCAATCCAGCACCACACCCTTCAGAACAAACCGTGTGCAGCAGTGCTGGGTGTCCTGGCAATTCCCACCAGGAGCAGGAGGGACAACCTTTGGCTGCCTGGAAAAACACACCTCACTGCTGGGCTGTTCCACTGGCTCACTTTGACTCGTTCCTCTCCCACCTATTCCCTGGCTCACCCGGCTGAAGGGAGCAGCAGGTTGCCAAGGCAGGTTTCTCTCCAATATTTTCAGCATGCTGACATTTTGGAGGATTGGCTGCAGTGTGTCACAGGTGGGCACAACTCCCTACCCAGCTCTTCTGGTGCTTCTCATCTCTTATAAAACCGTGGCCCAGCACTCCATGAGTTGCTGCCACTCAGGTTTTTGGGGTGTGACACACACAGACCTTCCTTCTCATCCCTGTGCTGTCCCAAATGCTTTTCTAATCCACGTTGTCTGAAAGGACCCAGCGTGGCCTAAGAGCCCCTTCAGTGGGAAGAAAAGCATCACCATTCTGTTCAGGATGTGGAAATTTGACCCTGAAGGCTGGCCAAGCTCTGAGCCCAGCTTTTAAACCTCAAACACAACTGTAGCTTGTGTTTTACTGACTGAACCTAAATGTGTCCCAAGCCCATCTCCCCTGTTAGAATTCTGAGCTCCTGGAGGCCTCAGTGCCACCCCTACTCTGGAAGTGCTGTTGGGTTTCTCTCTGGAATTGCTGAATTTCCCATCTGCTGTACGTGGCTGTCAGTGTAGTCACTCTGAGCACCTTTTCCCTCCTGTCTGGTTGGCTTTTTTTTTTTTTTTTTTTTTACAGTAATGACCACAATTAAAACTTTTTATTGGTGCTGATGCAGCGTCTCTTAAAATTGCTGTAGCTTTCCTAACTGATGGAATCTCACAGGACTTTGCCAGCAGCAAACATGATATATTTCTGCTGTTTAACTTCCCATAAAGGTCCTTGGCCACAATTTGCAGAATGAAAAAGCCCTGTGCTCTTTGCCAATCCCTTGCATTCACTGAAAGGGCATCCAGGCATTCTATATCCTTATTTTGCAATATAATATGAAATCATTGAGATAACAAAACCCACTTATGTTGTCATTGCACACAGGCTGTAAAAAAGTGGTTGTTGGGATCCTCGGATATTTTTGTGTGTGTTTTGTCTTTAAGCCTCAGGCTCAGCAGCTATTCACCCAATATATTAAATGTCACAGGAGATCACATCTGAAATGATATTCCAGATGTTTCTTGGTGCCACAATGGGTCAGAACTCCAGCTATGCTCTTAGCTCTAAGAAGTGCAAGAAACCAAAATAAAAGTGATTTGAAGCAATACTCTGTTTAGTTATAAACCTGTACTGGGTAAGTCCACCTGCAGTTTCTGAATTTATGCTCACAACAACAGGCAGAACACTTCTGATTTGCTGAAAGAAAGGACTTAAAATGGGAGCAGGTAAATAAGCAGGTAACTAATGCTAGCAGTGATTAGAGAGTAAATGAAAACTTGGTTGCTTCTGCTCTCCTTGTGCTTAGAAAGGAGGTTTTGGTAAAGTTAACCCCTTCTTCATTCTATAAAGCAGTCCTTATGGTTCCTCTTTAGTGTCTGCACTAAATATTGTGAGATCAAATAACTGTGGCTGAAAAATCAGACCTCAAAAGAGTAAATCAAATACATTTTCTACCTAACAAGTTTAGGATAAATCTGTGCATCCTTTACATGCTGCAGGTGGAAGGTGCTGCTTTGTGGCAGGGGCTGCTCCCAATCTCAGCTGCAGTGATAAGGAATGGGATGTTGGGATCAGGTTATACAGAGTTTTGAGGAGTCTCTGGGAATCAATATATTGAGCTCGTTCCCTCCAGGGCCTGTGAAGTGAGCACAGCTTTGTGCTTGGGGTTACTGGTGTTTGGTTTGCAAACCAGTCACTTCTCCCAGTGAAGTGGGGAGCACCTGCTGGAGCCTGGGCCGTGCCAGAGGAGCTGCTGCAGTGCCAGAGCTCAGAGCTGTGACTGTTCACCCACAGCACACAGGACGTGTCCTGGGCAGGCAGGAGCTGGGACAGACCCAGCTGAGAGCAGCTACTTCGAGGACAATGAAGAATTTTAAGGTTTGTAGAGGCCACCAAGTAGGGTTTGCATGCTAGCAATGGGGATGGCTTTCTGCCTGTTAAATTACATGGGGTTTGGGTTGAAGTTTTCTGCTAGTTACCATAGTGATGGCTAAATGACTTTGCTGTAGTTGTTTTATCTAAATATAGCAAAATAAAATGCCAGAGCTTGGGGTTCTGACTTCAAAAATTCAATTTAAGCAAAGCCTAACAGCTACTCTGTGTTAGAGGTGCACAAAATAGCTGAAGAAACCACGGAGCTGCTACCACACAAAACCACAGAACCACACAATCCTATAATTTGAAGAGTGGACAAACTTATTTTGGCATTCTTGTGGATGAAAGACCAAAGTTTAGAGCCAGTCAATGTTTTCAGGCAGTTTGTAAATGGCTGTGAGTAACCAAGGGCTCGCACAGGTTGAAATGCCCCGTCCTGCATGAGGTGAGCCACGTCCAGCACTAAAGCTTCAGCTCTCCCAGCTGTCATTAGCTACAAAACTGAATCTCAAATAAACTTCCAGAAAAGCCAGGGGGTTTCTAGTCTGGCCTTCCACTTTAGGGTTGAAAAAAAAAAGAGATTTGAAAGTGCCCTTCCTGCTGGGTGCTGGGTGGTGCTTGAGCAGAGGGTGCTGGTGCAGCGCTGGTTGTGTGCAGGGTGATGTTGGCTGTGCACAGTGTGCTGGGGTGGTGGTGCTGGGGCTGTTTCCCTGGGTGCTGGGGCTGTTTCACAGGGTGCTGGGG
>VYXD01012561.1:407954-450089 GCA_013397195.1 Hylia prasina | reverse complement strand
GGGCTGTTTCACAGGGTGCTGGGGCTGTTTCACTGGGTGCTGGGGCTGTTTCACAGGGTCCTGGGGCTGTTTCACAGGGTGCTGGGGTGGTGCTGGGGGAGCACAGGGCACCGTGTCCCCTTGGAGAGTGGCAAAAGGTGACCCAGCCAAACAGCAGCTGGACCTGGTCCTGCTCTGGGCTGTTTCAGAATCACAGTGTGTTCTGACAGTGAGGTCCCATCTCAGAGGAGTTTAACTGACTCTTCTCAAGTCAGTGGGTGAGGAAAAAACATTTTCAGCAGAGTGAAACACAGTGCTCTGAAACTCCACGTGGAATGATCTGACTTTGAGCAGTGACTGCCATGGGTGGTACCTGAGGTTGGGAATATTTACTACAGTTTTCACCAGGATCATGGCACAGGATTTGCTTATTTCTGCACTTAACCTCTCCAGCTTATCTCACAATCTATCTTGCAACAATAGGGTGCCCATGGCTGTGGTATCTTACATTAATATGTGTGAAAATCTTGTTTGCAATGGACTCTACATTTCCTCCCATCAGGTTTAACTACAACTTCTGCAGTTTTTTCCTTTCCCTGGTATGTCAAAATCAAATCCAGGCTAGCTGCAGATTGTGGTCTCTAGATGCTCCCTGGGAGGCAGATGGTTAATTGGAACAAAATTACTTAAGAGATGACAACCTGATGGTCAGTTATTAGAAGATGTGGAGCATGAGTGGTTTCCTGCTGACTAGGGGAGGCTTGGTAGGTTACTGGAATTATAGTGACATATCTTTGGATGCTCTCATTCAAAACAATTAAAGAAAGGGAAAAAAAAAAGAGAGTTGACAATTACTCATAATGGAATGTGAGAAGAATGAGATCAGCATCTCTTTTTTTTCTGCTACAAGATGATCTCAAGATTCAAGAACGTGCAGTTTCCTGTAAAGACCACACTGCAATTATCACAGATGCCCTCCCTTAAACAATGACAAGAAAGTTTCTTGTGAACTTTTATTAGTGCTTTGTCCCCCCATCCCTTCCCACTTTGAGAGGACTGACTTGGTAGATTTTTATATGAGATCATTTATATTTATGTACGAGGATCCCTCTGCTCTGTTTTCAGCTGAGTCACAAATGTAAAAACTCAGAGAGCACCACCTGCTCCTCTTTCCACATCTCCACTGCACATCAGGGTCTGAGCTCTATTTGGTAACACACGATCAGGCAGATATCAACTCTCTTATCTGAAGACTTTTCAGCGAGCAGGAGCAGAGGCAGCAGAGGTGATAACCCTCACAGCCAGACTCTTCTGTGCAGCAAAGATTTGGATGCTGCCGTGCTGAGGCACTGGAGGAGGAGGAGGAGGAGGAGGAGAAGGACACAGTGTAGTGGGCGCTGCAGAACAGTCATTGGGGTTTTTTAAGGGTGACTCTGGTGACATTTATTTCTGCACAAAGGCCCTGAGCAGCACACAGTGCCTTCGTGCCAGAGTCCCACAAAGGTTTGGGCTGGAAGGGAGCTCCACCCCCTGCCATGGGCACGGGCACCTTCCACTAAGATCAGGTTGCTCCAAGCCCCGTCCAAGCTGGCCTTGAACATTTCCAGGGGTGAAGCAGCCACAATCTCTCTGGGAATCCTATTCCAGGCCTTCACCACCCTTTATTCCAGGCCTTCACCACCCTTACAGGAATTTCTTCCCACTGTCCCATCTAACCCAGGCCTTCGGCAGTGTGAAGATATTTGCTCTTGTCCTGTCACTCCAGCCCTTGTCCCAAGTCCCTCTCCAGCTCTCCTGGAGCCCCTTTAGGCACTGGAAGGGGCTCTGAGTCTCACTGGAGCCTTCTCTTCTCCACGCTGAGGTTTTGGAAGGGAAGAAAACTGCTCAGACCAGCCAGAGGTCAGGAGAAGACTGGGGACAAGCAGAGCCAGGTAAGGATGTTGTGATGTTGTGATGCTTCCAAGATCTCCTCCATCACTGGAAAGCTCTGGCTGGGCCCTTCCCAAGGCAGAGGTGGGGCTGGGCACTGAGGTGTCACACCTCTTTGTCTTTTAAATTGCATCACAAAAAATGGAATCGTTTAAGCTTGCACTGCACTGCTGAAATCTGGGCTGTAACAAAAACTGGGAATGACTATAACCATTTCCAAGTTCTTCAGCAAGAGCAAGGGAAAGCCAGATGAGCATGAAGAGATGAGAGTAAGAATTTTAAAAGTTGCTTCCTTAAAGTTATAAACACCAAAGGACATGCTGAAATATGAAAATATTCAGCTATGGGGAAAGAGAAGGAAATACCTAGAACTGTTGCAACAATGAATGTGCCAAGTTTAGAACATCTTTAAGTCATCCTCACTTTCTGGAATTAGATTGTGCAATCTTTTCTTTTACTACCAAATAAATGAGTTTTGCTTGTGATGAAGAAACGTTAAAGCTCCCTTATATTTCACTTTGAAAGAACTGCAAAAGTGAAATGTGGAACTCGTTCTTCCATGCCAATGATTAGAAGCCCAGAATACATCTGTTCCACATGAACAACTTCAGCCTTTGCTTTCACAGAAGAACAGCTATATTTGTAGTTACTCTAAATGCATTCCTGTTGATTTCATTCTTGTGTATTCTAACACGTAAAGCCAGAAAAAAAAAAGGTCACAGTCTTGATTAAAACCAAGTTCCAAGTATCCAGATGTTAAGGAAAATCATGCTGCACTGTTGAGCTGAATCTGCATATTTGATTAGCAGTGATGTGCAAGTACCAAGACTCACAACTCCGGAGCTGTAAGGACAGAGGATGCACATCAGAGTGCCAGAACAACTGCCTGGATTTACTGCCTGGCTTTCTGAGCTCATTTTCAGCTGTGAAGAATTTTTGGGGGGCTCAATTTGACTTTTGTAGCTGTCTTTACTGCTCTAGCTGTTGCAATTAGTTTTCAGAATCTCTATTTCTTTACTCCTGCAATCTAGGAGGCACTGCAAATTATTAAACGAATTTAAGTTTTGGGGGAATGAGTTATGAAGGTATTTTAACCTGTGTTGTGAATTCATGCTTGAATTCCACTACTGTTCTATTGGAATTCTGCAGTGAGCTCTTGAGAACAAGGATAATTTATGTACAAGAATGCCTTAAAATAAGCCTCCATAATTACAAAAATGCAGTGTTTAAATTTATAGTAAAAACCCACACATTGCTGGCAAAACTATAACTGCATCTGGAAAACATTAAGAATGCTATTAAAATAGTCTAGCATAAACTAGAAATGAGACTGAAATTACAGTGTTGCTTAACCATTTTTAGGAAGTATATTTTTCATATGATCTACTTTCCTATTTGATTTTTTAATAAAGCACTGAGCTATGTCTTATTTACCACTGAGAATACCTTACTTACTCTGTTATCTGTTTCAGAAAAATTCATGGCTCAGATTTTTTTTAAGTGTCTCGTTGCAGTTGTGGATAATTTCAAACACAACCAGGTGGTCGCTGGTCCAGCCATGGGGGAAAAAGTAACAGGGATATCTCAAAGGAGAATAAAAATCACAGCAATTAAAAACTCGTTTTATTAAAAAGATGAAATGTTTTCAAACATTGAAAAATTACGTTTTTATAAAAACAGAAATAGGCAAAATACCCATTTGTCTTCTATTTACATATACAATATTTCTCACTGTATAAAATTATTTACAATATATAAAAAAAATTACAGTAAATAGGTTATTTTCTTACAAGACATCAAGCCCTGTACTTCTAGTGTAGATCATGGCAAACAAGAATACTATTGCACCTGTGAACCAAACAGTCTAACAAGAGGAGTGTTCTCTTAGCCATGCCTTCAACTGAGATCTAAACTAACATTGTTAGCTACAGTAACATTCATTTTATCTCTCCTAGGGTCAACTTCAGGCAGTTTCCATACAAACATTGTCTTGTAAAGCTTAGGAATGGGCAGTTAGAATCGGGGAAAAAAACAACAAAACAACCAAACGTATTTACAGCTTCTTTTATACAATCTGTATGGAGTCTTACGGAGTTTACCCTTCACGGAAGCTGCATAAATAACCCCTGTTCTCCTGACCGGGACGGGCAGGTCACTGATTCAGTCACGGCAGATCCTCTGCAGGAGAAGCCCGGCTAAACCTCCTTGTGTCAGACCCTCTGTCCGTCCTGGAGCGTCGCTCGGTGCCTCCCCGTGTAGTACCAGCTACAGATTTTTTTTAACGCTTTCTGCACCTGAGCAGTTTAAATAAGGTCCGCTGTGGGCAGGGCAGAGCCCCCGGGGGGCTACATGTGCCGCTTCATGTGCAAAGCCAGGTGGTCTGACCTGGAGAACGCCCTGTCGCAGAGGTGGCACTGGAAGGGCCGGTGGCCCGTGTGCTTGCGATAGTGACGGGTGAGCTCGTCGGAGCGAGCGAACTTCCAGCCGCAGCCTTCCCAGTTGCAGTGGTAGGGCTTTTCACCTGTTCGGGGGAATCAGAAAGCGTGACTCAGCGCGGCATCGTGTACCAGGCAACCCGCCGAGGTTTATTGTAGCGTGTCCCTTTATTTGCCACCAAGCCCTTCCGCAGCAAGATCAAAGCGCTTTTAAGCTAAACTGCTAGAAGTTCCTTTACCCGCCCATACCTGCAGTGAAAAATCTTCGCAGAAATGGCTTTAGAAGTCCTTACAAAAGCTTTGACTACGCAGGTAAACACCTGGATGTTACAGAGGTGACCACCAGCCATGAATTTAACTCACTACAGGGTAAAAGCCCAGGCTGCAAACCGTTTTTTGGGGTTTTTTTTTTTACACGAGGCTATCCCAACCGGCACGCAGCACATCCCCGCACGAAGGCCATCGGCAATATTTACCTGTGTGTGTCCTGAGGTGAGCCTTCAGGTGCGAGCTCTTGGTGTAGGTCTTCCCGCAGCCGGCGTAGCTGCACGTGTGGGTGGCCGTCCTCTTCCTCGGCCAGGACCGGCGTCCCCGCTTTGGTTTGGAGTCCAGCAGCTCCAGAGGGGAGGAAGGAGGGGTGAGCATGCCCCTAGGAGCCGAGGGCTGTAAGGGCAGGCTGTCCTCGAACAGGCCGAACTGGGAGGTGTTCTGGTACTGGAGGTGGGTCTGCGGGTGGTGGAAGCCGGAGGCCGGGTGGTAACTCTGCTGGTAGGACACGGACGAGGGGCACATCATCTGTGCGTGGCAGTCATTCACCATGAGATCGTCGGGGCTCAGCGGGGGCGTCTCCGCCCCAGGGATCTGCGGGGAGCTGGCCACCCGGGGCTGCTCGTAGGCCATCATGCAGGTCGCGTTCCCCTCCTGCTTGATCTTTGGGCAAGCCTGGGGCACCAGACCCAGCACCGGTCCGTAATTGTCCATGTCGGGCTCGGGCTTAATGTTCTCAACGAACTGCGGGCCCCCGAAGGTGGGCGTCACAAAGAAGCGCCCGTGGACGCTGCCAGGAGGGCAGTAGTTGGAGTCCATCTCGGAACGCATCATCTCCGGCACGATGCCGGCGTTGTAGGGCGGGGGGCTGCCCTGCTCCAGGGCGTTGTAGCATCCCGGGGACGGGTTTGTCTGGTAAAAGCCGCCGCTCTCGCCTTGGGCAGGGGGATAGTCCCCGCCGGCGGCGGCGCCCTGGCCGTAGCCATCGCTGCCCATGGAAAGGATAAAATCCAGCACGTTGTTGAGATCCTCATCCTCTTTGCGCGGGGAGAGGCCGCCCCAGGTGCCGGCGGGGGTCTTGGCCTCCTGCTCACACTTCCACCTCTGGGGAGAGAGAAAAGGGAGAGGGTTAGAGGCGCCGCTCGCCTCGGGGGACGGGGAGGGACGGGCTCGGGGCGCAGCGGCTCCGCCGCCCCCCGGCGCCGTGAGCCGTCGGCGGGGGACACTCACTTCGTGCAGCGCTTTCTCGCGGCAGGGGCTGGCGAAGGTGGCGAAGGAGGGCAGGGCGGTGTCGCTGAGCGCCATGGTGCGGGACGAGCGCGGCCGGCCGCCCTCCGCACCTTATAACGCGGGCGCGGGCGGCCTCAGGCCAATTGCAGGAGCGGAGGAAACGCGTCCCGGACGGGGCGGGCGGGAGGCAGCGGCTCGGGCGCAGCCTAAATTTAGCCCCGGTATAAAAGGACGCGGCGGCNTTCGCCGCCCTCCCCTCGGCTCTCGGGCGGCCCGGGACCCGCGACCCCCGGCTCGGAGCGGCGGCCGGTGACGGGACACTGAGGGGTCTCTGCTCCATGCGAGCTGGGGGAACGCCGAGAGATCTCTGTCCCTGCTCCGGGGACGCTGAGGGACCCTGTCCTGTGCTAAGAGAGACTCTGAGGGATTTCCGTGGGATGAGGGGACCCTTCCTGGCATGAGGGGACCCTGTGCGGGGTGAGGGACCCGCTGTGGGGCTGGAGGCCATCGAGGGCTCCTGGACCTGGAAACACCAGGGGACCATCTGTGACATGAGGGGTCGCAGAGCTGCAAGCTTCAGCAGAGACTGTGAGGGACTTGCTGTGGGATGGGGAGCACTGAGGGGTCCTTGCCCTGGGGACACTACAAAGACACCATGAATTAGAGGTTTGATCCCCCCACGCCTCAGAGCAGCTGCCCCACAGCCCAGCCTCATCCCTGGGGCGTGTGGTGCAATCAGACTCAGGAAAAGTCGATGGGGGTGGAAGGTGTCAGGAGCACAGTGAGGGAGAGAGATGTGCCCTCCTCCTGTGGGTAAACTGAGCTGATGATGGGGCCCTCTTGGCCCCCATCATGGGGGCAATTTATGGGTTTGTGCTTGATTTTTCAGAAGGGAAGATTGTTCTTCTCCCTTACCTTGGCCTCTAGCTCAGATGCTGAGTCTGAAGGAGCAATTCTCCTACAACTTCTGATAACGTGCTCCAGACTCCTGTTTCTGAGGATCATGGTTGCTTGGCCATCATCCAGGAGCAAAAGTGGCAGATCTGAAAGGGGGGAAAAACTATGATCTGTCAAGGGACAGACCGATTCTTTGAGAACCTGTTCAAAGAAAGCTATGCTTTCTCCTCTCCTCCTCCATATTTCCTCTGCAATCACTTTCAAAGGGGTTTTCAGGTGAGCTGGAAAGCAGGAGAGTGCAGGAGAACAGCTCTCACTTTCATGCACGGTGTGCCCCAGGAGGGGAAGGAGCAATGCCCTTGATGGGCTCTGGTCCTCCGAAGCACTTTGAGCCTGTTCACCAGAGCCCATCCCAGGCTTGTGGCTGTGTTTAGGCACCTCGGGAAAACTCAGTTGCTAGGGTGAGTAAATGATCTCTGCAATAGCTACACGTGTTTTAAAATCAGGGATATCTCTTGTTTAACTTTCTATAGTTTTCATTCTGAAAGTTCACAGGTTGGCCAGAAGGAGCAGCCAAACTTCTGTGACTGGAGCAGAATCAATACACTGAATGCATGGTAACGCTGTACACAAAGATGTGTGACTCATGGCTCTGTAATGTCACACTTGTGTAATCTTTCAATGTAAACTCTTTTCCTCTAATAAAATGTCCGTAAGCGAACGATACGTATATATGGGGCTGTGAGTCAGCCAAGAAAATATACTCTGATGAATTCAGAATGAATGTGAATGCTCCCTTGATAACACACCCTGAATGTCTGTGTCAGTTTATGTGCTTGTGATTTCAGCAACAGCTATAACAAAATATTTTGTTTCTAGGATATACAACTGGACGTGTAGGTTTCACTGAGGAGCTCCAGTTGGATGCTGCCTTCCAGTAGACCCTGGAAGCACCAAACTCTGCATTTTCTTGGTGTAAAGGAAATGTTTAGTGGGCAGAGAGGATGAAAGCCGAGCACACGAAATAATAAATTCACTGCCTCTAGTTTCTTTTTATTTTCAAGAAAAGCAGGCTAAAAACTGAGAGCTGCGCTAAACCTGGGGAGACAAATGTGAGAATTTATTTACCTTGTGAGTCACAGGCTCTGCGCAAATTGAGAACAACTTTGCCACGACCTTCCACTCGCTCTGTGACAGTTGTGCTGACATTTTCTGGCTTTTTGCTGCTCACAACTCTTACTTTAAATACCTAAACGCCAGATCCTGGCAGTGATCTCACTTAGCATAGATCAGGAGTGATGCCACTGGTGTATAAATGTGAAGAATGTGAGATTAGAAAGTATTTGTTAATCTTCTGTGGGTAGAGGAGAGCTAAATGATGTGTGATTTGCCTTCCAGCCAAAGTAAACACGGACTCAGCCATTTTTATATGGCAAAGTTCGTTTTCCTAGGTGTTGCTGCTGCTGTCTCTTGTTGCTTTTAGATCAAGGAGAAACTTTTAAAGGGATTGCAATCAAGATTTTGCATGTTAGTAGAAGAATCCAGGCTAGGGCAGTGCGGGGCTGAGCCCACTGAAGCTGGAAGCTGGACGGGCTGGTGCAATACCCACGTCACCTGTCTGCCCAAGCTCTGAGTCATTACAGAACTCAAACAAACAAAAAAGCTCCTTTCTCATGGATTGTTCTCAGAAAGCCCTGACTGCACCTAGAGCAAACTAGCAATAATAGTAATAGCAGGGTAAACGACCCGAAAATGACACCTCTTAGCACCTGGAGCACACAGTGCAGGTAGCACCGTGACCAACCCCTTCATATTGAAATGAGACAGAGGATTTCCTTGCTTGCGTCTCAAATCGTCACAGTTCTGTTGACTATACAATTTTTTTTTTTTTTCTATTTTAAACTGCAGTTTCTGAGTTAGCACATTTGAGAATCTGCTGTCAAGGAAGTTGATAAAATGATGTAAACAACCACATAAAATGAAATATACAGGTATGTGCCAGAGACGCACATCTTAATTTGGGGAGAGTGATGTAATCCTGTAGCTCTTTTGTCTGAACAAAGTAACATCATGAATTAATTGGAGAAAGGAGCCTTTTTGACCAGACCTTTCATGACTGGAGCTGATTCCCATGCAGGGACTGACAGATGAAGGTGAACCATCCCTTTGATGAGCAGAAGCTGAAGGGGCTCATTATTTTTTTGGAAAACATATTTCCCTTTAATACCTTTTTTTCCTGAGTGATTCTCCTCTGAGCTATCTGCATATTTTCAAAGACTTTCTTGAGGTTTGAGCGCTGAAAAAGTGGAGTAGCAGACAAATATGAGTCACTTCTCTTTAAGGGTTTGCCTCGTGCCTTTTGTCATGGTCTTTTGCTTGGCAAAGGCCTCCTCTGCCCCAGCTCTGTGTCATGGAGTGCCAGGACACAGGGAATGGCTTTCCACTGCCAGAGGGCAGGGCTGGGTGGGATATTGGGCAGGAATTGTTCCCTGGGAGGGTGGGCAGGCCCTGGCACAGGTGCCCAGAGCAGCTGTGGCTGCCCCTGGATCCCTGGCAGTGTCCCAGGCCAGGCTGGGATAGAGGAAGGTGTCCCTGCCACGGCAGGGGCTGTGGCTGGATGATCTCTAAGGTCCCTTCAGATCCAAACCATCCTGTGATTCCACGATTCTGTCTCAGCTGCTCAGTCCAGGCCCCCAGGAACACCCTCTGCACTCAGTGCTGGCTCCCAGGCTTTGTGAGAAGGTCGAATTTATGGATTTATTGTTGAAAGCAGAGCACATGGGATATGGGTGAAGACTGAGAGGGGGAACAAAGCCCTGGGAGACCTGATGGAAGTGCTGGTGGCAGGGCTGGGAAGCATCAAGGGAGAATTGGAACCACTGGGAGAAACCCAGCTGGTTTGGGGTTGCACGGATGGAAGGTGGAGGCTGCGAAAAGATTCCAGGAAACAAGATATCTGAGAGCAGAGCAATTCTGGTGGCCCAGTTTTTCTGGATAATTCCCTGTTGGCCTATGTAGGAACCTATTTTTGTCCATGCCAAAAAGCAGGGCTGCTTGCATGTTCCACTCCCAGGACTGTGGCCTTCAGCTTCTCTGTATTGCCACGAGTGGGGTCTGTGTCTGCCTGGATAGATAAATAATCCTTTAACAATGACATGTTCTTCAAATTACGTTGTACTTCTGTGATCCTGGTCATCTAGAATTTTATCAGAAACAATTTCCGTTTTCTTCCAGGTTATTGTTAACAAAACTGAATGGTAACTAATGATAAAAAAGATCAAGAACCAATAAACCTGCTTGATTAATATCTCAATTCCATTTCCAGATGTACTGGCCTGTGGTTGGACCAATTTGCATGAGCACACCGTGGTAATTTGTCATGTGCTTATTTCTTACTGTGAAAATCACACAGCACCGAGGCACGTACTTATCTCAAACACCATCACAAACATTATTAACCAAACCATCTTTATTTAGAATTCTTTTTAAGTCTCGAGCCTTCCCTGTCTCTGCCCAGGTTTATGTAACACTGACAGGCATATCTGGGTCATTCTGTTTACCCTGTTGCAATATTGACATAATATTAACATTCTCCAAGTCACCTGGGGCTTCCCCCACTGCTCTGAAATGAATTGATAATAAACATTAACCATCTGGATATGTCCTCAGTTGGTTCTTTTGAAACACTCACTTCTAAATTACCCAGACCTGGCAACTTAATACTATTTGAGATGAGTAGCAGTTGTTTTAACATCCTCCTTAGTTACTGTAATGGAAAGTATTTCAACATCATTATTGTCTGATCTCAATACAGCATCTGGCCTTTTCCCAAAGAGAGAACAGAAATATTTTTTTAGCACTTCTGCTTTTTCAATGTGATTATTGGCAGTTCTATGCCTTCCATTCCTTGTGATGGCAATCTTAACTGGTTTTAGTGGAAGCCTTATTAACTTAGCTCCCAAAGATTAGCAGAAGTCAAGCTCTGATGCTTCCAAAGCAAGGCAGACTCCCATCAATGCAGAGGGAAACCAGCTTAAATTCCATTTAAATAAGGAAGTCAAACTATATAAATAAAACCTTTCTCAGAAATATGCAAGAAAATACGTTCATGGTTGAATAAATCATGCAAAAAGCCAGCTCTTTAGTGGATATAATTGAGGTAATTATGTATAGCTACTTGGATTCGCTGTGTGAAGAATGACAGTGTTCAGCTGTAAATGATTTTTTGTCGTTTTTGATCTGGGGACTCTTCAAACCTGAATAACATATGCCACTTTTTATATGATCAGCTTTGATTAGGTATGTAGCTGTGTTTCTGTCAGCTTTCACTGACGTGTGTGCTGAATGCCCATATGTTGTACTGCAGATGTCCCTTTCAGCTGTCAAATAAAAACACGTTTGGATTTTTACTTTTTGTTTTAGCAGAACTGGTGAAATGATACCACGGTTTCCAAAACTTGGCAAGAGTGTTGAATCATATTAGCAAAACTGCTTGAAATGTCAGTCACTGATCATGACAAGTAGTTTTTCAGTTGCTGCCAACTCCTTTAGACTGCACAACCAAATATTTAATGAAGAAATGGGCAACTGGGGCACGGAATAACAGGAGCATAGGGCAGGAGGACCTATTTGTTTTCATCCAGAAAAATTACTCTTATGGTTAACAAACATTTAATGGGCTCTACAACATCAGAAACCCAAGAAGATGAAACTCATTTAATTCTGGAATGCAGGAGTGTGACACTTTTGAGTGTTCATTGTGTCGTTCCTGGCCTGCAGTTTTAATAATTTGTATAACTGCTTGGGGATGACAGGAGGAAAAGGGAAATGATGCCTTATCTGCCATGTCCACTTAGGACAGTAAGTGCTGTCAGATGTGCCAAGTTAACTGGGTTTAGAAGTGAGAACCCTGTTTGGGGTTTAATAAATGCAGGGGGGGAAAAAAAATCTGTTTGAGGGAACCTCAAAACCTTAATCAGCTGCTTTTTTTTTTTTCTTCCCCCTCTTTATTTGTGAGATCTGTTGCAGTCTGAGTCAGCACAGATGCAGGTGCCCTTCTTAGCAGAGCTTTTTTGCCACTTTGAAGTTTACATGTTTTAACTGGGGCGGGGAAGGGGAGGGAGAGAAGCCTGGACAAAGCTTAAAACCAGCCACAAGAAGAGAATTACTTGGGAGTGAGGAGGGCTTTGGGGTTGTTTCCCTTGCTGGCGTGTAAAACATGGTTATAGGTTATGGTTGGATCTGATAAGTGGAGCTTTATTCACCAAATATACAAAGTAGGAGTCCATGTAGGGTGTGGGTTGCAAAGCCTTGTTTAACATGATGAAAATGTGGGGTTTAGTTCTCCTTTATAAAATACCTTCTTTGTACTGCACCTGTGTGATTTATTAGTCATATGTCCTGCAGTAAAGTAATGGGAAATATTGGAGCAAGCATTTCATTAACCGTGACGCTGTTAATTGGCATTGCTGGCTGCCTGGAATTACTTTCCCTGTTTGAATACATGGAAGTGTGAATCAGAGGAATGAATTGGCAGTGAGAGGAAGACAGGCACCCCTGCAGGACAGGCTGCATGTACAGAGCAGCTGAATTCATTTGTCTTCCTGGCCTCTCAAGTCCTTGCAGACTTAGATCACTGAAATGTTCAATATGGTATATAATTTTTTTTTCCATGATCACAATTAGTTATATAATTATGATTAAACTGTAAAGCATCACTGGGATATTTTGGGGCAGACTGTTTTCCAGACGCTTGTGTCCATTGTTGTGATAATTTTTTTTTTCCTTGAGCTATTAATGCCTACATGTTAGGATATTTATACATTTAAATTCCTGGCTATGCCTGAGCTTAGGAACAGTGCTTTGTGTTTCATAGAAAACGCTTTCTATTCAGCAGCAAAACTTCAGCTTATTTTGTTCCACACACCTGAACTTTTACTCCGAATTGTTCAGCTGATGCCTGTGAGGAATGTCACATTTACTGCTGAGGGTGGAATCAAGTGCCAGTTGTCAGGGTTAATACTGATCAAAATTACGAATATTTGGTGTTCTAGTATATATAGTAATTGTAGCTGAAGAGAGCAACGCTGTTGAAATCCCTTGAACGGTTACAGCTATTCTTGAGCAATAAAATGCTTTTTCAAGGGACAGCCTGATACAATGCAACTTTGTAGAATGAGTTGTGAAATTCTCTTTTCATTTGCCACAGAAAGCGCCAAATAAATGTTTGTAATAAAAACACTAGCATGGGAAGAATGTGTTTTGCCAATTACAGCATAATGTGAGCTACAAAGAAGTGTTCAGCACGGACTGCATGGGGCTGTTAGTGTCAGGTTACAGCAGGGAAAAAAGGTGCCTTAATTTACCAAATAACCAGCGTGGGTTTTATCCCGCATTTGCAAGGAAAATCACCGCTCGGAGAGAAAAGAGACGGGCCTAATCCCACGCAAAATGAATTTGGGGAGGAGAAGCAGGGCGAGAAACCGAGGCAGGGGGACTGCAGAGCTCTGATTGATGGTGGGTGGCCAGTGCTCCAGCTTGTGGTTGCCACATGCTTTGTCCTCCAGCTGGGCTCGGGGGGCACAGGGTGGGACCCAAACCTCCTGTAGCAGAAGTGGCACAAGCCACACTGGGCCCGATGGTAACAATTTAGGGGGCCCTTTCACCTATTGCTCAAGACCTTGCATGATTCTCCTCGTTCCCCTTTTCAGGTTTCACATCACAGAAAAACCGAGTTGGTGTTTTGTTTTTCGACGTAACTTTTACTTCAGCCTAAAGTCAGACGCTGAAATGCCCCGCGCCCGCGGCTCAGCTCAGCCTGACAACTCTTGAAATAAAGCCCGGATCCCGCTCTCTGGAACCCCCCCAAAAAAAGAGCTGCCTTGTGCTCAGCTTCTCCGCGGGCCGTTTTCTGTCTCCTCCTGCTCAGAAACCACCTGCTCCGGGGGGGATGGCAAAGCATCTCGCTCCCATGGAGTCAGCGGGAAGCAGCGGCCAAGAGGCAGCGGCGAGTGTGAGCGAGAGGGGATCCTTTGCAGCCTTTATATACCGGAGTTATTTTTAACCACAGCCTCCATGCTTATTACAGTGTTTCCTCTCTCAGACGCTCAGGAAGCCCACTTGGCTCTGTTTCCTGCTAACATTCAGCCCTGGCTCGCAAAATCTTTGAGAACAACAGGCCTGAGACTGCTTGGCTCCATTAAAAAAACTGGCAACTTTTCAAGCCCTGACAGAAAAACCTTTGAAAACTCTGGATTTCCTCCAGCTAACGTATGAGGCTCCTACATCAGTGACAAATTAGACTGAAACAGCACAAAACACTCCTATGTAAATAGCCTTTTTCTGCGTTCACTCTTTTAATAGTTCAAACATTATTTATAGTTATTTCTCTGGGTGGAAAAATATTTTTATATTTCTCCAAAGATGGGTTCTAGTGAAATGTTTTCTTTGTTTGTTTGGATTTTTATGTTTTCTTTTTTTCCTTCGAGAATTTTGTGACAGTTTTCTTAGGCTCCAGGAGCAACCTTTTCTTCCTGGAAACCAGGACAAAATGGCTGTTGTGAGCTCTTCACTGAAAGACCTCTGTCCAACACCGAGCACGAGCCTCTAAGTGCTGCCATTCCCCCAGCTCTTAAATAATAGTTATATCAGACTGAATTATGATTTCCTGAGAGACAACAGGAGGGGTCAGCTGCACTTCACCACTGGCTTTACACACAGGATTTACATGTAACCTAAATCGCATCGAATTTTTTCTTGCAGGGTTTTCACCTCAATTCCAAAGGGACTCCTACTTCCAAAGTTGCTTTCAAGTATCAAAATAGATGTGATCTTCATGGCTGACAATGCTATCTTATTCCTGCATTGCCGTTGTATAGCATACCAAGAAATCTTAATGTTCAACCACTTCTTATATCTGTCAGCAAAAATGACCTGGAATCATAGATCATAAATCCAGATTAGTAGACTGGTGGGATTTATTGATTTTCTAGGAGTGTTTCTAGTGCTTCACATCTTTTTCTGCATCAGCATCACCTTAAAGGTTATTTATTGCCCTGGGCATGAACAGGAACCATCAGTAACTTCTCCATGTCCTCTGTTGTCCCGGTGTTTGTCTCAGAGTGGTTGGTGGTAGCAAGTTCACTGGAGCAGGAGGATTTCCCTGACTTGCCCATTTTCTGGGCAGTAAGGTGTTTTTACCCTCTCCTCCCAATTTTAATCATCCCCAGCTTGAGCGTGTAGGCTCAGAAATGGTAAGGCTCTGTACCTGAAGGAAAAAATGCTGGAGAATTCATCCCTCCCTGGGATGATAAGGCCAGTTCTTACCCAGCCAAAGGCAACTGGAGCTAATACTATTGCAGCTCTGCAAAGCCAAGGAATTCTCTTCTATTTTCTCCTCAAAGGATTACCTGCACCCCCTTAGCTGTGCCTTGAACCACTAGATTCTGCCTATTACTCTGGTTTTTTTGAGGTTGATCATCTCTGTGGGGTTTGCAGCATTTTTGCCCTCTGCCTTTCCTTTGGAGCTCGGCTGTTGTGTGAGAGCATCTCCAAAGGGAAAGCTCATCTCTGTCATGGAGAGGTGTCTCAGATACACTGTTCAAACAGCTCTGCTTTGCTGCACCAGAGACAAGGAAATTCTGAACAGGGAGCTGAGTGTATCAAGCATGATCTTGAACAAGTAACTACCACCATCTCTCAGCCACCATCGATTATTCTGATTGAAATCACTTTACTCCCTGATTTATCTCCATTTCACACAGATGTGGCTGACTTGTGCAGTTGAAAATTACTCTTATGAGAACAGAAAAGTGTAAACAGCTCCTACATGTGAAAGAATTGAATTCCACATTTTTTTTAGCTTTTAGTAACTCGTGCAGTTCAGTTGCTTTTGGGGGCTTTTATCTCTCATCATACCCAACAATGGGGTTTTGGTTGTGCCAAGGCTGCTCTCTTTTGAATGGATCTTGGCAAGTGAGGCTTTTAAATACTGCATATCATTTTGGCAAGCCATCCTTCTTCTGCAAATGTAAAATGGTTCCAGTCAGAGCTCCCAGCACTTGTCCTTGTAGTTTATGGAACAAGTGGTGTGGGATAGCAGATTCACGTTTATTTTCAGGCAGGAATAACTCAGTGCAAAAATGCCTCATGAACTGAAGGTTCAGGGTGAAACCTTTTTAGAAAAGAATCAAGGTGGTTGGGTGGTTTATCATGCACAGCCCAGAGGTCTAAAAATGACTTGTTTTGACGCTATTTGGAGCTCACTATAATGAAAAACTGACTTTGTGCAGATTGACTTTCTGCGTCACAGCCCGTCCTGGGACAGTAATACCAACAAGGACAATTAGTTTAACTGTCGTTCCCAATTGCTGTTTGTTTGTGCTCAGTGGTTTCTGGTAGAAGCTGCAGGACGACCCTTCCATCCCCACTCTTGCCAGTGGCCTCAGTAATTGCCTACTAGTCACTGAAGGACAGACTCACCAAGGACTTTCAAAGCTCCCTTACCCTCCTTCAAATATATCTGAAATTTATAGCTAGCAGCTTCTAAAATAACTCACATCACTACCACCTCCAAAAACAGCTCTAGAACCATGTGGCCTTGTGGTTATGGCTCTTGGGTTGTGGTGGTGAAGTCAGAGATTCAAATCCAGTTGTAGGGAGATAAAAAGCTTCAAAGAAAGTGAAACTGGTTTTGCCTTGATTAGGTGGAAATAATAACACCTCCTTATGCTTACAAGTGAAAGCCTAAATTCACAGCCAAAAATCAGGTGCAGTGCAGAATTCCATATCACAGCAAGAGATGCACTGGGTGTGAAAGCATGTGGTTGCTGTGAAGAGAGCTCTTGCCAATTGTCATGTCAGGAGGGGGTTTGCTTCTCTTACTGCATCATATCGAGGTGTGGGATGATAAAAATCAAGGTGTGAAGCCTTCACAGGCAACACAGACAGAGACTAGTGAGGTCCACTCTATTTTTCAATGTGCCTTCTGGCTGAGTGGCTGTTTCAGATAGGAAAGGTTTTGTTTCCTTACTACCTTTAGAACTGCCCCGAGGTCTCTCTCTAAGCATTTAGGCAACATTTGCAGTTGTGCAAGAATCCCGTGGATGCTACACTGGAAATTGTTATTGTTGTACAGTGATTAGTAAATGCAAATACAGTAATAGCTCTATGATTTTGCATTGTACAGGAATTACAATTAGAAGGAGCCAAATACAAACCAGATAGTTTTATAAGCAGACGGCCCTAGCCTTCAATACCAAAATTATCTGAACCTGGGATAAATATAAATAGATTTCTGAGTTAATTGGCACAAGAAACACCTGGAAAAATCTGACTTCCTCCTCAATATGCAGAATCTTCACAAAGCCATTGCTGTCCTGCTGAGTTATTCCTATAGCCAGTTTTGGGGGCCTTGCAGAGGAATCCTTGAGGGAATTTCCTTCAAAAACTGGGCCAGCTCCTACACTGGCTTTAGGAGGGACCTCCCTACCTGCCCAAAGGAAAAACCACCCCAAGTCCCCCTGAAACTCCAGACCTTTCAGGTTTTGTATCTCTCACTGGCACTGGAATTAATTCTCACTGTTTACATATAAGAGGAATTTTAACTTGAGAGTGAAGGTCAGGTTTAAATCTCACTTCATTGTACACAGGATATAAATGTGAAGACATATTTCAAGCATAAATGTCTGCAAACTCTCTGCTAGAGATGATAACAAGAAGAGTCCACGGAGCTATTAATCCTAAGAGCAGCTGTTACTGGATTACGAGGACATCTAGAAGTGGGCATGTCATGTTTTTCTGATTTATTTAGTAGCAGTCTGATGGGAAAACACAGAGATGATAACGTGCATCAATGGTACATATTGTCTCTGCAGAAAAATCCAAACCTGATTCCTCGGTGACAAGCTTGGCAGATTATTTCTTGAACTGCATTAAGTCTGCAGCAGAGACAGATCTGAAGCATTTACAGAGAGAGAACTGATGTTTCCATTGTTGGAAGCCAGTGGATATCAAAGATGTCTTTGAATTTCTACAATTAGAAGGAGCCAAATAAAAACCAAATAATTTTCCAAGCAGATGGCCTTAGCCCTCGATACCAAAATTATCAAGTTCCCTACATAGTGGTTTTAAGATAGATGTTAATGGATCTTTGAGCAAGAAGCATTAGTGATCTGGACTACAGCAACATTTTAATTAAAAAGTTGTACAATAACAGACTCAAAATGTAAACTTCAAAACATTTAAAGCCCAAATTACCGTGGGTTCAGAACTGGCACTGAGCATGTAATTTTTAACATTCCAGACTGCCTTCATTATAGTTTAAGAAGCCACAGAAATACACCGTTACGAGCCAGGAATAGTTTGTCCTTTTATTTGGAAAGAGAATTACAGAGGGAGCTATTGGGAACTGAAGTTTAGCTCCTAAAGCAGGAGCAGGCTGCAGTATTTTTATACACAACTGCAACCACAGACTCGCACTCATTCAAACATGCCGGACTAAACGGTGCCGGCTGTATAAATACTCAACGCTAAGTTAAAACACAGGTTCTTTTTTATTTCAGCTTTGAAGGTTTATCATGCTGTTTCTACTTTTTCAGTATCATTTAAAGTCTAGATGACATATATATATATATATATATATATATATATATGCAAGGGTGCCAGTAACTTAAACCTACCAATTAAGACCACGGTTCTTCAGTAGGTTTGAGGAAAGGCTGATTCCTTTCTGGATATTGTTGATGGACACAAGGCTTGGTTTCATTTGTGAACATCCACTTAAAATTACAAAGTAAATCCTTCCGGATTTGTTGTATTATTTCTTTTTTCCACCCCCAGTGAGTTACTCCACAACTGCATCATAATACTCACATAATCTTTTTTTCAGAAATTGGACTCACATAACTTGTTGGTATGCAAAATATGTAAGGCCCCAGTCTGTTCTGAATTACACCCATGCAAACCGTTGAAACTTTAAAGGGAGTTTAAAATATGCATGAGTAAGGAAAACAAATGGAGCCTCACTTGGCTTGAGATCTTTAGAAGGTTTTCTGGAGATCTTGACAAGATCACTGTACACTTTGTTACCTGTGCCTTCAAGACAGGGAGGGGTTCTGATTCTTAAACTACTGTAGCCCAAAAGAGGTTTTATCAATGCTTTTGATAAATGAAAATGATCGGAGCAGCAGATGCCCCACATTAATGTTCTAAACTCACTATAATCAATTAAAAAACTCTAATGGAAAAATATCCTAAATCTCATGGCTGGTCAGAAATCAACTCTGGTTTTGTTTTACCGAGAGCAGTAAATAAACCACAGACATGAAAGGACATTCTAGGAGTGGTTGGCTGTGATAATTCTGCCCAGGAAGCTGCTGAAGAGCACCACAGACTGGCTGCCCTCTCATTTGTTGTCTCTTTTTCCCTGCGTTGTTATAAAATCAGGGGAATTGATTTTGCTTCGCGACATTGGTTGACTTGGATGATAGAGCTGCACTTCTAAAGCCTGCACTTCTAACACGCTTTACAAACTGTTTTGGCTATTTTCAGATTGACTATTGAACCACAGTGGAAGTCTATGTATTCAAGATATTTTGGGTGATTGTGTAACTGGAAAAAACTGTCCTGATTTTAAAATATTTTTGGCCTACAAGTGGAAGTAAATAAGCAATTTTAGAGACTCACTGGAAAGTAATTGCTCCTGCAGGATGCTGGCTGTGCCAGGAACTCTGGCAGATGCACTGAACCCTCACTATTAAGCTTCAAAAAAACCCCCTATTTTCTGATGCAAAGGATCAAAACCAAGGCTATATAACCTAAAATGTAAAGAACTTGGAAAGAATGGATGTCTGTGAAGGGAAATGTCTAAACATATGAAGGGAATTAGAAGGGAAAAAACGCCTGGTAAAGTCCGGAGACTCCTTGGCTTGTGGGAAGCAGGAGCTGTGGTGGCAGTGAGGGTGTGGAGAGCCCAGAGTGTGGTGTGGAGGTGGAGCTGCTCTGTGACACACAGACCTCCAGGGTTATCAGATGTGACCTTGGGCTGATCAAGAGCTTGGGCAGGAAGAGCTGCTGATGACATGAGAGAGGGCAGGAGCCAGAGAAGCACCTTGCTTTGGGTGACACTGAACTACTGGATTTGCAATCCAACCCTTTGATAAGAACAGTCTGTCCCTGCACATCCATCCAGTGATTCATCGGTGACTAGGGAAGAGTCATAAAAGCACCACTGTCAGCTAATGTGTCATTGAAGGAAGTGTTCTGCTTGGTTTTTTTCCTAAACAAGAAGTTAACAAAGTGTTATTTTCCCCTGCTCACGCTGTAAACTGGCATTTCAGAGGCTGGAGTGAGTTCCCTTTGCTGTTGCTTTACGTGCATCTCAAGGCTGTAATTGAATTCACCCAGGCTGGTTTGCAGGTCTCTGCTGGCAGTTCTCTCCATGGCTCCTGGATGGAAATCCCTGTTCTTACCTCCAGCAGCCTGAGAGTTGATCAAAAAACCTCAAGGGGCTGTGGAAATCCACATGTTCTGTAGTAAAGGACACGAGTAGCTTTGAAACTGAAAGAAAAGTTCCTCACCTGCAGAAAAACTTCAATATTTTCAAGCGTATGACCAACTCCCTCCCCCTGAGCCTACTTTTCTTTTTCCTTTTATTTTTCCCTTTTAATTTTCCTTTTTGCTTTCCTTTATTTATTTTTATTTTCTTTTTTCTTTTTTTTTAACCTGTATTTGCTTGAGCTGCCCTTTCCCTCTATTCCCAGGCTGGGGGCTGTGGCACAGCAGCAGTTTTTTGGTTGTGTAGATTTATCTTTGGAGATGCTTCTTTCCCAGCCCAGCCCAAATGGGCGTGTCCAAAGAACTTCAGCTTTCCTGAGGCACCCAGAATAGCTCAACGCAGGATGATAACAGAAATAAAGGATTTTTTAGTGCTTCAGGATGTATGACTTTGTCTTTAGGATTTGTATCTGGGTTCAATCTATGCAGCAGCAGAGCAGTAAATCAACCATATGAGCATCAGCTCTCTGTTTACTCTGATGGGACACTCAATTCCCTTCTGAGACACCCTGAGAGGAGAGGGGAAAGCCTCCAGAGAGAGAAAAATCTTCCTGATTACAATAAAATGCCAGTGCCATGGTGAAATGTGCATGTCTCTGTTTTTCTGTAGTGTCATAGATAGTAACTGTGAGGTGCTGAGTTCATTAATATTAGCAAAGATCCAGTTTCCTGTCTGATAGAAATTTGTAGCATCATAACTCATTTTTTTTGCTGTGTTTTAGAGCAAGCATAGTGAAGTCATTGCATTCTGATTAAATTATATCTTTTTAATATATATTTATAAGATTTAAGCTGTATTTACATATACACACACATGTATATGTAAATCCAAAGATTTTATCTGAAAGGGGCACTGAAGGAAGGCTACAAGAGGAGAAGGGCCAGCATCAGCTGTGCTAAAAGAAGCTGTTTAGCCATAATGCAGGTTTTTGAAATTGTCTCCATACATTTTTTTAGGAAAAATAAACACCCCTGTTGTATAATAAATCCATGTCATGTGTATAAATACACCAGAAAACATCGCCAGCTCAGCATCACATGGCACAAAACAAGCACAGCCCAGTTAAACCTCCCCAAAGAGCCTGCCCAGAGCCCCAGCCTTAAAAAGGTGGAAGAAAACAGTGCAAGGTTCAGGCAGCTACCCCATGGATATAAATCCCATGAACTCTCCTGTCACAAGCTCATCTGGGTCGTGGTGTTTGACTGGGGGTTTTGCTTACAAGCATCACCCCTCCAATGGTGTGTTGGCTCAGCTGTGCTGTGGGAAGGGTTGTTTTGATGGGATGTGGTGCCAATTCCGTGCTTTTTCCATCTTGTCACTGCCTCTGGCTGTGTGGCAGCACTGCCTGACTAAATGGGCTTGTGGCAGCAGAGGAGCAGCTCAGTTTTCCACCCCAGAAGCTTCTGCAGGTGGATGATCCTGCAGGACACAGGTGCACACCTTCCAGGAGGGGCTGGCACTGGGGCTCGGGTGGCGGGAGGGAAACTGGCAGCTTTGGGTGTGTAAGGAGTCACTTCAGGGACAAGGTGCAGGCCTTGCACTGGCTTTTCATTTGTCTGTTTGGCCTAGAGCACAGCTGAGTTTTCAACTCCTCCACAATTTCATATCAACCGAACAAGTCGTCGGAAACCACCGAAACTCAACCCTCTACGAAAGCAATGGGTCCACAACCCCGAGCTGCTGAGCAGCAACTGGTGTGGGCTCTGAGCTGACATGGGATAAATTACAGGGACTATTAGCAGCATTCCTTTTTTCCCTTTGGAGCTGCTTTGCAGGGTGCTGCTGTGGCCAGGGAAGACAATCCTGGAGAAGGATGGGACAGCTCTGCGTGCCAGGCAGTGAGACTTGTAGTTGTCCCCTCCTCCTGTTGGTGTTCTGAGAGCTCAAACAGCCTTTTTTTTTGACAGAAAAGCAATTTTTCAAACTCACTGTCACCTTTGAAACTGCAGCCTGAGCACAAACAGCACTCACTGCCTGTCTCCCTGGTGTGCAGGCTGGGGAGTGGACCCCTACGGGAGAGAGACAAACCCAACTGGATTTAAATACGAATAAAAACCGAGCTCTTCAGGCGATTTTCTCCTTGGTGCTTGCTCACTCTGGGGCTCAGGGGAGGTTTTTGCGTGCTTGGGGCTCCTCGACACCGCAGCACGAGTCAGTGCCAATGAAACAACAGGAATCGGGGCAGGTCAGGACTGGGAGCAGAGGGTGATGTCGCCGAGGGTTGCAGCGCTCCCAGCAGACGCGACAGAGAAATTCTCTGTCCCCTCTGGCGTGGCTCAGATGGGGAATCACAGTCCTCTTCCAATTCTCTCCCCCCACCTCCAAATGACTCTTGGCTCCCGTGCTGGTGCAGCTGGTGAGGACATGCTGTGAGGCAACCCCTATAGGCGCTCTGGATCCTGAAATGTGCTGCTCAGTGGAGCAAGTTAGTAGTTGTCATTACCTCAAAAAAAAGTCCAGAAATAATATCTTAGAGCCAAAGTGAAGCCTGCCAAGGAATGAATGCCCTTGGGTGGAGATTAGTGATGCTGTATTTGTTATATTAGGCAGGAGAGATCAAACCATTCTTTAAAATAAGCTACAGTAAACAAGTTGGGTAGCTGAGCCCTTCAAGTGTTTCATTACTGATGAGTTTTAACGTTAAGAGCTTCTATCATACAAATCTTGATAGAGGGAAAGATAAACGTGCTGTTTTTTAGCATTTCACTACAAACATGGTGTTTGTGCCAACTGACACAATGATTAAATGTGATCATCTCTTCTGAGAAATGAGGAGAACTGTAACCGCACCGAGCTCTCCGCCGCCGATCTGAGATAAAAAGAGTCAAATCATGTGTGGTTTCCTTCAGACCAAACTTGTGGTGTAGCGTTTCGTGAATGTTGTCCAAAGTCAAAATAATCTGTTTTGCCCAAAGGTATTTTTACAGAAGACTGCAAGAGTGTATTTTTCTCTCACGGAATGATAGAAGAAGTTCATTTTTCCTTTGCACCATCCTCGGCGACGGCTCTTTGTTAGTGCAGAAGTTCAGTGCTGCAGTGTGGGATGGGAATTATTATGTGCCCAATTGCTTTTAGGCTAATAATGGCTAAAAAGGCAATAGCCTCAAAACAAGCTGAATATATGGTGGGGTTTTGTAATAAAATCTAAAGTTCAGGCCATTTTCCCACCACTGTGCCCTCTGTGCCTGCTCTTGCTGAGTGGTGCCCCCAGCACCCCTGGGACAGGGGCTCAGCCCAGCTCCATGCAGCATCCTGGGGCTGTGACAGCAGCCCTGGCACTGACGGGTGCTGTTTTACACAGAAAATGAAAAGCAGCTGTTTCTTTCTTTTCAAGAGTATCAAAAAAAACAAGAAGATGGTTCCCTCCCTATGCGGGCCAAAGGCTCCTTCAGCCCTTTCACTTTCAGCCACGCTGGTAGCAATAGTTCTCTGCCTTTCTCTGAGGAGGTTTTCCACTTTGTTTCACTGTTGCTGTTTCAGGCCCATGGGAATTAGCTACAACTCTCCTTCCCCTGTTACAGACCAAGATAAAAGCGGTGGCGGAACCACCCAAAAAACCCAGAGAGGCGAAGAGTGGCAGCCTCAGACACCTCAGCGCCCCGAGGGTGCTACACACACTGTGCTTTGCAGCTCTCAAAGCCCTGCAGAAGGCTTGCTTTGCTCACTCTGGGGAGGGTGCCTCACCCTCCTCATGAGCCAAGTGCAGCTGTACTCGTGTTTTCCTTCACCCCCAGCTCTGATGCCTCACTGGTGCCTCCCAGTTACCAGCAGCCCCTTTTGCCAGGCTCCACCGAGGCACCAAAACTGCTACCAAGGCACCAATCTTGGCTTGGCACAGTCGTGGCCCATTCCCCAAGCTCCAGCAGGTGTATCCCAAGGCCTTTAAGCTCTGCTTCATAGGACACGGGCTCGGGGCAGTGCCCTGATGTCCCAAAAACCTTCTGGACACTGCCAGGATCTTCAAGGAGATTAATTGTGACTGACGTGCTAATTCCTCCTGCACCCCGAGGTGGTCCTGAACCCTCAGCGTGGTGTTTAAACCTTTCCTCTGCTCATGGAGCTGTTTCATGGCTCTGGACCAAAGGCTGTCACTGATGGGATCTGACACGGGGCACCATGAAATGCTGGGCCACAGAGCAGCAGGCTGAGAGCCTCCCCTCAGAACTGCACTGTGGATGCAGGGAGAAGCAGCTGTAACATTTATTTTCTCTCTCACTCCGTGGCCATGGGGAGAGGGGATGGTCAGCAGCCAGGAGACGTGAGGCCAACATCCCCCACACGAGCAGCAAGCCAGCAGCTTCTAACCCATACGGCAATGGCCTGGAGGGGAAAGGGAAAAATACCTGCTGCTCAGTCTAAGAAATGAGGCAGCATTTGCAGCTGTGGGTGTGGATGGAGGGCAGGGAGAAGAACATTTGTGGTGCCAGCTGCCCAAGAGGGCAGAATGGGATGCCCCATGTGCTGCTGTACTTTCCCACAGCGCTGGCTTTCCCTGTGCCCCCGCACAGCCAACACTCTCACCCAGGATTGGTGCAGGAAACGTGGGTGAGAGGTTCCCCGAGAGCAGAAATAATCCTGCAGCAGCCCAGCCTCCCTCCGTGCCGTGCCTTGACTCAGCGTGTGGCGAGTCACAGCTGGGGACGTCCCATGGCACCTGCAGGAAACTTGAACTGAGTGTGGAGGTGGTGGTGCTGGGAGGGCGAGGGCTTTGATGAGCTCAGCAGGGGGAAAAGCCTCTAGGAAGGATCACACTGGTGTTTTGGGAGGTGAGGAGCTCCTACGGTCCTCAAGAGCATCACCTGCAGAGGCCAGGCCTAAGGATGGCACCTGCGGCAGCAGCTCTGGGGCTGCAATTTTTGGACGAGGTTTTTTTTGGTGGAGGTTCCTCCCCATCTTCACGCAGGACTCGGAGCTCTCCCCTGCATCAATTCTATCAGCAAATGCTTGCACACAAACACATGCTCTCCTGGAAGCAAACCCTCCTAACTTGACTTTGCTTTAACTTCCAGGCATTGCAGCTGCTGTTTCTTTTCTCTGCTGAATTCACATTCTCACCCCAAAAAAAAAAAAAAAAGATATATATATAATCTTGTATTTGCTACAAAATAATTTCACTTCATTAATCTGAATCCCTCTGGCTTTACTGCCACGACACACTGCTTGGAAAAGAGAAAGCTGCTTCACTTCTGCTGCCTCAGAGACTTTGGGCACTCCAACACTTCAGTCAGGAAGACCAAAAGTGTTCCCTCCTTCCCACCACCTCCACCAGCCTGTTGCAGGAATGAGCAAGAGGGAGGAAAAAACCTCTTAGTGCCCCAACAGTGACTGTGTCACCCCTCCAAAATAACATATAGTACCCTGATATTTTGGGTATTTGACACGAGACATGGGGGATAAGTTTGGGGACATAATTTTGCACTGCAATCGTGAGCCTTTGAGTGCTGCAGCTCCTGGCTCTGGGTTTGCTTGGAGAGGTTAGGATGTTTTGAGGCAGGCATCAGTGAGGGCCAAGTGAAGCTTCTGTGACCAGCTAAGTGCTCAAATGGGCCTACAAACTTCTAGGTTGGATTGTTTTTTTAAGGATGTACTCTACAGATTAAAATGGAAAGAAAATCCTGGATTTTCTCATGGTAGAAGCCAGTTTTATTGGTAACAAAATGATCTTTTGTCCATATTTAGCAAAAAAAAAAATTGCTTTGTAAAAGACACCTTGGATTTCTGATGCCAAGAGACATTTAAGAAAAATTGTAATAAAAGTGGAAGTTAGAAAATCTGGCTGTGTGAGCTAAGAGCAACATGCAACAGTGCATTAACATTTGTGTAGCACTGATTATTCTGAAGGATCAAAATGACCCTCCAGTTATTAAAATTTCTCATTATTTTAGGAAAAATTTGGGCAATCCTCACGCTGCGGGTTTGGTGTTGTAGCTTCTCCTTGGTAGTTCCAGTGACTTGGGATGAGAACAGTGAGGACAGCTGTGGAAAAACCCACTCCAGCTTTATCAAATGGGCCGAGTGGGGCTTGCTATAATCAGTGAGTGGTGTAATTCCATGCAGAATATTAATTGCAATATGGGCCCCCTTCCAAGAGAGCTCTTTGAAACACTATTTACTCTGGTTTAACACTAGTTATAGATGTTACTGCACGTTTTTTTGCCATGAACTGTGTGAGACAGAAGGGCTGTTCTGCTCAAGACATGGATCATGCAGAATGCTCCTTTCAGAGCCCAAATATAACATTTTATCATCGAGTGAATCTGAAACTTGCTTGGATAGAGCTCAATCTTGCACCATAGAAGTCTATGAGTATTTAATGAAAGCTAAACATGGCCTGCATTGATATGATTTATGGATTTGTTGTTTATATGCTAAAGGCTTCTTTACAAGGCTTATATCACCATATTAATTCCTTTAAACATGTCCATCTGCACTCAAATAATAAAAATACACATATGGACTGTAATGAAATACCATCCTGAACCATGCAGGGCAAGAAAATCCGTGCTGCAACTATAGCAACAACTAAAATAGCAAAGCACACTGATTTCTGACATGAACCTGTTCCTAATGTCCAAGAGACACTGTGTGCTGCGAGCTTTATATACCAGTTCCCAAAATATCTGAGTCCTGATAGGATGAGAAAATACTGTCATGTTCTTGCACCAGGCCAATTACAAAGCTGTAGTTCCTGTGCTGGTAAAGATGTTTCCTGTTGATAACACAACAGGACAACACAGCACTTAGCTGCTAATGTTATCTGGAACCCTTGTGACCTCTTGGAAACTTTAACAATTGTAGAGTCCACAACACACAGAAGCCTCTCTTCTTGTGCTTTTGTTTGAATAAATAAGCAAGAAAGAAAATAAACACTTGTTCTGCTGCCGTGTGCTCGTTATTGGCAGGGAGTAATTAGAGGTGGTTGAACCACAGAGGAGAGCTCAGCTCGAGGAGCAACAGGTTCCTACCTCTGATGCAGGGCAGTGCTTGACTGAGAAGTCCTTTTCTAAACAAATGCAGTGCAAAGGTGGAATTACACACTGTAGTATTTTTTGTCTGTTTAAAACATACTCCTTTTCAACTTTATAGACTGCTTTATACGTTTGAAGATGAAAAAGCAGATTTCAGCTGTTTATAATGTCAGCATTTCTGCACAGTCATCCTTCATTGTCCTTTCCCTGAAGCTTTTCCCTCAACTTTTACACTGAAATTTCTTCAAACCCTTCATGTCTGTGAAGTTTTGTCCCATTTCCTTGGCCAGACAGCAGCAGTGACAGGGACAGCTTGGAGCAGCATTCCAGGAGATTTAAGAAAGGACTTCTTGAAAATATAAACCAGCAGCTGAGTTGGGGTGCTGTATTACCTCTCAATAACTGGCTGTTTCTAACACACCTTTGAGATCTTCTGCACCCACCACCCAATAGATATTTGCCAGCCCACAAAGGCCTTCTGTAAAACCCTCCTAAATCTTGATGCTAGAGGAAACCCAGTGCCCCTGCTTGCCCCTGGAGTTTGTGGGATAGTTGAATTCTTCATTCTCTGCTGGGGAGGAGCACCTTCTATGACCTCTTTATTTAAAGTGAAAAAACCCAAAGCAAGATTTGCCCTCTTTCTGATTTGGAGAAACACCCAGTTCTCATTCAGTGTGTCCATAAAGAATCATTCTGCAAAGCTTTCCCTGAAATCCAGCAGGTCCACCGGTGACCTGCAACCCAGTGGCTTCAAGATCCATAAATAACACATGGATGGATTTACCCTACGTGCCTGATTTCCCTAGATATTCTTCTACCCCTCAAAATCTGGGGTAAAAGCTGCCTCAGATGGTCTAAGAAATTCTCAGATGAGGTATAGAGCATTCCTTGAGAAGGACCAAAAAGTGCTTTTCCTAACTTGGTAGAAAAAATCTCTTTAAAGCTTTATAATTGAATATCTGGGCTTCAGTTCAATACAAAGAGTGAGTCCTTTCAGTGGTGTTTTAAACACCCCATTGCTCTTCACCTACACCTGTCCAACTGGAATAGCAGAGGTAAACCTAGTGAGCATTCTCCTTGCTCCATTGTTATTCCTGCTGGAAAGAGGCAGAACTTGCAGTGGTTTCCTTTGAGTGGTGCTTATTCACAGCAAGTCACAGTGGGAGTGGGTGGGAGGCAGAGTTCATTCATTTTTGTAGCATAACATAGAGCAGATTGTGTTTGGATTTCACTAGATATTTGTTGTTTTACGTTTCTTTGCTTTATATTGGAGAAGGGCCTGCAACAAAACTTTGATCCAAGGTACAAATCCACAGCCAAGATTTGAACTAAGCCCACAAAACTTCCTCCAGAACGGGCTGTAGCCCAGCACGCTGACTCTGAGAGTGTCTTGTTCTTCACGTTGTTGATCATTTGATTCAGGCCTGTTTCTGTTTATTTATTTGACCATCAGCCTGCAAACAAACTTGGAGGCTCCACGACCCAGTCCATCATTTGCTGGGAGTAACTCAGGGTAATTCCACCCACAGCAAAATGAAGTTTCATTGATGCAATGCTGCAGCAGCCAGGGCAGGGCATCAGACCAGATGGACACCAAGGGATGCAGCGTTGAGGAGGAATGAAATGAGAAGAGAGAGGTTGGTTATAAGCTGGGCATAATTTCTGATGTCAAACTCAAAATTATCCGAATCCTCTGGTTCAATGAATTTGTCAACAATTGCAGAGCAGAACAGCTGAAGGGGGAAAGTGGCTTTGATCTTCCAGTGTAGTGCCATGGATTTTGCAGGGCTGTGGAAGATCTCAGTTTCAGATGATCTCAGCTTCAAAACCAAATTTTTTACCTAATATCCAATTGAAACCTTCTCTCTGTCAGTGTGACGCCATTTCCCCTTGTCCTGTCACTTCAGACTCTTTAAAGAGTCTCTTTCCATCTTTCTTCTGGGCTCCCTTCAGATACTGGGAGGTCACAGTTAGGTTACCCTAAAAATTTTCTTCCCCAGGCTGAACAATCACAATTCTCTCAGCCTTTCCTCACAGGAGAGCTGCTCCATTCCTCTGATCATCTTGGTGTCCTCCTCTGGACTTGCTCCAACAGGTCCCTGTCCCTCCTGTGCTGGAGCCCCCAAAGACCCAAAGTTATCACAAATTTGTCACTAATTCATCACTAATTCCCTAATGTAGAGTTGCTACAAAAGGGAACCTCCTGTATCATTCACAAATGCTTCACAAAAGCTGAGTCAAGACAACGTGCTGTAACTACAGGAGAAACAAGTTTTATCTGTGTGCAGGGAGGGCATGACTAAGAGAACACATTGAATTGCACAAAATTCTGCGGAAAAAAAGTTTTACAATCATTTGTTTACATTTTGACTTCTCCTGTAGCATAAACAACGTCATTGCATAGTTAATTACCATGGCAATTAAGATTATTCATGCTGTCCCTTAGCTTTGCTATTTCACACTGTTTTCTGCCAGGTTATCAACCCTCACCATGCTGCTGAAATTACAAACAGCAGTGGGTGTCAACCACAGAGGGGAAAAAAAGGCACTGAACATATTGCAACACTGCATTTGGCACAAGATAAGGACAGAGGTGCCAAGGTTTAGCCTCTTTTTTTTTCACAGAATAAAGTCAGAAATAAACAGGTGCAATCTCCTAACCAGAGGGCAAATCCACTCCAGACAGAGTCTCATCACCTCTCTTCATGTGTAAGGATGTTTCATAGACAAAACCAGCTCAGACTAGAATTGGGAAGCAAATATAAGCAGTCCAAACAATTTTCCAGCAGAAGAAGATGCCAAGAAGGAAGGAAGGGTAGGAAAACCCTAAAAAACCACACAACAAAAGACTCTCTTCAAGTGGAAGACTGGGATGGAACGAAACTTTTCTAAGGCACCCATTTTACTTGATTGGGAAGTAGGTTCTGCCTTCATTTATTGAGACAAACCCAGTTTTCTCTAGAGTTAAGTGTGTGAGGGTGAACAGGTCCTCTCTTTCTTTTACAGTATATCACACAGGAGCTTCCAGACCACCAGCTGAGGTTTAATTTGTGAGCCAGCAATGTCCAGCACCGATGTACAACCCCCAGGAGCTGCTGCTGTTGATCCCTTCCCTTGGCACCCTTCCCTCCACTGCAGGAGTACCAGTATCAGAAAGAAAAAAAAATGTTAAAACCATCCAGCTACACCGAGAAGTTGCCCAACCCCCCAAAAAATCACACTGCGCAAGGCGTACAAAAATAATTTAATGACATGTTTTGGGTGGTTTTTAATGCACTCAGGAGTCACCGAAATAGCTGCGCCTCCCAAATCGAGGCACGTTTGGTACACACCGTTCGCGGGACTCTTACTGGTCCGTACTGGGCTGGGATTGCCATCTACTGGCAGAGCCGGCAGCAGGGCAGGGGCACAAAGGCCGGGCTGGGCAGCTCTGCCCGGTGCGAGGAAAGCCCGGAGCAGCCACACAGAGCACTCCTGCAGGAAATGAAACTGCTCGCGTAGGGATGATGCACCTGCAGAGGCGGTTAGCTAATCAAGGAGCAATTAAATCGCGCGTAATGAAGTGACAGGTCTGAGCGCCCGGGGAGGGACTGGGAGTGTTTCCTGGTGCCAGGATCTAGAGCCAGCTGGAAACACGAGTATGAAACCACAGCGAGCTGAAAACACAGATTACACACCTCACCGCGATTTGAAACATGCAAATTGTCCTTTAAATGTCTTTTGTATTAGGCACTTACCTGTAACACGGTGGCAAACCAAGACATTTACATTTTACCACATTAAGCAGAAAACGAAGTTCGGGGAGATAAAGATTTAACAGTTGGTCTAAGAACAAAGCTTGCAGGAGAAAAAATTACTCATAGGATCACAGACTTAGTTTGTGTTGGAGGAGATTTACAACGTGTCTCATTTCAAACAGGACACCCTCCACTGTCCCAGGCTGCTCCAAGCCCTGTCCAGCCTGGCCTTGGGCACTGCCAGGGATCCAGGGGCAGCTCTGGGCACCCTGTGCCAGGGCCTGCCCACCCTCCCAGGGAAGTTTCTTCTCAGTGTCCCACCCAAACCTGCCCTCCTTGCCGAGATCGAGTGCTGGGATATCATCCCTTGTTTCTTTCTGCCTGTGCAGCCACAAAGGCACCAAACCCCCACTGTAACAATAAATGCAGGAAAAGGAGAGAGGGCATTTTGCTTTCTGAGCACCAGTTTTATGCTGCATGGGTGGATTTTGCAGAGAATAGTGAAGCAAAAATTTTTTCAGGACTTGGTAAATCCATCAGGAATATCAGGAATAATTCCTGCTTTTATCAAGTGCTGTTCCACTTATCCAGGCCTCACTTTAGAAGAGCTGAGCATCTCAGAGATTACTACCTGGTGTAGATCAAACTGTAAAAGAAACAGGCAAAGTACAACTGATTCAAAGAGGACTTTTTGCTCTTTATTACCTTCTGGACAAGCACGGCTGATGCCCCATCATCAAAACAGTCAAACTGCAACAAAATAGGAGAAAACATGGTTCTGGTCCGCAAGATCTAAACTCCCAGAGGAAAACAAAGCTACGGAGAGTCACATTTTACAGGCATAATTAGAGCAAACACTTGGACAAACAAAGTCAGCAGAAAGTGATTTGTCAACCAGTTACAGTTTTAATATAAAAAAGTTTTAGTCCAGTCATAAGCTTAATTGTTCAAATGAAAAGGAGCAGTGGAACTGAAATCTCGAACAAGATGATTTCGTTTCAACATCAAACTTGTTGGGTGACAAACAGTCAGAATACACCTGTCCACACCCGTGGCTGCCAAAAACTGGGTGTCTGGTTGTTGCCAAACACCACCAGACATTAGATTTCCTGAGGCATCTCTCTCCTGAGCTGTCACAGCAGCTGCAGCTTGAGTGAATTTAGCTGATTTTTGGCTAATTGGACACGCAGGTGTATCTATGGACAGTCTACAAGGATTCAGTGAGGACAGTGACTGAAATACTTTCTCACTCTTTGTGGACACTCCTGGACTCTCCCAGCAGAGGAGAATTTTGTGCAGTGTATTATCACATCACATCTGCAGACAAAGGTATTTAGGTTTTGATGGTTTGAGTTCAGCACCTCTCAGGAGTACTAAAATTCAACCCAAAGCATCCTAAAAGTTGTGTAAAGAAAATACTGATAATGGTCACAATTTTCCTGAAAAAAAAAAACCTCACCAAACCCCAAAATAACTATGTACACCCATGCCAATCTTAGCTTCTCAGAAAAAAAAAATGAACAGGCATGTAAAAATATTCACACCTTTAAGAATAACATTGTGAACTGTTATTCATTCTGCCAGGAAGATACAGTAATAGATGTTTACAAACAGAAAAGACTGAGAAAGGAAACATCTCTCCTTAGGGCAAATGAAGTTAAATAATTCTAGCAAACTGCAGCAGAAAGGGGAAGTATTTGCCCTAAATTAGCACAAAAGGCAAGCTGGAAGAAAGATGGCAACTGTATTTTTGTCTGCCTCTTCTTATACAGTAACTTCCAGGAAGAGCTTGGCGTGTATTACTATCATCTGCAAAAATAATAATAAACTCCCAACTTTCCTACCAAATTACATCACCTCTAGAAGTGTTTTGGTCTTTTTACACCTAATCTAAGGCTTTATGCCTACACATTACAATTGACAACTCGTTTGATGAACAGAAATTTAAAAAAAAGCAAATACTGGTCAGTTGGCAGAGGGTTTCCAAGCCCTGGAACTCTTTCATCTGCATTTTGACTGACTGGAGCCAGCAATCCTGCTTCCAGAGACTCTCCCACAGACATTTATTTACTCCTGTCATCTCTTGTTCTCAGTTAACTTAAGTCTCTAACAAACCCCCCTGTCTGTTTCCAAACCATTCACTTGAAGCTGTTGTCTCAGATAAATTCCTTTGAAACCATTCAAAAAAAGTTAACAGTATTTTTTGACTTCAGGCAATTTCAACTCGTATTCTGCAATTTTTTTTAAGTTAACAGAGCTATGAATGAGTTAAGGCACCCAAATGCCCAGAAAAAAAACCAAAAATAAATACCTTGGGCTAAATACAACGTTTAGCAGTCATTTAATTGCACAATCATCTCCCTAATTTGTAGCACAATGTCTTTAGGGATCCTAAAATACAAAGACTGTAATGGACAAGGCATTGACAAGACATTCCCAAGGTTCACTCTGGATTCCTGGCTCCTCAATGTAACTGCTACTCCTAAATGTAATCAGCATTTAGCAGCAAGATCAGCGTGTTCTAGGAATGAAATAAATATTCACACAATCAATACTAATGGTTCAAAAGCTCAAACACATTATTGAAATCAATGCATTTCCAATCTTTCTTCTGGCAATCCAAGATTGCAGAAATGAGACCCTTGGCAACAACATTCACAGCTCTCAGGACCACAGAAGCTTCTGCCAAATGAATTCCAGGCCTGAAGGTTTGTTGTCTGTGGTGCCTGTCAGGTGTTTTACTGTGTTCTGAGCTGGTAGTCTGGAAAGGGGGGAAAAAAAACCATCAAAAAACCAATTTTAGTGATTTGTCTCATTAAAAGGAGCAAAGCAGGGCAGCAAGTTGGGATAAAGTGATAAAATGCATTCTTACATTAATAGAGGTTAATACAAGGATATACAAATATCAATAAAACACTGAGAGGGGGAAGAGGGAAGGGTTAGATGGGATATTAGGAATAAATTCTTTCCTGTGAGGGGGGTTGAGGCTGCCCCATCCCTGAATTGTCCAAGGCCAGGCTGGATGGGGATTGGAGCAGCCTGGGACAGGGGAAGGTGTCCCTACCCATGGCAGGGGTGGAACAAGAGCTTTAAGGTCCCTTCTAACCCAAACCAGTCTGGGATTCAACCATTCTACAAAATAAACTCAAATCTTTGCTTAGACTGGCCACGAGAATGGGCTCTAAAGAGAGAAAGGCAATTGTGAGCAGTCATGCTTAAATGCCAGCAAAAAATAATTAGAAAAATAGAAACAAAAGAAGTGAAAAACTGACTAAAAAAAATTCCAAAATGACAAAAAAAAGAACCACACAAATAAAATGACAACAACAATACTCACAGCAACAAAAAAATCCCAACAAAACCATTTTTGCTTGCTAAAAATCTAGTATTCTGTACTAGCAGTGCCTTACACATTTTAAAGCTGGCAGAATATGTGTGAGCATACTGCTAGTGATGTGTTTGTTTTTAAACTTCCCAAATCCCAGCTCAACCAGAAAACACTTGAACAGCATTACCACCCCACTGGGCCTTTCATCAGGACACCAAGAAGGGGGCTGGAAAAGAAGCAGTGTATCTAAAGCAGATGGTTCCATTCCCAAGAAGAGGAGACTCAATTTGCATTCTGGAGAAATGAAATGTTCCTTTCCTCTCACCTCCGTTCTGGGTGATGTACCTGACCCATGGCAAGGCCTGGTAGCCACTCTTCTCAATTATCTTTAAGTAACGAACCTGCAAAGAAAGATCTGTAAAATATAAAGTCTCCCAACTTGGCCAAGCAGCTTTTAGCAAAACAAATCAAAAGCAAAAAACCCCTTTTAAGGGTAAAAATCTGTCCAATGGACAAAACTGAACAGGATGAGATGATGAGAAACACCTCAGGTGTTAGAGCCCAGCACGTGAGTTTATCAGGGTTTCTGTTTTCAGTCACTAACCTGGATTCCTGAAGTGGTGAAATATGGAATCTCAAACTTGACACTGATGGGAGGTTTTCCTTCCTTGTCTTCAGCTTCAACACTTGGAAGTCCAAAGTGAGCTCTCATCAGGTATTCTTTTCCACCCTACCCAAAAGGGACAAATTTTTTTTTCTTGAAACAAAAAAATAATAAAAGACTTGCAACGATACGAGTAGTTTTCTTAACATCAAACTGCTGAATTCCACTATTTATTCCAGCTCTTCTCCAGAGCTTCAAAGTGCCATGTGTTTTTATTTTAAAAATCCTTTTTTTAAAAAAAAAATAAAAGTTGCAGATCCAGCCTGAGGCATAATTAATTTTCTTCTAGCCTCATACTCAAAAATTCAGATTAAATAGTGACACACAGCTGCACTATCACACCATCAGCAGTGAACAGAGCTCATGCTCATGGAACCACCCAAGAAGCAGAGCCTCACAAAACTCCAGCAGCTGCTGCTAGAGCCAGGCCAAGGATTACACCACCAAGAGACATCACTCAAAAATCTGCCCTCCACTTGGGTTCTGAAAAAACATCCATGTGAGGCAAATATCAACAACATCCATCAGCAAGTTCCAGTCTTTCATGCATGGAAAAAGAAGAAAAGTCCACTGCTACTGTCTGATACTGATGGAGTTTACTTTAGGCAGAGTCTAAATGTGAATGACATATTAGTGTTAAGTAATTAGTACACTCTTGGGTGGTAAGAGTGAAAATGAACACTTACTGGAAAAGATTTAATGGACCAGACAATTTCACTGTTCTCTGGAACCCATTTGACACTTCCCACAGTTGTTTTAAACTTTGGCGAGTCTGCGTCGTTTGGAACTGGGATGTGAATCTCCACGTTGTTGGCAGTTGATCTGCGCTTAAATTGACTCTTTGCCTAAAAAAGAAACAAAAAAAATAAAGCAGAAAAGCAGGGTCTAAGTATTTCCATGGTGCTGCTGAGCTCAGAGAGCTGTGAGACACACAGTCCCCTCCTCCCCAAGCTGTATCCTGACAACCAGAACTGAAGCTGAGATCATAACTTAAAAATTAAGTCTTCAAAGGTGTCTAAGTGCCACAGAAATACTGAACACTTGTACAAAAATGCATATTTGAAAGCAAACAAAAGAAGACTGAAATCAGCCATAATTATTTAAGGCTGTCTGACCTTGATCATGTACTCGATGCGGCTGTGGGAATGTTTCTCAATCACAGACTCAATCCAGATCAAGGGTTTTACCTGGTGGTGGGAAAACACATCACAGCTCTGAGTTTTCCTCTGACAGAGTCACTCAAATGTTACTTTCCCATAAAACTACACTCAAGATCTGAGCCACACAGAAAATGCAGCCTGGGGTGTTCAAAATGACAGAATTGTGGGTTTATAAGAAATACACAATTGAGCAAGCACTGATATACCAATGAGTAAATGTACAAGAATTATAGGATTAAAAATGTATGTCTCAGATTAATCCCTAATAACAAACACTTGCATTGGAAATATTTGGCAGTTTAACATACTAGGGACTGAACTATTTCTTTGCTATAGACCTTTTCTAGAGTGAATTTTTTGACTTTTCTGAAACGAAGGTCATCTTTATCACCATGGCTGGCATACTCCAATAAAACTCTTGTTAACAAGCACAGTGAGTTGTTCCACTGATATTATGCAATTACATTAAAACCACAGCCACAGTATTTCAAAACCAGTTTCAAGAGTAGTTGAAAATACAGAACCTTATTGGTAATTTAAGTCTAAACTTTTTTCTTTGTCCAGAACAAGTGAGCACCAAGTTTTGCTATTAACAGCTGACTCGAAAACCCACGTGCTGGCCCATGACTTAAGAAAAAAAATGAAGGGAAAGCCCCTGTGGCTACAATCTACACCACTCTCATTTTTAAAAGGCAAACATCCAGACTCACATGGGTGTTGAGACGATAGGACATGAGCTCAAACTCTCCATCAGGTGGAATGAAGGAGATTGTCCTGTCATTCTCAAAGCGAGACAGACGAACGCACTGGTGAAACTTCACATCTTCCAGTTCTACTGATTTACTTTTCCCACCTAGCAGAAAACAGGCAGGTCACACAAACTGTGGCCCAAAGTCTCATCTCAGCACAGCTGCTGCCTCTGGACATTTCCCCCTTTCAGCCACCTTTGTAGGATTGGGGCAGTGACTGCCCTGCTGTGCTGGCACTGCTGAGGCACCTCAAATCCTGGGATCACTTCTGGGCCCCTCACAACAAGGAAAACACTGAGGGGCTGGAGGGTGTCCAGAAAAGGAAATGGAGCTGGGGAAGGGGCTGAGGGAGCTGGGGGGACTCAGCCTGGAGAAAAGGAGGCTCAGGGGGAGCCTTCTTGCTCCCCACAACTCCCTGAAAGGAGGATGGAGCCAGGTGGAGGTCAAGCTCTGCTCCCAGGCAACGTGAGGCAGGACAAGATGGCCTCAAGTTGTGCCAGCAGAGGTTTAGGCTGTATTTTGGGAAAATTCATTCACTGAAAGGATGGTCATGCACTGTCACAGGCTGCCCAGGGCACTGGTGGGGCCAGCAGCCCTGGAAGTGCTCAAAAGGCCTGTGGATGTGGCACAGGGGTTATGGTGAACACGGTGGTGCTGGTCAGCAGCTGGACTCGTGATTTTAGAGGCCTTTTCCAACCTTCCTGACCCTGTGACTACAACACTACCCAAAGCAGCCCAAAACCCAAGACCCCAGGCAGCATCTGTGGTGATTATCACAACCCTGCAACACTCACGGCCTGTGTTATCAAAGAGCACTTTGTCATTGAGCCCAAGGCGCAGCTCTGGCATTCCTGAGAGGAAAACTCTCATTTTAATGGATCCAACTATCTCACTCCGTAGCACGTTTCCGTTGGCACTGACCTGCACAGAGAGGAAGGGGAAGGTAAGGAATCTCTGATGTGGCACCTTGGGACATCAGGAAACACTCCCACCCTAGTGCCACGCCCTGGCTTTTCTTGGATGTGCTTCTTATGAGGAATTGATGCAGCAGAATGAATTAGATCAGGGATGTGAAGGGGCACAGACAGAGGAGGGAAGGACATATCCAAAAATCAGCAATTAAAGCATTATTTGTACTGGATTTCCTTGGGGGAGCTTAGAGATTACGTTGCTTTGAGTGTCACAGCACCCCATCTACAGTCAGACTTTTTACTGCAGGTTTTCATACAAAAAGCCCTTTTTAACACTTCCTACTACAACTCTCACACAAAAGGTACCCACCAAAAGGTTAACAGACTCTATGACATCCAGGAACACCTCGTTTTTCCTGTATTTTATCCCTTCTGACCTCCATGAAACAGCATTTGTAACAGTGGCAGGCGGGCGTGGGGCTCCAGTTTCAAGTTTGTGGCCTTCCTGAGTGATGTACCTTCACAACCACAGAGTTGGCATGGAAAAACGAAGAGAAAATTAATATTTGTGATAGTTAGAACACACCAAAACATTTGTTTGCCTATGGAAAAGGGCTCAAAACATTCCAAGGGCTTTGTTGCTGTAAGTGATGCAGAGCGATACTTACTCTTGTAAAATTTTACTATCAGTGGTTTGTGGATAACCAAAATCCATCAGCTCATCTAACAACTCATAAATAATAACAAAATTATCCCTAATGCTCTCTTCTTCCAACTCCTTGAAATATTCAGAAAAAACCTGAAATGCAACAACAGGAGGGAGAGGGAGAAGAAGGACATTAACTGAGGAAGCACAGCACATGCAGGAGGTATTCTTGCACCTAAAATAATAATCATCTTCTAAAGTTCCAACCCAAACCCCATACCTTCCAAACGGCATTCTGCCCAGAGCAGCCCCAGGAAACCCATCACAATTAAAGCTGACACAGAGAATACTGTGAGAAGCTATTAGGAAAATTATTTACTCTGGAGAAAATATTTTGCACACCAGGACACATGCATCAGTTCACAACCTCCTGCAGGTGCTCAGGTCTGGTGTAACCACTCACAGCACCATCCTCTGCCCACACAGCTACAAAATATCACTGCCCTTACTAGTGGTTAAGAAGACAGCTCTACAAAATAATCAAATATAAAGTTAAAATGCTCTTATCAAAGTTCTTAAACAAATGTGAAAGCTCTAGGCACTTCCATTTAGACAGAAAAGAACACCAGGGTTGTTTCTGAAATATACTCACCTGAACTACTTTATATAAAAATGAAAACACCAGTGATACACAAGCATTTTTTTTAGAAGTTGCAACAACTGATAAAGGATGTTCAGGAATGTGCATTTAAAGGAAGTTTCCTCAGTGCATTTTAAAAAGCCTGATTTTAGGAGATTGGAGTTGCCTAGGAGAACTCTGTGTTAACGACTTAACAGCACCTATGATCTAAGGAGATATGAAGCTAAACATTCAGGAAGTCATTAATTAGAGTGAAATTAATAAAAACACTTTCCTGGACCTCATGCTGCTGGTGCCTATTGCACTATGTAAAGCATAAAAACCTCTTATTTATTATAACCAACTTTACTGAATATAGCCTCTTTATGTCACTTCACCCATTCTCCAACTTTCATTTTGACATTTAAAAAAAACACAAAAAAAACCCCCCAGCAACCCTTGGCACGTCAGCACACGTGGCACGAAGGATACGATACAGGTTGTTGTGTTTAATCCACATGAAACGAACTCCTCCGTGTGCTAGGATCGGAGAAAGTGTCCCCTCTTCTTCCTTCTCCATAAGGATTGGCATAAAATGTTCCACCTCTGACATGTCCACATCTCCACGGTAATTCCGACAGATCAGAACCTATAAAGGAAGTAACCAAATCCTTGGTTTTTTCTCTTTCGCAAAGACGTTATTGTGCAAGACACAAATGCTTGAAAGGTCCCTTTAAAGTCATCCAGCTTCCCTCGAGTCCCTCTGCATTTATCAATGCAAATCACGATGCTAAAATACTTGGCCGATTAGAACGCAAATACCACTATTTAATTGCAAAGTCACGAATTAGCAACTTTTTCCAAACCTATCCTTTTCTCCTATTACTGCTCACGCTCTAACAGTGATTTTAGGACAGGAAAAGAGGCAACTCCTCCGAGGCAAAGCAGCTACAATAACGGCAGAGGTTAATTATCCCGGGGATGCCGCCTCACTCAACATCTCTACCGGCGAGGGCGACGGGCCACAACTCCTCTGTCCCGGCTCGGCTAACCCGGGGCCGGCAGCGAGGCGGCGCCCGGAAAGGGAACGCGGCCCCCGCAGCCCTGACAGAGACAGCGGAACCGCCGGCCCCGCTGAGACCCCGCAGCCGGGCCTCACCTTCCCCTTCAGGTCCAGCACATAGACGGCGCTGGCCGACATCGCCGCGGCCGGGCCGCGTCCCGCCCGCCGCCCGCTCCCGGTTCCGCTTCCGCTTCCGCGGGAAGTGACGCCGCGGGGCGGAAGCGGCGGCTGCGCGCAGCGATCCGCGCGGGGCGGCGGAAGGACACGGTCCGCGCGCAGCTCACGTTAAATATTCCCGGCGTGCCTTTCCCCGAGCGCGGCCCGGGCTGAGGGGGGAGCCCGGACGCGCTGAGCGCCCGGGCGCCCGCGGCAGAACTTCAGTGGGGTTAAGGGCGATATTCCGGTTTAAGCGGCGCGTTAGGATTTCGCACGTCAAGTTGCGTCCCTCAGATGGGGGGTGAGAATCGTAAAGGAGGGTTTGGCGCTTGCAAAACGCCACACGCAAACTCTGCTCAGCGCGCTACCCCGATTTTATAGGTGTATCAGCACCAAAAAAGGGAAGAAAGTAGCTTTTTAATGTTACATCGAAGTTATGAGTTGCAGCAGAGCCCTCTGAAAGAGCTCAAGATAGAAATTATACTGTTTTCCACAAAAATCGGATCCAGTACTCGATGCACAGCAAGGCAGAAATTACACACTCGAGAGACACACAGATATTTATTTCAGAGTTGCACAAGCCTGGGTGCTCGGTGGGATTCCAGAAATCCAGCACATCAGCTCTCAAAACTTGGACATCACTTAGAGCTTGTTGGCTGCTTTTTATTTCACGGATTAAGCCTCTCTTCTTGCTGATCAGGCTTGAAAATATACAAAGATCAAATATCAAATGTCCTTTCTTAAGAGAATTTTACATATTTCAGATTTTGCAACATGGCCTCTGACAGAACTTGATAGGAAGTAATTACACAATTCACATAACTTAAAAGAGAAACTTAAATGTGAGACTGTCAGACTCTTCACTTCAAAAAGGGAGAACTGTTGGAACCAAAGAAATAAAGGAATGTTTTCCATCTGGCTCGCAGCAATTAGTTTTGGCCTTAATCTCACTATAAACACCAAAAAAACCCAACCCTCTGCATCGATGTAAACCAGAGCTCCTCAGCCCAGAGGAGCCATTGCTGGATGTTTGGTTTTAAAAAACAAAACTATAAAATAAGACAGTATAAAGTCATAAAAGCTCAGAAGATGTATTAGACAATATGGAGAAAAGACAGATTTACATGGCAACCCTGCTTGATATAAACAAAACACAACTCCAGCTCCAGAGCCGTGAAAAGCAGCTCGGTCATTTAGTCCAGCTGACTTTGGGAATGTCGTAATGCTCAGTCAGAGTATCCAAGTGCCTGTTGAAGTCCTGGGGGAGAGAAAGAGAAAGAAAACAGTTGTTCACCAAGTTGAACCACAAGACCCCTGCGTCCCTGCTTGTGTTCCATAAAGTGAAACAGTTCCTTCAGCCCAACAATAAACACACGCTGGCCTGAGGAATTAAGGATGGTGTCGCTCACCTCCACTCGCTGCTTGTGGGTTTTCGACGCTTTCTTCAGGATTCGCTCCATTTGCTGCAGGAGACACAGAAGGGCCGGTTACTCCCGGCACTCGCGGCCCCCTCAGCGGCCGCACCCCAGGGGTGACGGGGGTTGTTAAAGCCTTACCCGCTTCTCCTGCATCTTCTCGTAGGCCACCTGCGCCGGGGTCCGCTTGTCCAGCCCGCGCTTCTTCTCCTCCTCCTGCTTCTTGCTGCTCACGATCTGCTCCAGGATCTGGGCCTTGTCTTTCGCCTTTTTCTTCTTCCTGCGGGGAGCACCCGGTCAGCGCTCAGCCCTGGGCTGCGTGTCCCCTCCTCGCCCACGGTTCTCCCGGTCCCCTCCGCACCGCCTCCCGTTGTCCCCCGGTTCCCCCGGACCCCCCTCACCGCTTGCCGGCCCCCAGGGCCGCCCC
>VYXD01012561.1:388554-407370 GCA_013397195.1 Hylia prasina | reverse complement strand
CCCCTCCGTGAGGGGAACCGGCAACGACCCCAGTCCAGCCCCTCCGTGAGGGGAACCGGCAGCGAGCCCAGTCCGGGGGTATCTCCGTGAGGGGAACCGGCAGCGAGCCCCGTCCTGAGGTATCTCCCTCAGCGGTACCGGCAACGAGCCCACTCCGGGCGTATGTCTGTGAGGGGAACCAAAGCGGGACTTGCAAAATGTGGAATATATCAAGATTACTTTAAATTAGAATGTTTTCTGATATACATTCTTTGCATGCTTTCAAACCTAATCAGCAAGAAAGGAGACCTAATGAGTGGAAACGACAGCAGCTAGCGGCCCTTAGTCAACGTTCTATGGAAACTAACAAGATTTAGGGATGTAGTAAATCAAAATGTTGATGTATGTGTTTGTATACATTGATAATTCGGCAAAGGATTCATGGTCTGTATATCCTACAGCTGAAATACCTTCATTTTAATACTTAAGATCATGTCTAAGGGTCAAAAAGACCCTGCCCAGGTGCAGACCCTTCCCCATTGCATGTGGAGAAGTTAGCTGGGGATTGGCCAACTTGCATGGAAATTACTATATAATAGAGGGGCTGGCCTTGGAAAAAGACTAACTGTGAACTTCTGTAAATAATGGTGTGGAAAGTCCAGTGAGGTGTGTTGGATTTGTGGAAATCCACCAAGCATCCAGGCTTGTGCAAATAATGTCTCTCTCAAGTGCATAATTATTGGCCACATAATAAATCTGATTTTGAGGACGAGAGGATGGAATTGCCTTGAGAACACCTGGAGATCCAGGCTACACCAGGAGAAACCAGCCCCAGCCCCATCCCTCCCCACACTTCTCGTTGCACCCTGAACAGAACCATTTCAGACAGTTTTTGCTGTGTGAAGATGCCCTGAGGAGCAAGCCTGCCCCAGAAACAGATCTTCCACCAGCCAGAGGGAAGCAGTGACCCAGAAACAGACTGTACAGACCCATGGCAAAGCAGCCTGCCACATGCTGTGCAGCCAGTTCTTCCTTTTTTTCTCCCCGTTTTTCATCTTTCATACAGCCTACAGCATCACATTCCTGTTCACATGTATGAACTATACACTCACACATCTTTTCAGTGTAAACAACATATATCAGTATGGGTGGATGTCATGCTAATAACCATCAATTAGTAATAATATACATCAGCAGACAATGCAGAAGAAAGGGAGTGAGTGGATTTTATGGGTCCAGCACAAGCCACCATCACAGCATTAGTGTATTATAACAATGTGTATTAAGGGAAAATACTGGCACAGGCTTCCCAGTGGTGGAGTCACCCTTCCTGGAAGTGTTCACAAAACATGTGGATGTGGCACTTGGGGACGTGGTATAGTGGTGACCTTGACAGTGCTGCATTCATGGTTGCATTCCATGATCTAAAAGGGCTCTTCCAACCTTTACAATTCTGACTCTATAAAGAGGAGGAAAGGCTACCAAATTCCCATCGTTTGGTGTTAAATCGTAAAGAAGGAAAACACTACTAACACTTTTCAGTTAATTCACCGTATCCGAAGGCACGAAAAAGCAGGATCCACTGGGTCTACCTGCAGCTGCAGGGCTCTAATGAGCAGCTATTACTTATTTGGCTAAATCCTGTAACCCGAGTCTTCGTGGTGCACACAGGAGACGGGTGAATGCTGCTGGCTAAGAGCCTCGAGCAGCCAGACTAAAGATTTGATGAAATGCTCCTATTATGATACTTTGCAGCCTGTAGAAGTTGGTTACCTGATCTCCTCTGCTGCACCTGAGCCTCATTGTTGCAGCTGTTAATAACTGAATATCCTGACGACCTATAAAGGTGCCTTTGAGGAAAGAACTGACAAGAGTCAGTGTTCCCAGCTCAGAATGGGCAACAAGCAAACCATTTTCACTCAAGAGCAACTGGATGCATATCAGGTATAAAAGCAAACTAAATGGCTGTTTGGACAGGACATGGAATGATGGCAAAGGGGTTGTTGGGTTTTTTAAAACAACATCTTTTAAAAATTAATAAGTAGTGAATTGCAGCAAAGATATTAGCAACCTAGTTTGGTTTTTACATCAAAAGGAAGGGTTAGAAAATACTCCTAACTGTATGCCAAAAAGAAATCTTTAATGCTTACACATACACTACAGTATAACTTCATTTAAGTCGCTGCATGGGAAAAGTTTGGGCCAAGGCATGCTAAAAACTGTCATTACGTGTTATAACTTTTCTTGTTTCACAGGACTGCACATTTTTCACAAGGAAAGAAATTCTGAGGTGAGTCTTCTGTATGCACGTTGTGAATAAAGGTCAGAGATTGCTGTAAAGGCAGGTTACATATGGGGTAAGGTATTTCAAAAATAATTTTTAAATGGATTTACTCAAATTTAAGTGATACCTTGGGGCAATCTGAGCATTTTTGTTGGCTTTTTTCATTTACAAATCCTATCCTAAATTGAGTCAGAATTCTAAGTTTTCTATTAATGTACTTGTCCCTCTTTATTTATTAGAAATAAATGTAATGAATTACGTCTTAATGGCAGCAACATCCATGGTTCTCACAGGGTTTTCAGACATGCTTCAAAGTGTACTGTTATTCTCTGGAATACTTTGCTGGTTTATGAAAACTTTAATGATTGTGTCAAGTTTTCTTCCATGTTTTCTTGTAAAGGATTACAGTGCTGCTCCAAGATGCATTTTTCCTTCATGTGCCTCATTGAACTCCCCATTTAATCTCTGCCCAAAGGATGTGATAGAGGCAGGTTCAGGATTCTGTTCAGGGTTGGAGTCCTCACTGAAAACACAAACTTGTTCTCCTCTCCTAAGGGTTTGGCTGCGTGTCCTGTGTAAAGCATTTCCCCCTCACAGTTCTAGAATGGAGCTTTGTGTTTGTCACCAGTTACACTCCGGTGCTTGTTTTAATAACGTTTTTTCCAACAAAAAACTCACTAACAGTTACTTAGTGCCTGATCTCCACCTGGTAATGGATGCAAAGTGTGAAAAACGAGGCGGAAAAGCAAAACACCTTGTTCTCTGCGAAGTGTGAAGAGCCCATTCAGCCAACGAGCCTTTCTGTGTGTCTCAGGCTGTTTTACAGGTACCGAGACCTGGCCCCGCAGCTCGTTCCCCTCGACTACTCGGACAAACCAGCCGTGACTCTCCCCTACGAGCTCATCGGCAGCATGCCAGAGCTCAAGGTACCCGGCACACGACTTTCATCCGCCCCCTTTTGAATAATTCATCCGGGACTAATTGCTGCGAGGCTGACATAGAAATAAATTCGGGCAGTGGAAGTAACAGGTCTTTCTGGAAGCTTCTAACAATTCCCAGAAAACACCCTGGAACAGCACGAAGGTTAAACGGGGTGGGGCTGTGTCTGCTGCTGACGCAGCATTAGGCAAGAACTTAAAGGCAGAAAGGGGAGAATTTCCCAAAAAGGTGTTTTAATAAAAGTAATCTTGCTCCACTTGCCTTACCTGCCGTGGAATCAGTGTTGGTAAGTGTTAAAGCAGGACACGGAATGAAGGTGCAGGACACGGAATGAAGGTACAGCACACAAAGTGAGCTCTAGAGGCAGGAAAGAGGGAGTTTATTTACAAGTAGGGTTTTTTATAGTTTTCTGGGGATTGTCTCTGGATTGGAGGAAAAAGTTGTTACCTCTCCATCCCCACTGGCAGAGACAAAAGTCCATCAAAGGTCTCTCCTTTGAGAGAGAAATGTAAACAAAGATTGTTTCTCTTACAAATCCTTGAAAGACTCCACTTTCACATGCAAACATTCGAAGACTAACAGAAAAGTTAGAAAACTCCCCGGATTCTCAGAAGGCTTTAAAAAACTCTCAGAAGGCTGTCGAAATTCGGGATGACAGGTAAGGATGACCTTCCCTTGGTGCTGTGCTCTGTTTCCCAGGACAACCCCTTCCGCCAGCGGATAGCAGAGGTGTTCTCGGAGCATGGAGATGGCAACATGACTTTAGATAACTTTTTGGACATGTTTTCTGTGCTAAGTGAAATGGCTCCCAGAGACTTGAAAGCTTATTATGCTTTTAAAATTTATGGTGAGTGAGACCACGCGTGAAAAGTAAGCGGGGGAAATCCTGCAGCGTCATGTGGGGCTGCAAAAGCCTCACTTTGTCACCATAATGATACCTATAGTTACCATTTCTGTTAATTGCTCTTGAATGTTTGTTCTCCCTCTTCTAAAAACTTCTGCTTTCCTTTATCCTTCTGTCTCTAATTTCTTTGGTATTAAAATTTACTACAAAATCTACAAGTTGAAATTATCTGCAGTTTTCAAGAGCTGATAAACATGAAGAAATATTTCTGTCTGAGGGGCTGCCTGGAAAAGTACACCACAGGGGATTTGGCTGCCCATGAATCTGTAGGGAGGGTTTGGGAGGGGAAGGCAGGGAAGCACACTGCAGGCTTTTTTCTCCAAGGACAAACGTAAAGATCTTTTTTTTTCAAGTACCATTTACAGTTACTTTCTTTATGATCAGCTACAGATGAATATATCAAACCAACACAACCTTGCTGGAATGATTTAATGATGGTTAGGCTGTGTTTAGCCATTAAACTTCTTACAGTTGTTACACTTACGTATGAAAAGGAGAAATTAAGAGATTTTTATTTTGTAACTCATTGCTTTTACGAACAGATAGAGGTAACTTCATTTCTGATTTGAGAGTTCTACTGATAAAAATCCATCCCAGCCTGGCAACCAAACCCTTCTATTGGGTCTTGGCAAACCACCACATAAAATGCTGACTTTTGTCCCTTTAAATTAACTTTGCCTCCTTTGTCAGACTTCAACAATGATGATTACATCTGCAAATCAGATCTGGAGAAAACTGTTAACAAATTAACCCGGAATGAGCTGACCCCGGAGGAAGTCAGCCTTGTGTGTGAAAAGGTGATTTACGAGGCCGATGTGGACAATGATGGCAAGCTGTCCTTGGCAGACTTTCAGCACATGATCCTACGAGCTCCAGATTTCCTCAGGTAATATTTGCTTTTAATTTCTAACACAGAATTCTCTATTTCTTTGTCAGAGGCCTCTGAAGTGTGTGTTTACATCTCCTCAGCGTTTGCAGAGATCACTCTCCCCTGGCAGGTTCTAGCAGAGCTGCCCACTGCAAACACTGCAAAAAAATAGGTGCTTGAAAGAGCCTGGAGGCTTCTTGACTTGCTTCTGAACTTGCAAAGTACTTTTTACATGACAAAAAGTCCTTGTAACTTAAAAAGTTACTATTAGCACTTAGGCTGCATTGATAAATGCATGAGATTTGCTCACTCAATGCTTAACATAGTGTCAAAGTGGTTTCTGATGCACATCTTGCACAAAACTGTACTCAAATCTTGCATTTATTTAATGTACTCAGTCTTTGCAAATGCTTTGAAAAATGAAGTTTTCAATTTATCACAGAGTCCTACAATTAATTGTAGGAAATCCTTTAAACAGAGTGATACATAAATGATCATGACTTCCTTTTTTTTAACAGCACCTTTCATATTCGAATCTGAGTCTAGTCAACCACGGGGACAGGAGCACTTCTGGGACTTTCAACAACTATTACTTGACCTGAGATTACCAAGGGAAGTATTTTTTTTTAAAGTTCAGATACCACAAGGTAGTAAAGGAACTATAACCTCTAAAAATTCACCTAAAAATGCTTTAACCAGTAAAAAAAAAATCCCTTTAGTTTCAAAAACATAAGTAACTCCTCTGATTATTTATGGTCTTAATAAATGGTCCAGTGAATCAATTCCTGAATATTCTCCCACAGTGCAGCATTTACAATGAAAAAGTCAGGTTAGGTCCTGTCCCTCTTCTCCATTTTCAGAAATCCCCTTTTCCACACCCACCAGGGTCCCTATGCACAAATGATGAACAGGACTGAAAACTTTAAGTTTGTAAAATTCTCTTTGCATAAGAAGTTTATTTATGCAGTGCTCAGGGTCCTGTACAAGAGAGTAAAAACAGACACACTGTAATAAACAACAGTTTTGTTTTAATACAAACATGAAAATCAATGAGAAGTGTTTAAGAAAGCAGTTGTAATGTGGGAAGGGTGGCAGCCAAAAGTGATTAATTCAAAAAATACAATTTACAGTTATTTTTACAAATTTTGGGATGCATTAAATTCCCTTCAAAACAAAGTCCTAAGTCCCAACTCGCACTCAGTGTAGAGCAGATGATTCCTGCAGAAAGGCTGGAGGGACCAGTTACCCAGCCACAGAAACTCCAGGGAGCAGTGAGGGATGGGGCAGGGAATAAGGCAGCCTGGAGCACTCAGGCTGCAGTTACCATTCACATCCCTTTGAACACACCTTTAGTTAAGCCAGAAAAGAAGACACAAGTTAGTCATCATTCTTCCCCAAGCCCTCCAACTTCTGCAAGTACAAAGGAGCCCATCCTCACACAGCTGTTTGTGCATTCCCCTGGCAAGTCCAAGAGAAGATGAAATCAGGGCTGGTTTGAGTATGATCATCACCAAACACACCACCACAATAAGCAATCATCAGGGAGATGATCAGCGTCTCATGTGAAAGGAGAGACCAAACCATTTTCAGCAGCAGTAAAGAGACTTACAATAATCCATAGGATTGATAAATCTGAGGCTGGAAATCTAATGCTGGCACATCAGGTTTGATGTCAGGAAACATGAGCTGTGCCTGTCAGCACAGGACACAGACTACATGAGTGTTAAATCAGTGTTAAATCCACCATTTATTGACAGACTGACAGGTCTGCACCTTCAGGAGTGACAACTAAGCAAAGAACTGCAACCAGCCTCAAAAATAAGGTCAACCACAGAATTCCATGATACTCACTAAAATAAGGGAATTTGAGGACATGCTCAAAAATGGGTTTGTTTCTCTACAAAACAAATGTTAATCCATTACCTGACATTTTAGTGGTATTTAGACACTGAGAATGTGTAGTAAGCACAGTCAGTTTTGCAGGACTACTTCAATTCCTCAGTTTTACAGATTTTGTACCTAATTTCCGATTTTTTCCTCCTTAGTTGAAGAAAGCTTAGACACAAGTAGATTACTGTATGTATTTACACAGTACCTCTCCCACAATTGCATTTTTCTGTTACATTCATACCTTATAAACACAATAAAGTAAATGAATGATGTGATGAAAACACACTGTACTCCCAGATGTGATGCCTGTGTTTAGTGACACATAGCTAAACCCATGTGCAATGCAGTGTCTTTAACCTTTTCCTCTCTTACACTTGCATTTTAGATTTCAGGTTGCTTACACAGGTTTAATGTCTGTGTAGAGCCTTCATACCCAGAAGTACAGGGATGACTGTAGTCACAGTAACTGTATGATTCCTGAGATCAAGCAAACATGTTGTTGTTGGTAAACCCAACCATTTCAAAGGAAATAATGTTATCATTAGGTACATAAACACATGCAACAACCAGTGTAAGTTCAAACAGAAGGTATTCACACACAAAGAATTCTGAATGCAAGAGTAACTTCAGAGTCAGAAAACGAGTGAAAAATCACAATATCATCCCTCATGTTTTACCCACTTGAAAACAAATATGGTTTGCTTTCCCATCTTGAGATGACTTATTGATACAGCCCACAGGCAAGAACCAGCATCATAGCAGACCTGTGGTGTCAGGCCAGATAAACCACCAATTTTTCCAGTCACTCTGAAAAATAAATCTGGCTCAACATCTGGCTGCATAGAGCACAAGACAGATGCAAAGACAATCCACAGTTATAATAAGCCAGAAGCAAATAGTTACACAGTTATGTAGGAAATTCAGTCTGTCTTATCACTCTGTATTATTGAGTTGTGCCTCAATCATTTCTTGAAGCACAAACTCTTTTAAAACATCCTTAGCTCAAGACAGAGATGCTGCTTGTCCAGTCTACAGCTCTGTTAACCACACACTGTCTAGAAGCCTCCTCAGTAACTTAACATGGTTTTATCCTACAAATACATCTGTGTGTAAATCCACTACAGGGCATGTCCACCAAATCCTCATGCTAAAAAGCCACAAGTAAACAAAAAAACCAAACCATCATAAGGTTCTGGTTAGAGGAAAGCTTTAATCAGGACACAGATCATCTGAATGCATCTAAAATGCATTTTTATAAACCAGTAACTTACACAGTGAAATCTTTTTCCATTTTAGAACAGGCAGCATTCCTGTTGGGCCCAACTGCATGCTGCAGATTTACACAGTTTAATTGTGAATCCAACAGATATTTACCTACAGCAACACTTATTAGTGCCACTCTGAGGCCCACAGTTCAATACCACTTGAAGAAAACAAAACTGGTGAGTAAATTCAACAACTTCAAAATCAACTTTAATTTTACCCTTAAGTGCAGTTGTCAATGTAAACAAGGCATGATTCAGCTCCAGTGAGCTGCAGGACACAGCTGGTGTGTTCACTGCAGGCAGGTACAGCATCACTGCAATCCCCTGACAGCAGCCTCAGAGGCTGCTGCTCCTTCTGTCAGTCCAAACCAGAGCCAGGCTGGCAGCCCCTGACCTGAGAGCAACCACCCAGCGAGGAGCTGCACCTGCCTCTTGCATTTCACACTCTGGAATGTGCTGGGCTGGGCTGTGGGAATGACTAACACTGTTCTCCTGTGAGGACTGGACGTGCACTGGCACATGCTGTGAGCAGGTTGTTGCTGCTGCCTGACTGCAGCAATCAACACCCAGCAGCAAGGCCAGTCTCAGTCTGGGAGAGCCTCTTTTCAGAAAGTGTTTTCTGATGTGCAACACTCAATTGCATATGTGAGCAAGTGTGCTTGGGACCACACGACTGGGAGCAGTGCCTTACGTTTCCTTGTTGTGATTTAGAACTACCTACTGAGTCATTCTCAGCTGTAGAGTGGAAAAGCCACCCACTGCAAGGTGACAGATTTTGTGTAAGTGTCCCTGCCTGACCCTGGTTCTCCAAAAACAGATGACAGATCATCTGTACAGGACTCAGCCTGTCCTGTAGCCATCAGCTCCTGTTAAAACACGTCTGAATGTCTGGAGTACTTAATTAAGCACAGTCAAGTCTAACATGGATGAATTACCAATGGTAAGGACCCATTCTATTTACAGCACACATTCTTTTTTAAAAAAAATAGAGATTCCTTTGAGGAGAATTTTTTTAAAACTTCAATTATACTTGTGGATTGTCTAGAGTAACACAGCTGAGTAAGAGACAGGCAGATAAAGGAGTTTCTCTGTAGTAGGAAAGAGGTGGAGCTGCAGAAAGCTCCCCTGTACCTCCTGGGAAGGCATCAGCCTGCACTGCTCACCTCGGTGCATTTCTGGGATGGTCTCAGGTCACTGTTCTGTGTGCAGCTACACACTGGATATGCACACCTGTACTTCATTAACAGTGGCATTTACATTTCTTACTTTGATCCTAACTTCATCTTTCTAAACTGGATACGTGACAGATAGGAATGAAGATTGAAGTCTGTCAGCAACGGTGCTGCATCCCAGGTCACACGTCATCTGTTCTTCCTCTGCTAGACAATACACATGCCCAGTGGCATTCTGACAAAAATAAACTTGTTTCATCTCCAAAACTGAAGAGTCAGACAATTACCAAAATAAACCATTTCTTATTCAGATGGTCACAAAGTGACAAGGTTTGTTGGGAGCACTAAGTCCACAGAAAGAGGAAACCTCACTTAGCACAGGCACAGTCCAGCTCAGATTAAGGCCGTGTCCCTCACAGAAGAACACATCGGAAAAAGCTGCTTTTCTTTTGCTGGTCTTGTGTGATTTTGACTCCCTGGTTGCTGCCTTGAGGGCTATTGCCTTCCTGAAGATGGAAAGAATATCCAGTTAACTTATTTACACTTAACAGATTCTTCCAGCCATACTTCACCTGGCCATGGTGCTGAACCAAGCCTGACATACACAGAAACCTTTCCCACAGGCAATAAGAGGCTTCACTCATTCACCCGAGTCTTACACCAGCCATGACAAAAAACTGCAGAATTGCATCTGCAGCTTTTACCTTCAACCCACTCACACTGTGCCTTTGCCTCAGCTTCCATTAACTCAAAGACAGCTGAGAGTAAACCCCAATGAATTACAGGGTCTGTCTGGCTCTTGCTGGAAGGCCCAGGAATCATCAACAAGACCCAAAATATCCCACTGCATCACTTCATGTTCGCTCACAGGAAGGTGGAAATATCAGTAAGAGTAGAAAGAATCTTCATTAGCTTCATTTCATAACCCTTAAGGAACAACCCAACATCATCATGCATTTATTTGTTGCAAAAAGACAACCCGATTTTTGCTTAGGATATTCATGTAAAGATCTTCCAAAACCACTAATTCTTTACCTATTCTTAAACAGTTTGAAGTTTCTACCCCAAAGAACGTGTGCCTCCTCTATCTCTAATTGATATGATTTTCACACTGCAAGTGTCAGAAGTATCATTAAACTGCTCTACCCCCACCTGACTTTTGATAACACAAATAACACAATTTTGTTTAGAAAACCTCAACCATTGCAGATAATTCCTGAAAGGCAGACAGCCAACCTTAGAGCACAGCCTGACAAACGAAAAATACATTCTAGAACTTTCAGTGATCCTTTGTGAAAGAGACTGTGATACATTCTTTTATACAGTGTAGCTTTTGGTTTGCTTTTTTTTCCCCTCTATAAACCCAGCATGGGTGAAATCAAAGTTACTCACCAACTTCTTGTCCATTTTTGCTTTGATATCTCTTGCAAGAGTGAAAAACGCCTGTGACAAGTCAAACAGTTCAGCGTTACAGGGTAAATAAAATGTTTTCAACAGTTTTGTTTAGCAATAAACTGCCCTCCCAAGTTTTGACATACTATACAAGAACATTAGGCTTTCAGCATTTTCCCCTCTGCTCCAGGTTTTAGTGCTCCTTCTTTAGCTCCCCAATTTCTTGCTGACCCCAGTGGCACCCCCAGCCAAGTGCTCAACAACCCATCTGTGCTACCCAACAATGGAGCTCTGCATCCCACCAGGCCTGTCCACACTGCTGCTCTGCACAGAGAGCACAACAAATACAACAGAAAGGCATCAGTACTTACATTCTCTATGTTGATATTTGCTTTTGCACTGGTCTCCATGAATTTAATCCCGAAACTTGCAGCAAGCTGGACAAAAGCAGATTGCACATCAGTGGAACAACTGCAGAACAGCTGCAAACACAGCCCTGGGCACAGCATCTGTCCCTGCTGCCACCACTTAGGGGAGCTGGGGATTTACTCATGCAGGACAATTTGCAAAAATCAGGAACTGAACCTCGCTGCCATTGGCATCTCTTCTCGCTGGGTTTGCTCTGCTCTTTTACACTCTGCACACATTTTAATTTTAACTTGCTCTTTTTCGTTTGTTTCTTGCATAGATACCTTGTTGGTCTCATAACAACCACTGTTCAGAAATCAACCTCTGCCTCGACTAAGTAACACCTGACATCAGAAAAGACAATCCCATCTACCTTGTCTCAGTGGCTTTCAGCCAAAACAGACATCTTCTCCATGTCCAACTCTAGCATCCTTTTAGAAAAGTCCCACTCGTTGCCTTGCATCTGTTAGATAATTGACAAGAATCCTTAACACAGATTCTGCTTTGGATCCCAGTGGGGAGAAGCATTGCCATGACAGCTTGGGGAATGTTCAGGAACACCACCGTGGCACCATGGCAGCGTGCAGACCATCATCACTGCAGTTTTTAGACTCTGAAAAGCCTAAGTCAAAATACATCAAAGGGCTTACCTTCTCCCCTTGCTCTCTAGAGACTTGTCTTTTGTCATTTGCATCACATTTGTTCCCCAGGATCATTTTTTCCACATCTGGAGAGGCGTGCTGAGGCAAACACAGAGCAGGGACTTGGGCTTGGCTTTTGCAGATAAACATTGTCAGACAGATGAGGCACCCACTGGGTACCCACCACAGAGATCCAGTCCTGAGAATCTTCCACAGATTTCCAGGCTCCCCCAGCCCCTCATCCCAGCATGGGACATGCACCAGGGCAGTTCTTGGATCAGCTGTTGTGGCAGGAAACTGTGACTTTAGGTGCCCTCAGAAGTGACGGCTACAGCCCTGACAACTAATTACCACCAGCCAAAGTTCTCCAGAAGCTACTGCTGATTTCCATCCCACTTACCTTCCCAGTACCCTGCAGCACACGACAAAATGTAATGCTTCTGAAGCAATTAAGCTTCAATTACTTTCACAGGAAGAAATGACACCTTTAACAGTCAGTAACAAGTAAAGAGAGAAATTACCTCTTCAATATTCCTCACCCAGTTCCGAATATTTTCAAAAGACTTTTCATTGGTGATGTCATACACTAACATAATGCCCTAAAGGTAGAGAAAGAGAAAGATTGTTTCAGCAGGAGTGAAAGGTTTATCCACAGCAGAGAGGAGCAACTCAACAGGGGCTATTTTTAACAACCGGTTCCCAGTTAATGGCAGTGAGATAAGGTGTGTGGGACGTGTATTAACAGAGCAAAACACGGAGGAAGGTGCCTTTCCAAAGTCCTGCATCATCCCAGCACAGCTCCAGCACCACGGCTGGGAGTGTTCCAGGTCAGACCCCGCTGGGTTTATCACCATCCCCGTCACCGAATCAGCGATTTGCTCCTACCATGGCTCCCCTGTAGTAGGCGGTGGTGATGGTCCGGAACCGCTCCTGCCCCGCCGTGTCCCTGGAACAGACACAACACGGGGCTCACCAAAGCAGCTCCACGTCAGCTCAACACCACCGAAAGATTTAAATTAATTCCAACCAGTCTTCAGAGCGCTAGAACTACCTTTTGGGCTCTAAGGTGCCATAAACTACGGAACATCACAGCTGGATACGCACACCGCACAGCCTCGGCTATCAGACGCTCACTGCGGCAGAGAAGCCTTACCAGATCTGCAGCTTGATTCTCTTGCCATCGAGCTCTATCGTTCTAATTTTGAAGTCGATACCTGAAAGGAGAACCGATTACTTTACTCACAGGTCCTGCCGAAAGGCCAAACCCGACGGCTTTCCCTTCAACTACGCCGCTCACTTTCACGTCCTCAGTGCTCCCTCCNTCAGGCCCCCCCCCCCGCCGCTCCCCAGCGCCGGCCGGCTCCCAGGGGCTGCGGGGCCGCACGGAGCAGCCCCCCATGAACCCCGCACGGAGTCCCCGCCACGGCAGCGAACCCGAGCCCGGAGCCGCGGCGGCCGCCGCCAAACCCCGCGGGACCCCCGGGCGGGCCGGTGTGGAGCGCAGCGAGGCGCGGCCCCGGCCGGCGCTCACCGATGGTGGAGATGAAGGTGGCGTTGAAGGCGTCCTCGGAGAAGCGGAACAGGGCACAGGTCTTGCCCACGCCCGAGTCGCCGATCAGCAGCAGCTTGAACAGGTAGTCGTAGGTCTTCGCCATGTTGGTGGGCACCGGCCCCGCCCGCCACACGCTCATTGGCCGAGCCCAGCGGAGCGCGCACGGAGCCGGCACGCCATTGGTGGATGGCCTTGACCCGGGTGCAAGCGGCGCTGCGATTGGCTGCCGGCCCCACCGCCGGTGTTCCGTCACTTCCTGCTACGGACGGGCGGTGACAGTGACGTCACTCCCGTACCTGCCCGCACAGTGACGTCACAGCCCCGAGCAGCAGCGGTACAAAAAGCCAAAAATGTCTCGGTACTGTGAGAAATTGTTTAATATGAAACGGCAGGGACAGGTGCCCGCGGAGGGGGCGCCACGGGCGCAGCTTCTACCGGGGTTTATATGAAAGGCCTAAGGAACCGTCAGGAACAGCCAGGCACGGGACACGCAGCGGCCCCGGGGGCTCCCCGGGGGCTCTCGGGGTGAGGCGGCCCCAGGGGTGCCCAGAGCCTGTGGTGTGGCTGTGCTGGTCATAACTTAATCGGCTTTTCCAGGATACACAGAGAGAAAGGAGAGAGGAGCGATGCAGGGACAGGGCTGGCTCCTGGTGGGTGCTGTCAGCTCTGCGCCTCATATACAGTTCAGTTCATTTAGCGTCTGGTCCAGTGTCTGGTGCAAGCCCAAGTTCTCCTCTTTGGCTTGGGCAAGTTTTTCTGGTGAGAAAGAAGAAAACCATGAGACTTAAATCACATTATTTTATAGCCTTTTCTCTTTAAACAAAACCTGGAGTAACTTACCCTCATATTTAAGACACCTTTACAGCTGTATCATCAAAATGGGGCCAATTTTTTTGTAACTGCTGTCCTTAAGGGAGGTTTTTGGACGTGTCATGGAAATGTGAAAGACCTGTATTTTAATGTGTCATTGTGTCATTTATAGGACACATCCCCTTGGACTGAGAGGTTTTTAACCAGGCTGGTGGAGCACAAGTAAACCCTGAGTGCACTTAAAACTTTTCACTGACACCCACATTCCAGGGAACACTAAAATTCAAGTGTTTGCCAGATCCACGTCCTGCCCCATCCTGACCAAGTCCTGCCCAACCCCACATAAGGAGCTGAATTTGTTTTCAGCGTCATCACCAGCACATTTGAGGTGATTTATACAGAAGCAAACCCTGACAGATGAAAGGTAGAGGTATCGTGTTTTATTGAGCTCAGTTCCCACAGAGGTGGAAGGGCTGCTTGTGGAAGTGGCACAGGAATGACAGGGATTACAGGCGAGAAAAGCTTGAGAAACACAGCGAGTGGGAGCCCCTGTATCCCCCCAGCAGGGCAGGTCACAAAGAGGTCATGTCGTTGAGGGCATGGTCGAGCTCCTCACTGATGGCTTTGTACTTCAGCTTCTGAGCGTAGAGCTCATCTGTCAGTCACCAGGGCAGCAGGAACGGGCCAGCAAGAAATGCAGGGGAGAGAAGAGGCCACAGGAGGAGAACGGAGACAGGCAAAAGGCAACAGCAGCCAAAGGAGTTGGGGAGGAAAACAAAAGAAGAAAACAGAGGCGTAGTTGAGTATTAGAACACCCACAAAGCTGCCTGGTCAGAAGTTTCACCTTTGTGAACTTTCTGTCTTTTTGTAATCTCACGATTATTTTCCAGTAAGCAGATCAAGTAGGGCGGGGACCTTGAGCCCTGGAGTCCCTCTATTTGTAAGTTGGCCAAAATCAGGTCATTGATACCAACTTTATGAAAGAAAACCTTTTTCAGAACTTCCACCACACAGGGCAGGTGCCCAGTGGACACATCACACCCATCTACAAATATGCCTGACGAGTGCTGCTGTTCTTTCCCAATAAAATGCACCACCCACTCCTAGAATTTGTTCTCTGATTTGAAACTGACCCCTTTTAAAGAAACTTGAGCCATTCCATACCTTCCAGGTCATCAATAGACTTTTCCAGTTTGGCAACAGTTCTCTCTGCAAATTCTGCACGAGTTTCAGCCTAAAAAAGTTGAAATAGCATCAGTGGGTGCTCCTAGAAAGATTATGCCCAATTACAGTTTGGGGATGGCCCAACTTACTTCTTTCAGCTTGTCAGAGAGAATCTTGATTTCTTCTTCATATTTATCTTCTTTTTCCGAGTACTGTGAGAACAATAAACACTCTTTAAGGGAAGTTGTAGCAACAATAATAAATGTTTATGAAATTGTGACCTATTTATAAGCACTCTTCCTTTTACGACAGCTGCAAACACCATTTCTGTGCTTTTCTCCTCTCCCCCAGACCTTCAGGCTTGCTTGGGCAGAACTGATGGAAGGGTATCCACAAGCAGGCAGGCAAAACCTCTCACTTGCTTTGTATTTCTGGTTTATTTCTATGAATTCTATTTACAAGTTTTGGTTTTGCCCAGACCCTTTAGTTTCCTGAAGGAACCGACCTTTTCAGATTGAGCTTCCAAAGATTTCAGGTTGTTTGTGACGTTCTTTAACTCCTCTTCGAGGTCACTACATTTCCTATAAAGAGGAAAACAGAAGTAGGAATTACTAGTGTTCCTGTTATGATTTGGAGGAGTCTAAAAAAATACAAGGGAGGAAGTAATTAAGTCTAAAAGAAGAAAAGCAGATATACAGTGTACAAACAGACTTTTCTGCAAGTACTAACTACATGCCTGCCTACCAGGAGATTTTTTTAAATGAAATTTAGTGTTGATCTTCACCGTATCCTAAAAAGTTACTCACACTTCAGACACCTCTGCACGCTCCTCAGCTCTTTCCAGTTCACCCTCCAAAATCACCAGTTTACGGGCAACCTGTGAGAAGACAACAGCTGTGTCAGGCCAGTCTGTAGCTCACAGAATCACAGCATGCCTCGGGCTGGACCTCAGAAATTGCCTCGTTCCACCCCCTGCCAGAGGCTGGGACACTTTCCTTGCAGATTTCAAAAAGCACTCAGAAGTACTCAGTTCCTGTTTCCTCTGGAGTGAGGAAATTCGGTTAAAGCACACACCCACAGATGTAACAGCCCTCCCCAATCAGTTAGATTTTGCAGTGGTTTTAGCATTAGGTACCTAAGATGCTGCAAATCACTATTAAAAATCCTCCTTGTTGGGAACCTCCCAAGGCTGAAGCATCACCCAGTGCCAGCTGAACAGAGGGACTCAGCTGAAGAGTGATGTTATTTTTCATGGCTCTCCTGGATGTTTCACCATTTCCTTCTCCCTTTTACCTCCTCATACTTGCGGTCGGCTTCTTCAGCAATGTGCTTGGCCTCCTTCAACTGCATTTCCTGGATTTCCATTTTCTCTTCATCTTTCATGGCTCTGTTCTCAATAACCTTCATTCCTCTGCAGAAGACAAAGCAGGTTCAATGTAGAAGCATTTGGGCACTTGCATCTCAACTTGAGAAGTGGAATTTGATATTTGTACCCCAAAAGTGGCCCATTATGACCACTGTGTTCATCAAGGCTAAGGGAATCACCCAATCAAGCTTGTAAAAAAGTTTCAAGTGTCTGACTTGCAGCCCACATTAGCACATGCAGATACTAAATCACACAGGAGTATTTTATTCTATATATATATATTTAACAACAGAAAAAAAGGAACATACCTCTCGCTCTCATCTGCTGCCTTCTCAGCCTCCTCCAGTTTCTGCAGGGCTGTGGCCAGTCGCTCCTGGGCACGATCCAGCTCCTCTTCCACGAGCTGGATGCGTCTGTTCAGAGCTGCCACCTCACCCTCAGCCTGTGTGAAACAACCACCCAGACCCCGGGTCACACAGGACACTCACTGCTGGCAGCTGCTCCATTCCCTTAAAACTGCAGCTGCATCTCCCTGGGACGTGCAGGGGAGCTCAGGGGCCCTTCTGCCTCTTTTTTTGTTTGCTTAAACTGTGGCATCTCAGGAATGTCAAGGTATGGAGTGTGTGCTTGTCCTTTCTTTTTTTTTAATGGCACTTTATCATTCCTGCCACACAAAAAGGAACTCTACAGGACTGCGAATGGATGGGGGTATTTTTGGAGCACTTCACAGGGCTGCATCTATCCAAACTTAAAACATGAACCGTTTCCACGATGGCTGAGATCCAAAACCTTCACCGCTGATTTCTCTGCCCTTGGTTTCAGTGACTCCCTGTCACAGCTCACTGTGGAGTTTGAGCCAGTTCCTGATCCATCCTGGCTCCCCAGCCTGTAAATACAGTAGAATCTCTGTGGTCAGCTGGGCACAGACATGGCAGAGTCAGGCTTTTTTGGAACAAAATTAGATGTATTCGTAAAATAAGTTAACTTTGCTTCCTGCGGTACTTAAGGAATTAGGCAGGATGCATTTCTTAGTAAGATGTTTGTGCATTACTGCACTGAATAAACTGCACAATAATTGCAACACAGGTATAAAAAACAGACTAGTTAATAAATGGAAGAGATTGCTGGGAGATATGCTTGATACAGACAACATGGACAAACTGGTGCCCATAAATATATGTTTATTAAGATATGGCTCCTTTAACTGCTTGTTTTTGAAGGAAAACAAAGCCCTGCTTTAGTAACTGCCAGGCTTGTGCACTTTATTGTCCTAAATCTGAGAAGGATTGCCATATACAAGATTAACTTTTATTTTTTCCCAACACTTTTACGGGATGTAGACCCTACAGAGGGGCAACTGTTTTATGCTTTATGTTAAAACACTTTGGAAAAAAAAAAAGTGTTTTGCTGCAGCTTAGCAAATTTGGTCACTGACCACTCCTAAGCTGGAGGAAGTGGTTTCCATTCACGTCTGAGCCATCTTGGAAAGGAGTTCAGCGGCTGATCCAAATGGAAGCTGACCCAGGATTTCTCTAGTCATAAATTATCCAACGTTTCATCTGTTTTTACCCACTGCAGTGTTTAACTTCCTGATTTATACACAAAGCATCGATCATGTACCAAACTGGCATCTGTTCTGTGGCAGCGACTCCTTCCACTAGACAGGGTACTTTTAAGTCACATTTTAATCCAGCAAGATTCCAAAGCTATGGAGCCGGGGCCACTGGGAATCTGGGGTGAGCCTGGCTCCACCTCTCCCAGCAGCAGCCCGCAGTCCTTATACGGTAAAACTAACTCGCTGACATGTGATAAAATAGCAGGAAGATGCCGGGAAGGCTGATCGCACACAAATCTAAGTGAAACCAGCTGTCCAACCCCGGGAGAGCCGCACGCTAGCGGAGAATTCGCATTTCTCTGTGAAAACCAGGACGGAAAGTTATTTTTCAGCAGTTCGGACATTTCCCAGCTGTGCTGAAGCCAGCGGTGCGGCGCCGAGAGGCGGGAACTCCCCGCTCCGTGTCATGCAGCGCTTTTCCCTAATTAAACAGCCATTTCCTACTAAACTCTCAACCGCTCCCCAGTGCCCATCGGTGCTCGAACGCCTTTTCCGCAGGAACGGGCCCCAAAGCGCGAGAAGCGGCGGGCGCCGGGGCCGAGCAGCCGCCGCGCCCGGTTCCCCCGC
>VYXD01012561.1:343462-388130 GCA_013397195.1 Hylia prasina | reverse complement strand
TCCCCATAAGGGGGCGTTTTCCCCGCCGCTGCCGGGCCCTGCCCGCGATTCCTCGCTGCCACAACGGGGCGGGGTGCGGCGGGGAGCCTGGACTGGCCTTTAACCCTGCCGCGGGGATGAAGGCAAAGGGCGTCCTTATGCCACGCCGCCGTCCCGTTCTCCATCAAAAGTCACCGTTTTGTTTACTTCTCCTAACGGAGATTTCTCCTTTCCTAAAGAATTCCCATCCGTTTCGGGGGGAAATGGCCCCCAGGGTCCCACCCGGTGCCCATGGAGCCTCAGGTGGTGCCGGCTCCCGGGGGCAGCTCCGTGTGCCACGGTCTCGGTGCAGAATAGCCCCGCTCGCTTTAGCAGAGGGGAGAGGAGATTAAAACCCTGCACCGTGACCCCGCCTTTCTATCCCCCGGCAAAAATGCGTATAACCAGTGAAGTGTGTACAAAATACACGGAGCAGAGTTACAGGCACGCGTTAGCCATGGATACGTACGTCAGTGGCCTTCTTCTCAGCCTGCTCCAGTTTTTCCTGGGCATCTTTGAGAGCCTCTGAGTACTTGTCCAGCTCATCTTCAGTTCCTTTCAACTTCTTCTGCAGAGCTACCAGCTCATCCTCTACCTTTCAAGAGAAAAACCCAAAGTGAGCATACTGAAGTGAGCATAACTGTAGTATCAGTTATAGCTGAATGTGATAAAACCACTCTTTAGTACTAGTTTTAACCCAATATAGCATACAAAAAGCCACAAAGGACCAGATCAAAGTCCTGCTGGTGACAGTAGTCTGACTGGTAGCAGTTGCCAGGGAAGGATCATTAAAAACATGTCATCCTTGAACAACATTGCCCACCACCACACACACAGGATCTGGTTTAATACAGAACTTAGTATAAGCCCCTTTTCACCTCATTTTTTCTTGGTCACCCTGCAGCCGTTTGCAGCATAATTACAGATGTTTTAAAATTATGTCCTTTTAGTAGTTGTTCAAACACTATTACCTGGTGATTTTTTGGGAAACTATTCAATTCCTGCACAGCTGAAAAAAAAAATAGCCGTCCTTTCTTAATGATCTTTGTGTGTGGTTCAGGACACTTCAACTGAGATAGTCTGGATGTGGGAGGGAACAGGGCTGGCCTTGCTATAGGTGGGACTCGGGAGGTCCCTTCCAGCCTGGATTATTCTCTAACACCATCTGCTTCATTATACTGAGGCTCAGACTCCTCCATACCATATAAATCCATATTGTTCACTAGAATGGTGCTATTTATAACCTCCTGGGAGACTGTTCAGTGACAAACTGCCTCATGCTCCCTGAAGAATTCACGTTATCAGAGGCTTGCTGCTGATAAGGGTGGGCCTGCAAGCCCATCTGCTTCATCCTTTTCATTTGCAACACAAAACAGCTCAGCCTGTTGAGACACTGATTTATTCCATTTAGCTCCACCCTCACAGAAACTTACTCTATCAAAATAGTTTGTGTTTTGGTGTACTTCCTTCATTTTAGTTTCACTGATAGCTTTAAAGACATTTGTGGTAGTGTGCTATTCTGGAACGTTGTTACATTGCAGAGAGTAACCAGAGAGTGTGAGAGAACTGCAAACCTTGCTTGGATGCTCTAACAGAGGGACAGTGAGCAGCATGAAGCAGAAGCTGGCTTTGTAAATGAATATTAAAGTAACTGTTTGAGTACTGTGCCCACATTAAAAAAAGAAGCTGAAAATTTTGAGACAATTCAGAAAAGAGGAGTAAGATCAAAGATTTATTTTTTTCTAAAGAAGAAGAAATATTAGGCCAGATGAATGTTTATAACATGTTAGAGCAGTGTGGAAGGTGTAGAAGCAGCCAAATTTAGAGAATGTAAAAGGGAAAGATGTGGTACTTCTACAAGAAGTGCTGTAAAAACTTGAATGTAGTCAGCTTACATTTCAAGATCATTCTGGAAATACTAAAGCTCAAACAGGACACAGACACCCAGAATAAAGACATTGAAAAGCAAGAGAATATGACAATGTTATCATTAGAGTTCTGTTAAAAGAGCAGCATTCAAATTAAGATATTTTCCATTATTCTTGACCAAAAAATGAGAGAACATATCTCCTGTTGAGTCTCAGCTGGCACCTCTAAGGGGCACTCTCTGCACCAAGAACTCGAAGTGAACTTTATTAATTCACTTCAAGGAGAGGCTTAATTAATGTTTAGACACAGCCGACTCTATTAGCACTAGTCCTACAGGTGTCAGGGTTTACAGCTTTGATTTTAAATATGTAAAGGCCTTTTGCATGGAATCAAAAGACGAGAAAATTAGGACAATTATGTAAGAGTCAAGAAAACTTAGACAAAGTACTGTTAATAATCTGTGGATGATGTTAATTTTGGAAAGACTGAGAAGTTACAGCCTAGTCCCGGCTGTGCAAGCATAACAAAAAGTCAGAAAACTTCAAAAGAAGAGTAACAGAAAACTGACTTCAAATTATTTTGCTTTCTGAATCAGAACATTGCCTCACAGTATTTTGTTACACTTATTTCCACAGCACACACACGGCCAGTGATTTTATTTCCACTTACCTGCTTGCATTTATCCTCAGCTGCCTTCTTATCTGTCTCAGCCTGCTCTGCTCTGTCAATGGCATTCTCCTTGTCTAACTTCAACATCTGCATCTTTTTCTTGATAGCTTCCATTTTTGCTCAAGGACAGGCTGGATCTGTCACGCAACTAAAAGAATCTGATGAGTTTTTAACAGCTTGGACAGAGAAAGAAGTTGTGCCCAGGCAAGTCAGAGGGAAAATGAGCTACAAGTGGTTTTAGAGAGCTTTAAACCCAGAGCCCCCTGGACAAAACCCAGATCTATTGGCCTCTTCTCTGGTGTTCCATCCACAGCCTTTCTAAGGAATGAGCTGGAACAGACTCACTAGAGGAATCTTCAGCACTCCATCTCCTTATTTGGGTCCTGTTTTCTTAAAGAGAAAACTGTTTCCATTTTTAAGCTTCTGACAGAAGCAAAAGTGTTGACATATGAACACATGCTTGAAGAAAAGCTGATTAGCTCCCCTTTGTGTGTGCAGAGCAATTAACCAACCCAGCGAGTCTTGGGGATGGCCTGCTTTGCTGGAATAATGGCATGAGGCTAATGAAGGGAAGGATCTCTTCAGGTTACTCCAAAATAAATCCGTACATAAAATAAATAAATATTTTTTTTTTAAAAAAAAATTATGCTTAAGAAGTAGCTAAATGTAAGTTATAAAAAGATGCAGGATATGAGACAGCAGAGGTTTTTGCTGTAAAAATAAGCACTGGTGTTAAGGAACTAGCTATAATGTGTGATAGTATAATGCAGAACAAAGCTCAAATTTAGATGTCAGTTTCAGCCTCAAGGCAAACTCCGTGAGTTTGAGTGCCTGTCCTTGAAATTTCCCTCACTAAATACTTGGGGAACTGAACAACACCTGAAGTTGCAGTCTGATGAGCACTGTAAATTATTCCTTCTGCTGTACGAAGGAGTCACCTTCACTCTGCCAGGGAAGAGCAGGCTCTGGGGAGAACAGGAGTAGCTCCACTGGCAGAGCACACCAAGCAGAGCATCCAAGAGGCCCAGAACGAGCTCTGCTTCCTTTTGCAGCTCTGTTAAACACATCCCCAAAACCATTCCATCTCTTCACATGCTCTTGCTGAGCCTCACAGCCCAACACAGCCTTGTCCTGACTGCTCTGAGGTTCTGGTGTACTGATGTACGGCGCTTTCCAGGGCAGCCTGGCAGCACTTTCTGACTTTACTACCCTGGCACCTGCATAGAGCCATAGAATATTCTGAGATGGGTCCCACAGGGATCATGAATCCAGCTCCTGGCTCTGCAGAGATACCCCCAACAATCCTGCCCTGTCCCTGAGAGTGTTGCCCAAACTCAGCTGGAGCTCTGGCAGCCTTGGGGCTGTGACCGTTCCCTGGGGAATATGTCCAGTGCCCAACCACCCTCTGGGGGAAGAACCTTTTCCTGACATCCAACCTTCACATTCCCCCAGTTCTTTCCCCAGTCCTGCTGTCGTTGACCACGCGACGACCCTTCCCTGGGGGATATGTCCAGTGCCCAACCACCCTCTGGGGGAAGAACCTTTTCCTGACATCCAACCTTCACATTCCCCCAGTGTTTTCCCCAGTCCTGGTCCCGCTGACCACACGATGCCCTTTCCCTCCTCATTCTGCCACGCTGTGCTCTCTGCAGCCCTGTGCTCCCTCCCACGTCCCTCACAGCCCGAGCTCCCTGCACAGCCCCTCAGCCCCTCTGTCGCAAGTGCCTGTGGCATCCCCAGCCACGAGGGCACCGGGACACTTGTCACAATACCCACAACTTCCCCATCCTCTGGGGTTGAGCTGGCACAGCCCTGAAAGGTATTTGGGAGAGACTTTGAAGGAAAAATTGGCCCTTTATTGAGCTAAACACGATGATAGAGCAGACATGAAGCCAACACCAGCACAGTGCCTGTGGCTGGGATAGAGTTAATTTCCTTCCCAGTGGCTGGTACGGGTCTGTGTTTTGGATTTGTTCTGAAGACAGTGTTGAGAATATAGTGATGCTTTTGTTACTGCTGAGCCTGCACAGAGCCAAGGCCTTTCCTGCCACTTACAGGACCAGGCTGGGGAGAGGGCTGAGGGATAGGGAAGGGACACAGCCAGGATATTCCAGCCCATCTGACATCTCACTCAGGATATAAATGAGGAGAACAAGAAACAAATGGGGGACTTTTAGGGTGATGGTATTTGCCTTCCCATGTCACCATTCCACGGGATGGGGCGCTGTTCTCCTGGAGATGCACAACACCTGCACACAGGAGTTAATTCCCTGTTTTCCTCTGCTTGTATGCACAGCTTTTGTTTTTCCTAATAAACCTCCTTTCAACCCACAAGTTCTCCAGCTTTTACCCTTCTGATTCTCTCTGATCCCGCTTGCGGGCAAGCGAGTGGCTACATGATGCTTGGTAGCCAACAGGGGTTAAAACACGACAACAATTTCCAGTTGTTTAAATCAAAATGAATTGACTGTACTAAAGCCGCCCCATGCGCGGCCTTCGCCCCCCGCCCCAAGATGGCCGCCGCGAGCCCCCAGGGGCTGTGCTGAGGCGGCGCCAAGATGGCGGCGCCCGCGGACTGCGGCTCCCGGCGGGCTGTGGGGATCGTCCCGCCCGGCCCCGGCACGGCCCGCCCTGCGAGCGGCCGCGGATACCCGCGGGANNAGCGGCCGCGGATTCCCGCGGGAGCAGCCGTTTTTTTTTTTTTTTGTTTTTTTTTCCCAACAGCTCTAGGTTCAGTGTTTGCTTGGAAACTAGTGCTGGCGCTTGGTGTGGACTTGTATGACTGAACACCTCACATAATTAAATGTGCTTTTTTCCAGGTACCTCTGCAGCAAGGTGGCCCCTGGGTGTTTTTTTTAGTCCAATTATACTGACTTGTAAGCTATTCTGTGATTTGAACAGTGGAAGGTAAAGTCACATAGGACCTCCGCCTGGTGCAGGTTTAAGGTGTTGGGGGGAAGTGTTGTGTTATCAGCGTTTCCAGACCTTGAGAAATGTCATCACAGCCCAATAAACCACATTAATCACGATCACTTGCACTTCTCCTCACCCTCTGGAAGTTTTCTGGTTGAGAGCAGCAGGCTTTTCAGGGGTTTGGGGGTGAAAACCCACGGAGCTGAGTGAGGGTCAGTGCTGGTGACCACAGGGTGACCACAGGACACACGGGGTCATGGCAGCCACAACCGTGCTGCACTTGCCTCTTCAGCACAGCCCTGGTGATGACCCCCACCAGATTTCTTTGGGACGAGATACACCTTTAATAACTTTCCTCAGCTGGCTGCAACCCCGGTGGTCCAGCTCACATTGCTCCTCCTGTTCAAACTGGGTGTGTTTTATGGATCCTGCAGGTCTTCCCTCGATCACGCTGTCACTGCCATCCTGCCTTCAGACCTGCTTCACCTCGTGGTCCTGCATGCCGTGAGGTTGGATGTGCCACAGGCTCTCACTCAGAGGAGCAAGTTTTGGGGTGTAGTTTGAGGACACAAGGGGAGGCAATGGAGTGGGGAGGACTGTGTTAGCCGTGTTTGCCCCAGCACATGTAGGGACTCGTGGGATGGAGGCTGATGCAAGGCTGTGTGTGTTGCTCCTTGGGACAACAGCTGCTTGTACCCTTAGGTGTGCATTTTGAGCTGTTCCTGTAGCTGCTCTCACAGCCTCTTCATAATTTCTATGATTGAGAGAAGCACAAGCAGTTTTCCAGTCAGCTCACCAGCCCCCGTCCTGCCACAGGCTTGGGCAGGCTTGGAATCAGGGCTGGAGAAGCAAACACTGAACAAGATTCTTTTTCCTTTCTATTTCAGCTGCAGGATGATAATTTTTCTAATCAACTCCGTTGCATGACTCAGAGCCACATTTAGAAAGGAACATCAAGAAACATGTCACCCTCTATAGCCCTTGAACCAGGTACATGCCCTTCTTCCCTTCCCTGCTTCACGAACTGGAGAGAAACACCTGAAGAATTCAGTGATGATAATCTGTCTCTGGTTTTCATTAGCTTGGGAAACAGTGAGCAACCAAGAGAGAAGAGCACTCTAAACCATTTCTTTTTTTTCATTTCTTCCAGGCAGGCAGGAAGGTGCTTTACAGGCTGTAAGAGTTCCTTTGTTTTTCCTTTTCTTTCTGAGGGATTGTTTGGGCTGAGCAAGGCTTGGCAAGGTTGGTGTGTAAATATGAGAGGATACCAGAAGGAAATGAAGTTGGATTGTTGGAGAGTGTGCTCATTCCTTTGGCAGCAGGCTGCATGGGAAGCTTGTCACAGCAGGCATCTGAGCAGACTGGGGGTGGTCAGACCTGTGGCCTGAAGTCTGGCAGGTCTCAACATTTTCTCTGCTGTCAATCCCTACTCCTTTTTTTTGTGGCCCACCAGTTAGGTGAGACTCACAACATGGCCCATTTCACTAGCTGGGGAAAACAGAGACTTTATACCCCTCAGTTTCTCCTGCAGCTCCTTCTCTGCTCCAAACTTTGGTCATAAACGATCTTCCTCTCTTTCACACTGATTGAGCTCCAGCTCCTCATATACAAAGCTGCATGTATCAAGGCTAGAAGCAATTCAAAGCAGAAGAAAGAAGCAGTTGATAATCCTTTACCTTTAAAATGAATTTCCTTCATTTTACTAACATAAGTATCTCCTAACAAACCACTCTCTTGTAAATTTTCTGTTGTAGAAACTATATAATATGGTGCATCAGTAGAAAAGGTGGCACCAGACTGAACATCAAACTTGTCTCTTCCTGACATTTCCTTTAAAATGACAAGATCTGTTAAGCCTCACATCTCAGTGAATTTTTTGCTCTGTGGGCTCTCCCTGTACCCTTCTCAGTGTGTGTGCTCTTACCAACCTGAAATACCCTCTCTCAGATATTCTCATTAAGTATCCATTACTGACCACTGATGAACACACTGGGCTGAGTGTGATGAAAATAGAAGACCTGCTTTTCCTGTGCCTAGATCCAAGGGAAATCTACCTCCTTTAATAATCCTGGTGACCTGCATTTCCCAGCAGGACCTTTGAACTCCTGAGATGATGAATTTTACACTGGTTTGAATGGGATGGCAGAACTCACTCGATGCCTGAAATACACACCTGCTTGGGAAGCCTGCCTCTCTGCCAGCATTGGGTGCAGCAGAAGAAAGCAAATGCCTCCCTGAATGCATGCCAATAATTCTGGCTAATACAGAATGGACCAGATCTTAGAAAAGAAGGGAGATTTTGGCTGCTCTTCTTTTTTCTGGACTAGACTTCATCGGTGAGACCTTTCAGCTGCAGAGGCAGGATTTGCATTTAAAGCAAATCCTGCTGTCCCTGCTATCCCTGTTGTCCATCTCCTCCTTGTTTCTTACTGTTCCAGCCCATGGCTGGGCCACAGCCAGTGCTCCAAGNCTGGCTAATACAGAATGGACCAGATCTTAGAAAAGAAGGGAGATTTTGGCTGCTCTTCTTTTCTCTGGACTAGACTTCATCGGTGAGACCTTTCCGCTGCAGAGGCAGGATTTGCATTTAAAGCAAAGGACTGTCCCTGTTGTCCATCTCCTCCTCGTTTCTTACTGTTCCAGCTCATGGCTGGGCCACAGCCAGTGCTCCAAGCTCTCCCTTGCCGTTAGATGGCAATGCAGATCCACAGATTCTCTCTCTCCCTTGAGCCTCTGGAAAATGATGGTGCTGCAGCTGGAGTGGCTCGTAGAGCCTCAAATCTTCTATTTCCGCCCATCTCACTTTTGAAGACTGAGGCACCTGGTGTGGTGTTTTTTTTTTTTTTTTTTTTTTTTTTTTGCCTGAAAGAAATGGAGCTGCCTGCCTGGGATGGCAGCTCCCCTGAGTCCTCAGTGCCACAAGCATTTGCTCTCTCTTTTTTTTTTTCCTCCTTTGTGGGAAGAGGTTTAGTTTTTTTTTTTGTTTTTTTTTTTTTTTTTTTTTCTTCCATCAGTTAACTCATTTGTCTTTTGTTTTGCTGTTTCCACCACCATTTTGGTGTCTTGCTTATTTCTCAGCTTATAGCCAATCCTCTCAGGCTGAGTCATGGGCTGCCTCAGGCCAAACCCCAAAGACAGGGACTTCTTCTGAGGGTCATGAATCTCCCATCTGGGAAGTTATAAAGAACCGCAGTGAGAAATAGCTCCCACCACAAAATGCTTTCCCCGATATCAATTTTTCAGCTTCTCCATTGTCTGCACTTGACTGGTTCATTTAACATGTGCATTACCAGGTTTTTTTTTCCCTTCACATTGCCTTTTCCACCAGGAAATGTCACCAGCTCACATCCAACTTTTCGTCAGAAAACTTGCAGGTTCATTTGTGTTCCAAACCCACGCAGGTTTGCTCCTTCAAAACTAACTATAAATACCTTTTTTTTTTTTTTTTTTTTTCCTTTCCTGGAGCCTGTTTGAAGTTCAATTCCATGCCAAACAGTCCACCAACTCCCAGTAGTGCAGTGTTTTTGCTGGGCAGCTGGCCAGAGCAGTTGTAGGGCCTTTTGGAATCTGATTTGGATACTTGCAGCAGGATCTGCTTTACTTGGTGACTTCAGCTGTATTAGTGGCAGAAATCCTCATTTGTAGCAGAAAGAATGACAGTACCATGTTTTAAAAAAATTCTGTTATACTGGTGGAGCAGATGGAGAGCTCCTGACTGTGGCTTAGACCAGGGCAGGAAGATGTTGACACTTCTCCCCATGCCAGGCAAGGATGGGAGGTTGGGGCTCTGCTCGACACTCATAGCTCCCATATACATTAAAGTAAGCACCTTCCAGCTTTTCTGGATTTAAAATGTCTAAACAAGGAGGATTTTGTCCTAATCCCCAGGAGAAGTGCTCCTCTATCACAGAAAGGCTCTTTTTTCCTGGTGCCCAGGAAGTTAATAGTGTTCCTAAGCCCTCTTGCAGATGTGAGCAGCGTGCTGCAGATAAGTTGTATCAGGAAGAAAGCATTATCACTCGGGCTTACATATTTGGTGCTTATCTGTTGGACTCTTAAAAAGCTGTTGCATTTAATTACTCATTTCTCAAAGCATTTACTAATCATTTATTAGCTCTTTGTTCATTTGCTGTAGATGTAACTTGACATATAAAGTGAGCCCAGTCATTTCATAACCAAGCACATCTCAGGAGGAGTAAAGCACTGAGTGATAGGAAAGGCCTTACTCATCTTGGCACGTGGTGGTACAGCTCTAGCTGGGGCCTCTGGTACTTCAGAAATATCAATACCAGTGCCTTAAGCTGCCCCATCACCTGAGATATCTGAGGCACTGATGAATTAGGTGACAGCTGCATATTGGATTGAATATTTGCAGCCTTGTTTTATCCCTGTTGAGCCTGCACAGCCGTTCACTCTATGAATGGACCTTTCCCAGCCTCCTGCTCCCCAGCACCTAGTGTGGGTGTCAGGGTTCACAGTGCTGCAGCCTTCCCTCTGCCCCTCTGGTTACTGGAGCAGGAGAACAGTGTCTGGGTTGAGAATGTGCCCACCAGCTGAACTGAGTCTTTTTGGGAGTCTGTCAAAAATCCCTTCTTTAGTACCCAGTGTTGTAGAACTGCAGGTGTCAAGTCGGGTCAGTCTGACCAGGGTGGGCACCTCTCATGCTTCATCCGTTGCTGCCTCTCTGCTCACACAAAGCCACCCCAAGGAGACATCAGAGGAAAATCCTTCGTGTTCAGCACTACTGACCACAAGTTCTGGGATCAGAGGGCTTCAGGGAACAGCAAAGGGTCTGTCTTGGCAGAAGGACAGCACTGGCTGGGTGATTTCCTCAAAGAGTTATAGGTTCTGCCAGGGGAATCAGGATCAGTTTTCTCCCAGATGTTTCACTTTCCCTATGATTGCTACCAGAAAATAAAGAAACCTTTATTTCCATATTGAAACCTGTATTTCCTTATAAAAACCTTCATTTTCTCACTGGGCAGCATCCCACTTCTCTGTTGCCCTTTTCAAGGAGAGCAGCACAGCAAACAGCAAAACAGCTTCTGTCAAACAAACAACCCCACCAAAAACCCTCTTAAGAAATGAATGTCTCTATTCTGTCATTATGAGAAGAAGTTATAGGGCCCAAGATCATCTCAACCATCCTGAGACATCTTAACAAAGCACCTAATTTAGGCAGGTGTTTCTCTTTTGCTCTAGTCAGTGGAGTAAGGGAGCTCTGAGAACAGGAGACATTTTATAAACGCTGTTGCTTTATTTCTTCTGTCCATTAAAAAAATCACAGCTCACCTGGGTTTTAAATTGCTTTTCAGGCTTTCCTAATGAATGTCTCTGAATATTTGCATGTCTTTTGTTTGCCCTCAATATAGGGAAAAGCTTAAGTCAACAAGTTTTTATTTGATTTGTAAATAATGCCAGAGTGACACTTTATTATGGATTCCCAGAACTCCATGTCGCATCCTCCAGATATGACATGCCAGAGACATCACCAGAGACAGGCTGCCAGGTGCAGGGTACAGGACAGAAATTAAAATAATTTTGAGGAAAGACCATCTAGAACCTTACCCCCTACCTCTGTTTAGCCCACAAACCATCAGGAGCTGGTGAAATAATTGCTTTGGACAGATAATAAAACATCCTCAAGCAAAACTAAGGTATTTAATATACTGCTCAAGTCAATTTCCCTTATTTCTGCTGTCCTCTTGCTTTTAATAGTGGTTTAATGAAAAATCCAGAATTAATTGAAACTGGCATTAGACATTCACACGTTCCAGTGAGGATTTCATTGCTTCAATATTTCATAAGCTGACTTCACTGCTACGCTTCTCCTTATCCTGATTTCATAGGCTAGGATATCATCCCTTCTCATAAAATGAAGGGTCCCAGTGTGGGCAGATGGGGGTACATGAGGAAAGTTTGCAACCACATCACAGGCAAAGAAATAAAAATAATAGCTGCTTTCTTCCTGCCACCATCCCTCCTTTCTCTGTAATGATTTGCATCCGAGCCTTGATGGGAAAGAGCTGTCCTAAAAATAAACAGGATCTGTCTGAAAGGTGTCTGAGGGAGGTATTTGGCAACTGTCAGGCTGTCACGTATGCTAGAAGGATGGAGCTGATGGACTCCCTGACACCAGACAGGCTCTGCTGAAATGAGAATGCCTTATGCTCCCCTTGGCACTCACCGGGCAAATCCTGTTGGCCAGAGCCATCAGACCACGGTGTGTCTGGGGCCTGTTCCAGGTCTGGCTGCTGTCAATGAGAGTCTGCCCTTGGATGGCTCTGGGAATTGGATCAGACCCTTGCTTTACCCCTGAGACTCTGGCTTTACACCTGGGAAGAAGTTTGGCTCCCGAAGTGAATGTCACCCCAATGGAGAAGGAATCACCAGGCCCTGGGCTTGAGGGTTTCTGCAGGTCTGTGAAAATGAGACCCCCTCACTGGATATGGGGAGCAGAGCCTGACCTTTTGCCTTTTTTTCTTGGTTATAACAGCTTTATCCCTCAATTTCCCCATCTCTAACAGGGGTAGTGTTGTTCTGTCTTCAAGGTTATTGGCATATTTGTAGATCCAGGCATCCTTAAATGATCCCAAACCATGACTGTGCTAAATGCAGTTCCTGTTTCCTACAAGGTGCTTGATGAGCATGTGTTGCACCATAAGGCAGTCATGAGGTGAGCAAACAGAAACACGAAGGCATGACATGACTCACTGCAAGCCTTTGCAGCAACTCAGTGGCAGAGCAAGGACCTGAGAATCCCAGACCCCACCAAAACATCATGCCTTTGGAGTGACCCAAGCTGAAAAGAAAACGTTGCTTCAGTTCTTCTCAATTCCGCAGCGAAATCTCCACTGCCTGTGGTGTAAGTGAAGATATTTGCTGCTGTTCTTGGCAGAGGTACAATGTGCTGCAGAGGGAGAAAGGAGGTGTGGAAGAAAGGTGGAAACCTCCTTGTTCCCTCATGGGAGAGTGGACACTTCTCTTATTCTCAGTGGGAGCTGACTGCTGCCTTATCTGAAAATCAGACTGTTTTGTTATCTGCTGGGCAAGGGCAGCTCCTTTTTAGTGAAGAGCAGACCCTGAACTCAACTGTCATGCAGTACTCTGGTCTGAAAATACTGGTCTGTGTTGAGAAGAATGGACGAGGGACTTAATGCCTGTAATAGGGGCTGCAGAAAAGTTACCTACAAGATAAGAGGGTGACTTGATCTTTTTGAGAAAAAGAGCAAAACCGGCTTCCTTATCTTCATGGCGTTTGCTCTGAAGTATCATCTTGTGACTGCCAGAGTCTGCCTTGCAGGATCAGTCTATTACAGCCTGTGGCTGACATCAACCCCTTCCTTTCAGAGGTGGCATTTTATTTCCCAAAGCGTGGCTGGTTCCTTGCAGCTCTTCAAGGCCCCTGTGCCAGCTGTTTTCCTGCTGTGCCTGCAGCCCTGTGGTGCTGCTCCCACTCACGTGTTGTGCAGGATCTGATCAGCCCTGCAATTAGACAGCGACCTGGAAGGAAGAGGAAATCAAGATGATGAACCATCGAGGAGCACGTGTGAGTCAGTATCAGATATGCTGAGGGTATGAGTCCTACCCTTTCTGGAGGGTCCCAGATTGTTTGTGAACAGTGACTGTGCAGATCACCTGGGGGAATCTGCACTGCAACATGAGAGGTGTTCACACAGCCAGGCTCTATCACATCAGGGTGCTGGGGCTCTCCTCTGTGAGGAATTTGTCACTATGCAGCTGTACTTTTCTTCATTAAAGTGGCCATGTTAAATAGCTGTGAGGTTGCTAAATGCCTCCTCTGCTAACTGATCATCTCCCCAGCTGGCAGCTTTTTAGAGCAGGAGACAGGAGGTTGCTAAACCCCTTCATTTCTCACACGCACCCACGTTTCTAATGTCTGTGGAGATCGAGCTTTGAAAGTCCTCTGCAAGCCATTGGAACGACGAGCACTTCATGAAGGCATTGTAATTATTATGGGATTTAGGGGTGTGTGGAAATGATTCATGGAGATGTTTCCCAGCCAGCAGGCTCATGGAGCCAGGTGAGCTCTTCCCTGGAATGTGAAGCATGCAGCGTGGCAACCGGGAGAAACAGGTTTGGCAGGACGTTTTAAGCCGTTTGCAGCAGCCAGCCTCTTCAGAGCCACATCCCTGCCTTGCTGCTCTCCCAGCTGGATGCTCCTCTCTGCCACACTGGCCCTGCAGAGCTGGAGAGGATGGACACGCTGCGCAGGAGCCTCTCTCGGTGGAAGAGGTACCACATCAAGGTGCACCTGGCTGATGAGGACCTGATGATGCCCCTGACAGTCAGGCCCAGGGACACGGTGATGGACCTGCGGGCTCTCTTGGTACGGGAGGGCGTCACTTCCTGGAAGAAGACATTTTATTACAACTCCAGGCAGCTCGAGGAGCACGAGACTCTCAAAGAAGCCAACATCCAGAATGGTTCTGTCCTCCTCCTTGTCAGCAATAAAAGGTAGGCAAGGAGCTCATCTGCCATGGGGGTGGTGCAAACGAAGGGAAATGCTACGTGTGTCTCAGCCCCTTGGGACACTTTCTTGTCGGGGTTTGCAGAAACCAGGAACTCAAGTCCTGCCATTTCCAGCAGGATTGAGACTCCAGGCTCTTCATATCCAGACACGCTGTGCTGTGAAATAAGCCATTCAGAGGAGGAAATCTGGCTGCTGCTGCCTGTCCTGTCTCTGGTCAGGTCTCGTTTTCCTGGATATGTGGCCAAGCACAGAGGGAGAGACATGACAAGAAGGGCAGGGGAGATTGTGGGACATGGGAGAGCGTTCTGGGAACCTCTCACTTGTCCTTTTCTGTTGTGCCTGTGTCTTCTCTCTTCTTTGCAGTAAATACTTTCTGCAAGTATTTGGGGGTGGCACAGTCCTGCTGTGACAGCAGAAGAGCTGCCAGCTGCCAGCTTACATACAGCAAAGCACAAGCAGTGCTGGGCTGGGATGGCAAGAGGCTGCAGCTGCCCAAAATGTGTCTGAATCACAGCAGAAAGTACAGTGAGATTAGAGACTCCCAGGAGAGCCAGTGCATGGGAGATCAATCACAGCAAGCACTATGTTCTAGTGGGGATGAAAGCTGAGATAATGGACCTTGGACTCACAGGCCCACAGGACAGTTTTGATTCAGTGTGGTGAATTTATGCCCACCTGCACTGTCTTTCCTAGTGCCTGGTTGTTGCTGCCAGTGTGATTAATTCTGTGAAGGATTTTGGGGATACTGGGCAGCAGAGGTATGCTGTGGGTATGTTGTGTCTAATTCATCTTTCTAAATCCTGAGCCCTCTGAGTTATGTGTCTATGCTGATCAGAGTTTCCTCTGCAGAAAAACCTGCACTAAAGACTTCAGTTCCTGATTATATCCCACATACTGGAATGGTCCTATTTTCCAGTCCAGAGGCAGCTTGAAATATCACACAGAGAAGATTTAATAAAGCATTTCTTTTCAGAGCTCAGCCAGACACAAGAGATTTCACATCACTCAGCTAACTGCAAGCCCCAAGTCACCCAGGGCCCCTTTCTCCAACATCTCATTTCACTTTTCTGTTTAACTTGGCTCAGCTCCTCCTTTTCACCTGGTTTTTAATGGCAGAAGCACTTCTATTTGTTGTTGTTTCCAGTATTTATTTTCCTAATTTTTACAGTCTGAATTTTTGAGAGTAAAAAAGGATTTGGAGGATCTGAGTTGATGGAGTGCACATCCTGATGCTCGTTTGGTAGATGCCTGGTTTCCAGAGTGTGCTGTGCACCTTCCCACATGCTGCAGGAGCAGGGTGGAACTGCAGCAGTGCAAAACTCACCAAGAGATCCTGCCCCAGTGTGCTGAGTTCAGAGGGCCCAGCTGAAGTCACTGGCCGTTTTTGAAAATCTAGAGCTTGTTGCTCAAAGTCCCAGCTGAATTTTTGTGAGTACATTAAAAAGGGACTGGGATTTCTAATATTATTTTCCTTGGATTCCTTGCAAACCTTCCTGGTTCCTAAACAAGCACCTTTGGCCAATCTCCTAGTGCTTTTTCCAGGGCTAGGTGCAATGTGGGGAGTGTCCAGTCTCTACCTGAAGCCGCGTCTCCTTGATTTTTTTGACGTACAGGATTACCGGGTTGTGCCAACCTCACCCACTCCCAAAGCGTTTTCTGTGGCATGTAAATGTCCAGATACTGGGGACACCTTTCTGTAAAGTTCATGGGATGACTGAGCCATGGTAGGATAGTTCCCTTGGATATTTCTGAGATGTGCTCATCTGTGTGGCTAGGCAGTCACCGCCCTGCGTGGGACAGCCCTGGGCTGAGGGCAGGCTCTGACTCAGCACCTTGCCAGCTCTTCAGCACAGAGAGGTTTCTGAGGATTTTAGATGCCTGTCTCTCCCTGTCTCCCCGTCTCCCCATGCCACTGGCACTTAGGGAATAGTGGGAAAAGGCTGCATTGTAACTGAGATTGCAGTACCAAGTTGAGTCTTAAGATTACTCAGGCAGATCTTTAGGTATAAATCCACGTTGCACCTATAGTGTCTTTGGAAAGACACTGCTCTGTATCAGCTGGGCGAGAGTGAATAACTTTGGGGACTGTACCAAGAGTAGCCCATGCAATGTTGGGACTGTCTAGGAGCCACGGGAGCAGAGAGGATGGTGAAAACATAGTGCTGCATTTAGCCAGCCGTCCTGAGGATTTAAGAGTTGGTTTTAGTGTTTCACCAACTCAGTGACATATGGACCCTCCCCATCAAAAGCAAGCATCTACTTCTTCACTCCTCCCTGAAAATCTTAATGTCTCCTACCTCCTGTTTTGTACTGAGGCACCAGCCAAACAGAGCGCAGTTAATTCCAAAAGTGGAGTTGCTGTGATTGCCAAGGTCTGCAGCTCAGTGTCGTGCCTATAAATATTAATGGTCACTCTGCATGCTGTGTGTTCCTACAATGGGCTCACGGGACAGTTTGCTTTGAACCAGAGAAAACATGAAAATGACCCTATTTTTCATCCTCCCCTTCCCGCTTAATGCCTTTGTAGATAATTGGCATTTAGCAAAGGCCAAGTCAGCATTTCCACTTCTTGCTCGTATTTTCTGGGGTTTGTAACTTAGTCATAAAAATTCACTTAAGGCGGCAGCTTGGCAGGAAAGGGATCAGCATACCAGCCAATGCTGAAAATTTATTTAGACCTTAACGTTTAAAAGTTCGAGCAAGCCATTTTGGAGATCAGTCAACATGACCTCTCGCCCTGGGAAAACACATAGGCCGGCCAGAACTGCGAATACCACATCCACCTAGGCTGCAATTCCCCTTTGTGCTGAGCCTGTTAATCACATTACTGCTGTGCTGACTGAAATTGCAATCCTGTTGAAGTAGAGGCTGAGCAAAGAACGCGCTGAAAAACAGCTTCTGCCCCAGAGAGTGACATATTACAATAACATGGTTTGCTAGTGGGTAAAACAAGCGAAGCAGGAGTTGAAATGGGAACCAACAAGCAGAGAAATGGCCCAGCTCAGTGGCCACGGGCCAGCACGCGGTGTTGAAGCCATCAGTGCCTGTCAGGAGAGCAGCAGTGGGCATGAGCAGAGCAGCCACCCAGGTGGATGCAAAAGCACCCAAGGCTGTCCCAAAGGCCCCAGGTGTGCTCGGCACCGCGGCCACGCCGCGGCACAACCCGTTTGTCTGGCTCTGGAGGCGGCCCCAGAGCCACAGAGCTGCTCGGCTGGTCTGGTGGCGACGTGGGAGCTCCTGAAACTGGCACCACTCTTCCCGAATTTTGGCTGTGCTGGCTGCGTGCTCTGGAGCACCAATGCACGAGGCCACGCAGGGGGCAGGGAGCAGCAGTGCTGGATGGTGGCTGTATGGAATTAGCTGCTCCTTGCTGGTCATTTGTGATCCTTGTGATCATCTGGCTGCATTGTGATGTTCAGTGGGAGATGGAGGAATATTGCCTTGAACTGGTGAATTCACTACTTCTCCCAGGAGCTGTTTCAAACAGAGGATGTCAGTGGCTGATCCAGAGCAATCCTTAGACATGGCCAGTGTGCCTGTCACTGTTCCTAGGGATTTACAGCTCCAGCTGGATCTGTATGTGGTACAGGCACAAGCACATTGACAGAGCCTTTGCTCTTGGGTCCAGGCTCCTGTCCTGCACATTCTCCTCTAGCAGTCACTCAGGCAAAGTCTGTGCTGATAATTAAGCAGTGCCTGGACTTCTCTCTGTTACAATGCTGGAGTATTGCACTGCAATTTTTAGCTCAGTCCAGGTGCATTTCAGGAGCCAGCATGGGCCAGGGTCCGCTCCTTATGGGATGCCTGGATGTGTCCATGCAGGTTTGGAGAGTAAGAATTTAATAGGAAAAAACCCTGGCCAGCTGTTCTCTAAAATGCAGGAGAATGTCCCAGGCACATTTGATTTACTGGCACAGGCTCAGCCACAGGACATGGGTCCCCTCAGCCTTTTGGACGCTGTGGTTCATTGAGGCCTGGCAGCTTTTCTCATCAAAAATGGCCTGCCTGGAGAATGGAGTTCAGGAAGTCACTGGTGAATAGGTTAAATAAAGTAGACGCCAGCACTGAGTTCAGCAGAAGTCTATTATCTGGAATCTATTGGTGTTGATTTTCTGGCCTGGAGCCACCTGAAAGAATCTATCTCAGGGCATTAGCTCAGTTACCATAACAACTCATCTAGGAACAACTCGTGACAGCTCCAAGAGCAGACCAAGGTCCCACGTTGTATATTGTAGCCACTCTTAGGTCAAAATAAGCATGTCCAGGTCCCTCCCTCTCCTGCAACCCAGCCTCAGTGTCCCTTGTGAGTGCCAGTCCTTACAGAAGCTTTGACAGGCTTGGGAACCTGTTTTATTCTTCAGAGGCTGCTCAGTCTGGTTTTCCAAAGGTCCATCCACTCAAGGATGGATATTTTGCTTCCTGCCAGAATAACAATCTCATCCATCCTCGGGGAGCCCACTGCATTCCCTTCTTGACATTCAGTTTACAGTGTCTGATTTTTTGGAACTGTAAATGAAAACTGTGACTGAGCCGCTTGCACAAGGCCCAGTTTAGCTGATGCTAAACTCCTGCCTACGTTTGGCTCCGTGATGACATAAGGACCAACGACAGGCACTTGGCAGTGGCTCACTCCACACTCACATCACTGTCCTACCCCCCTGCTCACTATCACCAGGATTGCCTGGGACACAGTCACCAAGCACAGCAGGTGATGTTGGACCTCTAGAAACAAACAAACAAAAAAAAAGAGTAATGAGATCCGCACAGTTTGACCCTGAAAGCTCAGGCCTGAAGTCAGTTCTTCACTCCGAGTTTCAGCGTGGTTTTGTGATGCCTGCTCTTTGCACTGACCCTCCCGCTCCTGTGGTTGCTCAGCAATTACTCCTCAGCATGGAGGGGAGGCTTTTCACCCCCATCCAACTTTTACAGCCTTGCCCTGTTAAGCCGAGGCCTTGCAGTGGGTTCTGAGGCATCTCACAGTAGGATAACGATCCTTTAAATAGCACCGGGAGTCTCTCTTCTCAGGGAGAACTAATTAAGTTCTTCAGTACATGCTTAGACATATGCTGACCTGCTATGGCCTTAACAGGTCTGATTCCATCTACCAGATAAATAACACTGGCTTAAAAATATCCTCCTGGAGATGTGTTACTGAGGCAACAGCCAGGTGGGGGGCTGACTACACCTCAGTGGCTGAAGGTAGCATTTATGTGTGCTACTCACGGGCCAGGCTCTCTGCTGCTGTACTCAGTTAAGTGATTTTTAAGTTCTGAAAGCACTGGTGCACTCACCTCTGCTGACACCTCACGGCACACAGGCCAGACAGTCACACCTGTATGCAGCTCCTTTACTTATTGTTCAGCCCAAGAAGCTCATTTAACAGAAACACGGGGTTGCATCGATGAAGAATGTGGTCCACAGGATTTGAATTCCTCCCTGTGCAGTTGCATGGGATTGAAGTAGATGAAACTGAGCTAATATGTCCCCTGGGGCTCTGTCTTGGCTCTAGGCAAAGAATTAATGAATGGGAAGTACATCCTAAAGTAGGTTTCTTTCTGGTGTGATAATGGCCCAGCTTTCCTGGACTTCTCTGTAGTTGTGCTGATTTATATCAAGTGAGGATTTTGCCCAGTTGGGATAAATCCTCCCTCCTGTGCCGTGTTTTATGGGACTGATGTACTGCAGGGTGGGCTCACAGCAAACCCTTGGCTATCAAAATACCCTCAAATTTCAAGTGAAGAAGAAAGTGCTGAAATATGAATCCTGTTCTGGCTTTTACAGAAAACCCAACCAGTGACTGATATCAGCCTCACTAGGCTGATCCTTTGCTAGAACACAGCTAAAACTCCCACCCCAAAGACTTTGAAGTTCTCTAAGACCTGATGAAATATTTGCAGCACAGGCTCAGTTTCTTGTCCTAAATTAAAAACAAAATTGCAAACTGCAATTCACGGGAGTCAAAAGACTCAGCCCTGCTCTTACTGGCTCACCTGGGTGGAGTGGCTGCCTGGCAGAGTTGCTGTGGGCCATGAGGACCTTAGCTGCAGTCCAAGGTGGGATAATGAGCTCTCCAAGCAAATCCCAGCCCCGAAGAGGTTCCCCTACAAACTTGGAACAGCTTTAGGCTCTGTTCAGGAGACCCAGAGGACAGCACTGGGTGATTTCTAAGGGTCTTCAGAAGAGTAACTTCGAAAATAATTCTACTTTTGCTAAGTTTGGGTGGGCCTTCTATGGTGGGTGGGGACCCTTGTCAGAAAATGTTGATGGACCCACAAGCCCAGAAAGGCACCGTTTAGTGCTAATGCCTGAGGGTGAATGTGTTGAGAGCAATTCTGTCTTACTGCAAACATCCTCAAAGTGCTCCTAAAGCTACAGACCGCCCTTGTTCTGAGTTGAAAAATGGATTTCCAGGAGCAGGCACTAAAGAGGAAGAGCCTTGCTTATGAGAAAAAGGCTTCCAGACAGTTGTGGATTGTCTGAAGGAGGGTGAAGGCATCTTCTGTGGAAGGATAAACAGGTTTGAAACCCTGCAGGTGGCTTATTCTGAGTGATACGGTGTGACTGAAGAACAAAACCAGTTGGAGGATGAAGTTTACCTTCCCCACGTGTCAGGGTCAGTCAAATGCCATTTTTGATTGCATCTCTGCAGTGCTCCAAGTATTTACCTCTTTCTTATTCAGATAATGCCAAAGAGCACGGCCAAAGCCATGAGAGACGGGGAGTGTGACAAGGGCTGAAGGGAAGCAGATGGAAGAGGCTTTGCCCATGGAAAGGCAGCCTGGCCACCAGTGTTGGTAAGTCCCTCCCTGCACACCAGCTCAAGGACTGTTCAAAAAGCAGCTCCAAGTGTTTTCAGCATGGTGCCCATGGATAATTAACCCAAACAAAACAACAGGCAGTGTTTCCTCGTCAGCACGCCCTGTGGTCCAAGCTGCCAGGGGAGGAGTGTGGTAAGAGTGACTGAGCTCCTGAGAGTAATGGATCAGTGAAACACCCAGGGAAGGGGATTTCTGCCTGGGCAATGGAGCAAGAAGGAGCTGAGGTGGACTTTGCTTAGGGCTCCAGGTGGGGACATGGGACATCTGAGCCTCCTTCCGACCCGTTCTCAGGATTCTGCAGTAAGTTGCTGGTCTTGGCTTTTGTTTTCCTACCTCTATGTGTGAGATAATTATTTTCCCCTGTGAATCCAGCTGTAAATGACTCAGGTTATGGACTGTCTGGGCTCCAGAACACTTCCTATACAGTGGAGCCCCATTTCCAGGTTACAGGCGCTGTACAGCAAATAAGTGATAAGTGCACTAGAGACAGTCCTGGAGCTTGGCAGCCTCTGCCTGTCCAAAGGACAGGAACTGGTTGTTGTCTGTGACAGCAACCACCTCTCCTGATCTCAGGAACCCACAGTAACTGCCTCATACAAACCTCAGGGTTTATATGGCCATGAGCCTCCTTGTGTTCTTCTTCTATCTGCAGCTGGTCCCCTGCTTTGCCCTGCTCCAACAACTTCTGAACCAGCTGACCCGATTCAACCCAGTTTGATTGAAAGAGAGAGGCCTCACACACCCCAGATTCCTGCAATTTTCACCAACAAACAGCAGCTGGATAGAAGAGAGACATTTAAGTTCATATTCCGTTGGAGGAAAGGTAATTACACCTCTTGCTCCCTGCCTGTTTTGGGATGCAGCAGCCAGGTGACCAGCTGGCATTTAGATATAACTGGTTAATCAGTTCCTGCCCAGCTTCAAACCAGCCCCTGCACTTGTTACAGCTTCCCTGCAGAGCAAGAAGCTGCTGGGACAGCCAAGGATTTTGCTGGGAAGGTCTGGAGGGCATCAGGTGCCCCGAGGATATTGCAGTAAGCTGGGAGCACCAAGAAAGGAAGAAATAAAAAGCAGTTGTAAATCAGAGGAAGAACGAGTTTCACCAGTTCTTTACACACAGAATAACTTGATTTTTAGGTTCAAACTTATTTTCAGGGGAAAAAAAAAAAAAAAAAAAAAGATGTTTCACTGATCTTTACAGTACTTTCCCCAGAAAATTTCAATGCCTGGCAACTCTTACAAAATGCCCCAAATCTGCATTTTCTGGTTTTTGGCCATGAGAAAACATTTGATTCTTTTTTTCCTGACACAAGCATTTGACAAAATGCTATGGAAAGTAGAATTTTTTATTTTATTTTATTTTTTTCCCCAAAGAACAAAAATATTTCCCCAAGAACATACTTAGACTTTGCACAGGAGGCGATTCTAAGAGAAAGACATGAACACAGTCACAGCTGAACATCTTTCAGTCCAAGCAACTGGGATGGACAAAGAGTGGGATGGGACTAAGTGTGGGAAGAAGGAATGTGAGTTTTCCAAGATCAGCCAGCAGGCCTGGTGCTGTTGGGTCAGCAGTTCTGCCACTTGACCATGTGTGTCTGTCTATCCTGAAATAATGAATGCCTTGGAGCAGAGCCAGCACTTTCCTGAGTGCTTGGAAAGTGCCTCACACAGCCCTGAGTGTAGTCATAAATAATAATTAAAATTATAATAATAACAGTAAAGTGGATGTGTGCCACTAGAGGTGGGACACGCTGAGCAACAGGGGTCCTAATTCTGTGCCCCTCATCTAGTAACAGGCACAGTTTGCTTCACAAAGCCTGGGAGACAGGATTTGCTTCCCTGGACTTGATAATCACAGTCTTTTGCTCTGCAAAAGGCAAACTGACCTGAGCTGAATTAGGTTCAGTATCTACTCTAACACCTCCTGCCTGTAGCTGGCAGCTCTGGTCAGCTCTGGAAGGCTTTTTACAGCTCAGGGGGATATCTGGAAAGACTAAATTAACTGTGGTGGTGTGGGGAGCTGCCTGGACTAATGTTTTTTTCAGAGATAGGCTGTGATTGACACTTCAAATCTGCCTGACAATCTTTTATTCTAAGTGCAGTTGCTGCCCTTCTTCAGAGCAGGAAGAGCTGGTTTGGTTGCTGTCCTTCAAATGATGCATCTTATCACATGGGAAAAAGTAGGAAAAAACCCACAAACCATCTAGAAAGAGCCACAGGACCAGCATAAAAAGAGGTAAAACTAACTGGATCTATTTGAGGTTATTTCTGCTTTTTTCCTCTATGCCACAATCCAATGCAAGACACTTGAGAACAGGGGCTGTGCTCTGAGCAACAAGAACTGGTTTTGTTTGTTTTTTTTCCTTTGTTTGCCTGTTTATTGTATTATTGTTTCCTGCAAGAGATTTGTTTAATGCTTTGCTAATAGAACTTTGCTAATAGAACTGTGCAACTCTTTAGTGATGGGAGAATCATGGAATACCCTGAGCTGGAAGAGTCCAGCCCCTGTCCCTGCTCAGACACCCCAACAATCCCACCCCGTGCATCCCTGAGAGTTGTCCAAACACTCCTGGAGCCGTGGCAGCCTCGGGGCTGGGACCATTCCCTGGGGAGCCTGGGCAGTGCCCAGCACCCTCAGGGGAAGAACCTTCCCCAGCATCCAATCCAACCCCCCCGACACAGCTCCAGCTGTTCCCTGGCATTTCCAGTCCCAGTGCTGGGAGGACAGAGGGATAACCTCTTTTCCTCTGTTGTTTTACACTGCCTCTTCTGCTCGCCTCTTACTCCTAGTTGCAGGTATCCTTAATGCTGGCTGAGTGGTGGGATCACACCACTCAGCTGCTGCCAGAACAGGTGGAAGCCACTCTTTGTGGTGTAATTTAGACATTGAGTCTGGCCAAGAAGGTTGGATGACCACATGGGCAGAGGGATGCTTCGAATCCTCTTCTGGACATACCCAGGGGAAAATTAAGTTTTTTTATTTGCCATGTCCTGTCTCTCCTTGCTTTTCTAGGTCCTTCAAAATCAACTAGGCTCTTCTGAGTTTTGCCTTTCTGCAAAAGGCAAACTGACCTGAGCTGGATTAAGTCCAGGATCTACTCTAACACCTCCTGCCTGCAGCTGGCAGCTCTGGTCAGCTCTGGAAGGCTTTTTGCAGCTCAGGGGGATATCTGGAAAGACTAAATGAGCTGTGGTGGTGTGGGGAGCTGCCTGGATGCCAGAAAAGATGCTGACAGTAAGAACTACTGTGAAATGGATGTTTCCCTGGTTGTCTGTGAACACAGGTGTGGACAAGACCAAGGACACACCACTGGAAGGTGTGTTAGGTCCTGAGTGTATTGCAAGATGAAGTTTGCAAGCTCACAGTGCTGCTGATTGTTGTTGGGACTGTTTTCCTGCGGGATCCTGCTGCTGATGGAGCATCACAGACAGGATTATCCAAAGCACTGCTGTTTCCCTGCACCTTGGAGCTGTGGCCAGGCCTTCCCAGCAGCTCCTTCTCCTGAGCTTCAGGAGCAGAAGACAAGCCCAGACAGGTCATCTCCACCAGTGACTGTGCTCTAGTCAGGCAGCTCAGGCTGGGGCATGTTTCAGTGGCTCCTCTGTGCTTCTCCTGTACCTGAAACACCCATGCACCAAATGTTTCAGTTCACAGGGCCATCAACTTGCCAGCTTTCCCTGCTAAATTTACTTTTTAAAGTTACATCAGTGTTGTATCCAGAGGGAATGGAGGAACAGATGCAGCTTGTGAAGTCTGGCTTTAATTCACCAGCCTCATTTAATTTCCTGCCCTGCCTACTAATCAATGAGTCTGCACCAGGCTCTGGGAATACCACGGTTTTTCCACCTCCAGGAGAATTCAGCACAGTGCCTGAACTCCCAGGGTCTCAAGCAGGCTGTGCCACCCTCCTTTGAGGCTGCTTCATTATGGATTTCCCTCCTCCAGAAGCTCTTGCAGACACTCTCCAGCCCGTGGCAGCTGCACCTCATTTCCTTGCAGGGCCCCCTGGCACAGGGCAGCTATGTCACGTTATCCTCTCAGCCTGTGTGGCATTCCCTCCTGGAAGTGCTCTCCTTCCAGGTTTTCAGCCCCAGGGAGTTCCACATGCTCCTTCCTGGGGCTGTGGCCAGGGCAGCCCTGCCCTGCTGTGGCCGTTTGGTCCTTGTCACCTCCCAGGGCTCCAGCAGGACCTGCAGAGCCTGGCAGGGGCTCCTTTCTCCCTGTCACTCCCTGAGAGTGTCACTCCAGGTGTCCCTTCTCCAGGGACAGTGGCACCATCTCAGCTCAGTGGTGCTCTCAGCACCACCTCAGACATTCAGGGCTGGCAGGAAGCGCCAGGGAAAGAGTTCCTGGCACTTTTGCTTTGTTTAAGCAGACTTCCTCTGTGCTGGGTGTTTTTTTGGGCTGCTGTTAATTCCAGGCAGTGCTGCTCTGTTGTTTAATCAGCTGGTGTCAAAGCTCTGGGAGACAGGAAGGCTGCCTTTGCCTGGTAGCACCTATTTTGTGACACCACTGCTTTACCTCACTTCTTATAATCTGTACCAGATTGCTCTTTGCTTGCCGAAATGGACAATCAGGATCCAGTTGTAATGCAAATAATGCACGGTGGAATAAAAGCCTGTGGGGAACAAAATCCCAAATAAGTAGTTATGTCAGCCTTTGTTATGGCACGATGACTTCAGCTCTGCTCCTGCCCTGTGAAGGATGAGGAGGAGAGAATCTGTTGTGCCTTTGTGTTTTATAGGCTCGATGTAAGGCTGCCTTTAGGCACTGGCAGCCCCGACAGTGTGCGTGCAAACCTAACACAGATTCCACCCACACTGGAAATTTGATGATTGCCTTGTTTTTTTCAAGGCTCTGTTTTATATACCACAGGCCAAGCCCATGGGGCAATTGCCAGTCTCTGCACAGGGGCTGAGATGACGTGAGGAGAAAGAAGCATCGAGATGCTGAAATTTCAGTCTGGCACATAATGTGCTCCTAATCCTGATGGCCTTGTAATTGTGATGCTGTCACCGGTGTCATTGCAGCTGTTGTCACTGTTTTCCCATGTTTGGTGCTAAATATTGTGAATGAAGGGAAATGTTTAGATTTGTGAAGGAATCTAAATTTACTGTGGAATTAAACACACAGGAGCCTGAAAAGTCGAATGGAAGAGGTATGTTTTCATTTCAAATGGCAAGTCATAGCAAAGTAAAGCAATATATTGTTGATACAGCTGCTTTTACTGCAGATCTGCTTTGCATTTCCCCAGGCCACGGGTAACAAAGAATGAAGCTGAATGTTTTCTCATCCTTGAGAACTGAGGAGGAATATCTGTGTTTATAAAGTGTTAGAGCTGGCAGTCAGGAGGTCAGAGTTGTAAGGGTTACCTGAGTTTGTGCACTGCCTGTGAGATCCAGAGGGAGAACAATGCCTGTCCATATCTCATGGCTTCCAGAGGAAGGAGCAAGTGTGAGGGGTGGTGAAGCCAGATGGATGAGCTGAGTTCAACGTCCTCCCAGAAGCTGTGCCAACATAACTTGTATATCTACTCAGAAAAGCCTTTGCAACTACCATAAATGACTTTAAATGGCCTTATTTTCCTGCTAGCAGTGAAATAAGCAGCTTCGATGGGGAGGAGTAAATCCACTTGATTACACATGTAACTAATAACACTGTTATTGGTTATTACTAATAACCCAATCTATTACTGGTAGCGTGGCTGCTGGAACAGGCAGTCTTATCTGCCAGGGAATAACTGCACTGCTCCTAAATTCCCCATTACAATGGAACAAGGGGAGTCAGAAGGGCCTCAAGGGAGGAAACTCAGTAGGAAGCAAAGTCAACATGGAACACTTTGGTTATAAACAACATTTGTGTGACAGATGAAACGTGTTGGGGCCAGTCTGTCTTTCGAGGAGGATTTCTGCCAGGCAAGGCTGAGCTCGTTCTGCCCTGACACTTTCCTAAGGCCATCCATGGTGTTTGTGTGTCAGGTCATGAGGTGATGGGGGTGTTGGCTTATTGGCTGCTCTTCTGGAGGAAAGAGGGGCTCCTGGACCTTGGATGTGCAAAGCAGCTCAAGCTCAGGGCTTCAGTCCAGGATTTAGATGAAATTTCTCCATTGAAATCAATGCACCTGATCACCACAGCAGGAGTGTCCTCACACAGCAGCACCCTGGGAAATTCTCTCTTGGAATGGATCAGATTCTGCTCTTATTTATGCAATTATAAATTTGGTGTAGCTCTGTCTGAAACAACTGTTTTCATCCAATGCAAATAAGATCAAGATCTGGCCCGGGCTGCTTTTGTACACAATGGAAACTGACTGAATTATGGAAAACAGGAAACAAATCTAATGTAAATCTGAATGGAAATATCATGCTCCCTGTTACATCAGAATAAATTGGAAGGAAGTCTGTTGATTCTAGTGGAATTCATCTGGATTTACACCAGACTATGGCTCAGCATTTGTCAGTTGGCTGCACACTGACATCAAAACTCAAACCATGCCACCTCATCTGGATAGCTTTGAACATTTTCTCCCTTTTCCTTTATATTTAAGCAGTTGCCTCTGCATCCTGATGGCTGATTAGGCTTTTCAAACAAATGAACCCCTGCAAACAGGCATCAACAAATAAGCCTTGCTCTCACTAGCATTTGCAGAATCTAAATGATGAATATGAAGTACTGAGCATGGGTTTAGAGTCACTTAAACTTGCTCCTGCTCCTCTGTGTTCACACTTTAGAGCAGCAGGATTGAGCTCACGGGGGACAGATCTTGACAAAACCATTCTGATTTCCCCAAAGGAGAGGAATCCCAAAGGCAAAGTCGTTGCCCTCTCACTGGCACTGGCCAGCAGTTTCCTAGGACACACAGGATTTACCCTTCAGTAGATCAGCAAAATATTGTCATCCTTTCACTCCTGCTGTCTTCAGGCAGATGGTCAGAATGCAGCCAAAGCCCTCCCTAATGGATCCAATAGGGAATCTAATTAATTTATTAGGAAATTGTGTCACAGTCTGTTTCCACAGGCAAGTTCCTGTGCAGGAGAACATGGGAACCTGTGGGTACTTTTCATGGGAAAGCAAGAGGGTTAATTAATGCCTGTGCAACAAATTTGACTCCCTGAGTGAAAGTCACTGGAAAAACACAATGTCTGAGCAAGAGCATTGCCACATCAGCCCTTCCCTAGATTCTCGTATACCCCAGCTTCTTACTTAATTTAGTTTATAATCTCTTCTCATGTTTCTCTTCAGACAATTAGTAAAATGCACGTTAATTAAAACAAGAGGAGGAGAAGAAGACACACAAACAAACAAAAGCCCTAAGTCAGTGGGATTCAGGGAGGGGCAAAGCCAGTATTCAAATACAAATCTTGAGGCAAACATGATAACAACAGTTATGGAGAGTGTATCAAAGGGAAAGAGTTTTCTGAAAGCTGGGTAACAGTTTGCCTGTACACTTTTCTGAAAAAAGGGACTGGCCAGAGCCTGATGTCTGGGTACCACAGAGCCTGACCTGAAATCAGTCACATGGGGAGAAGAGTGGGGGAGCTGTGTGGTCAGTAGTGTTTGTTTTTCTGTTTCTCTGTCGCTGATTTTCTGTGTGACGCTCAGGAAATTAACAGGGCAAGGTTTCCACAGGTGGCCCCAGTCTGTGGCTGCTGTGATGTGTAGATAATGAGCTGTAATGCTCCTTCCTGGGGCTGTGGCCAGGATGTTCATCCTGAGGTGTACCTGATCACCCTTTGCTGCACCATTAGCAACAGAGCACACGTGGGTCTCAGCCACAGGATCTGAATGTGCCAACCACTCCCTCTCAAGGGTCCTTATGTCCCCATCTGCAAATTGATAAAATAAATATTTTCCTGGTTTTATAAAGCTATTAAAGGCTCTCTAATGAAACAGAGGCTTTTGAAGGACCTGTGATTATCATGGGTTAGTTTTGCTTGGGCTTATTCCTAAGCCTGTGTTCAAGGCCAGGCTGGATGTGGCCCTGAGCAACCTGGTCTAGTGAGTGACATTTCTGCCCATGGCAGGTGCTTGGAACTGAATGATCTTGAAGGTCCCTTCAAACCCAAACCATCCTGTGATTCTGTGATTCCTGCAGGTGAGCTCTGCCTAATTTGTGAGAGCTTTCTCAGTGCTGCAGACCCTCTGTGGAATGCAATGCCTTTGCTGTCTTGTTCACAGCATCACCTGGAATAAATACCCACCTGCCTGTGGTGGTGTTGATACACAAAGAGGAGCAGCTCCAGCTTACTCATTTTCACAGCCTCTCTAACTCTCTTTGCCATGTACCACAGGCTTCTTCTGCCCATGCCAGTGAAGTTGGCACGTGTGAACTTGGAAGCCAGGAGAGCATTAATGAGAAGTTGGGTATGGGCCCAGTCTCAGCTCTCTGAAGGTCTGCACCATGTGCAGTCACACAATCACAGAACCATGGAATGTCCTGAGCTGGAAGGGACCCACAGGATCGCTGAGTCCCACCCCTGGCCCTGCACAGACCCCCAGCAATCCCACCCTGAGCATCCCTGGGAGCTCCTGCAGCTCTGGCAGCCTCGGGGCTGGGACCATTCCCTGGGGAGCCTGGGCAGTGCCCCAGCACCCTCGGGGGGAAGAACCTTTCCTGAGCTCCATCCCAAGCCCTGACACAGCTCCAGCCCTTCCTGGGCTCCTGTCCCTGTCCCAGAGCAGAGCTCAGCCCCCGAGGAGCCTCCCCTGAGTCTCCTCTGCTCCAGAGGGCTGCACTGGACTGCAAATATCCATAATCCTGGAGAACCAGCTAAAGCCGAATTTCCAACCTCCTTGGAGAGTCTCAGCTGCATCACTGCTCTTTGCTCACTGCCTGTAAATGATCCAAGAGAATAAAGCTGATATTGAGGTGGATGTAATGGGGCCACCAAAGAGTCAAGAGAGAATCACAATTGCAGAGACATTTTCTGCTCCAGCAATACAGGAAGATGGGGGGCAGTTTTTTTGCGTTTATAGGAGTAAAACTCTTTAGGCAAGGACCTTAAAAGGGGGAATAATTATAATTTACTGTTCACACCATGCAGTGGGGAATCAGACCCAAGCTTGTAGCTACAAGCTTTAGCTATAAATGCTGTGGACTGACTGTGCTGTACAGAGATTTACTGAGTCACATTGATTTCAGAACTGCTTTCCCCAGGGAATGGCACTGTTTTATTCCAGTCTGGTTGTGAGACCCTACACTTGATTCTGATCTTATATTCTGAAAAATCAGGTGATTTTTGGTGGGTATATGCCTGACACACTTGCATATGCATGCAGCGTGCCTTCAAGAGCTGATGTAAGTTTGATAAGATTCTTATTTAAGTTATTCTTCTAATTAAACCTTATTATGTTGGGGAGAATTCTGTCCATTTCCTCACAGAGACTCTGTGAACACTGAGCTGGGTCTTATGGCAGGAATCAGGTATGCCCATGATGGCAATAGAACAGGTTAGCCTGTAAACCCAGAGTAAATTTGCAAACTCCATTTGTTAAAGAGAAATGCATTAATGGATTCTGTGACTGATCTCCTGAAATGTCATTTGAATGGTTTTGACTGTGCGTTTGTTTTATTCCTGGGAAGTTTCACAGTACAAAAAGATTTTATTTTCCCTTCTTCATTTGCCAAAGAATCTCTTTGAAAGTTGTTTGTAATATAGACTGAGGTTTGGGCCAGATCTTTAGCTCACATAAGCAGATGCATCTCTATTGACTTCTGTAAAAATATTCTGATATACCTAAGCTGAGGATCAAGGACAAGGAAATGAAAGAAAGAAACTGCTAGCAATAAAGCTTTTTGACCAGGGGAGTAGTTACTGGAGGAAACATGTTATTTCCTAAAAAGAAAAAAAAAATCAAAAATTTCAAAAATTACAAGCGTATTCTTTGGAATAGGAATTCCTAGAACAAGTCTTCCTGACCCAGTGCCTTTCTTCCATCAATCCCTTTTTATGCTGTTGATTTGAGACCTTTCCCACTGCGTTCCTGCTCTGCCTCCCAGGGCATGTGCAGGACACACTGGGTGGTTTGAATTAAAATATTCCCCTGTGGAAAAAAAAAAATTAAATTAAATATAAAGTCTTTGCTGATAGCGAATTAGAGAATGTGGTGCTGTGGAAGAGTCTGGATTATTTTTAGATGATTTTAGTGCTTCTAAAAGCAAATGCTGGGAATGCAACAGTTACTGTTTTTGGGTCAGATGTGCTCTGATCAAGAAGAGACAGGGACACAAGGCAGATGTGGGAGTAAGGAGAACCACCCATAGACTAATGAAACACTAACATGGGGAATAAGAAGAGAAAAAAAGGGAAAATGAGTCAACTGAAGCCTTGGTCTAGCCCTGGGCTCGTCAGCAAGTGCTCAGAGAGGTGCTCAGAAGGACTCCGGACATAAATTCATGACGATGAAGAGTGCAGGAAAAGCCCAATTCAGGGCTTAAGCCAGGGTTTAAGCTCTGGATACATTTGGCTAGATCTGCTCAGTTCTGGCTGCTTACAACTCCCTCTGAAGCTTTTAGTGCAGTGAAAGGATGCTGGAAGAGAGGAGTCTCCTGCTGCCAAGCCACCACCATCCCTGGGGAGGTGACTCTTGTGTAGTTTAATAGTGGGTTGTCAGTTTTCAGGCCTGTCAGTGCAGTGCCTTTCTCCCACAGCCGGGAGCTCATTTCCTGCGTATGAAAGAGGACAGAGTTGCTTTTTCTCTTAAAAGGAGAGAGGAAATACTCTTCTGTGGAAATCCCAGTGAAGGCACTGGACTATCAAATGCTGGGAGAATCCCCTGAAACCATTAATTGTAATAATGCCATAATGACAAGCTACACTGAGAGATGATGCAGGTGAGATGCAGGGCCAGGCCACTGAACAGCTGCAGGTGCTTGAGGAAGCAGCACCAGACCAGGAGATGCTGAGAAGTGGCCTTTCCTATTCCAGCTTCTGGAAGCTCGTGCTCTTCCCAGCACTTCTCCTTCCTGTTGCTATTGATTGAATTATTGTTTCTATTTTCTGTCACTTTGAGCAAGGGGAAAGGAGAAGGAACTGGTCTACAGAGCAATTTTCTGTGTGCTTCCCTGTCTGTCTCCTCCCTATAAATAGTTGTTTTTTCTTAGGGATAAAGGCAGAAGATAATTCCTTTAAGTGGCAATTAAGCTCCAGGTGGTTGTAGAAAGCTGCAGCTTTCTCCAGCTCCTGCAAAGACACAGCTTGAGTCCCAGGTTTCCCTACTTCCCTAAACCAGGAGATTTTTTTTTCCCCCTGGCTTTGTTTTGTACTTGGTGGTGATTATACTTCTCCAGGGTAGCCCAAAGTGATTGGAGCAGCAGGGAAAATGACAAACTGAGGATGCTCCATAAACTGGCTGTGCCCTTTTTCCAAAACGCACTGATTTCATAGAGTAGGGAACAATTCCATCTCAATTGTGATTTGAACACCTCGTGTTTCACCTGCAAAACCTCTGTTTCCCAAGCAGTGAGCCCAGTCCAATTTCCTTTTACCCCTGCAGTGCTGGCAAGGCTTAGGAAGAGACTTTGGATCATGTTGGATGGGATACTGAGGGCTGGTGGAGCAATACTTGTGTTCCGAAACTCCAAGGGAGTCTCATCTGCAGCCTTGTGTGATGGCTTTGGCTCATTAGCTAATGAGGTTAATGAGAACACCTGAATGGGCCATCTGATAGGAAGGGGCTGTGTCTAGCCCTGGTGATTGCTCAAGATGACACAGCAAGGCCCTGGCAGAGCTGGCAGCCAGCAGAGCACAGCAGGGCAGAGTTTCACCTCCACGGGCACAGGGGTGTGCTCCAGGAGCTGGGTCACGTTCAGTGAGGCTTGTGAAGAGCCTTGAGAGCTTCAGAGCCACCCCTCACCTCCACCAGCCAAGGAATGTGAGCCACCAACTCTGAGAATCTCTCTTTCTCAGAGAAGCTTACTATCAATGGCATCTAATAGTGGAATGTTACCATTTCTACCTGGTTTTAATGATTTATCACCCCTGAATTATGCACCGTGGGTGACAGTAATGTTCTCTGATGTGGACAGGTGGATGGAATCACATCTCTCTCTGGTGTGCTAACAGAATCAGAATTAATATTTTGTCTTGCCTAGCTTATCTTAGCTGGCAGTAGCTATTATTTCACTTACTCTCTCTTCCCCCTCTCTGTCACAACTGAAATAATTTGAATTTGAGCTCTACTTGAAGCAGGACTCACCTCAAATCACATTTCCAATTCCTTGACCGCAGTCCGATCCCAACCCCATCAATCTCCACCGAGTCCAGGCAAAGCCAGTCATGTAACTGGATGGATCAAGCAGGGAGAACACACTTTGTGGGTGAGTGCAGACACTTGCATGCAAATAAATCTGCCTTTGACGTGCTAGTCAGCACGGGGAAGAGTGAGAACCTGCTCCACACCAGCCAGCACCACACACAGCTGTGCCACGAGCCACGGACGTGCAGTCCCTCACGGGGATCTTGAAGACATCCCTGGGAGTGTGTGGCAGAGGATCCTGTGCAGTCCTGCAGGTGTCTGGGCACACCTGTGGGTGAGAGAAAAGAGCATTTGATTGCTCACAATGTGCTTTTCCTCTGCCCTTTCTCTTTCTGTGCTGTTCCCACTAGTGCTGAATTGCAGTCACCACCACCGGTTCCTGCCTTCCAGTGTGGGATTCTGTGTTGTGTTAGATTCCATACATAATGACATTGTTTGCCTTCTTTATTTCCCTTTCTCCTCCCAGCTCATGGTTGTTTGTTTTCTCTTCATGTGTGGCATAAAAAGGCTGTTTGAAGAGAAACTACCCAATACAAATGAAACAGAATGTTGCTTTTTGGAAGATCCAACTGAAGCCTGAGCAGAAGTGATAGTAAATTGTCAATTAGCTGGAGATTTTTATCACTTCTTTTCTTTGTCCTTACTTTTTCTTGTCTTTTTTTCCCCCCCTCCCTGTGTATCTTTTTAACCCTAATTAAAATGTGCTGGGCACAAAAGTGTAATGAAGAGTCGGACTCATTACTTTAGTTTATGGCGAAATCCAAGTGGAACAGAACTCTAAATGGGCTCTGGTTGAGTCCCATCTCCCTCCATAAAGAGTGTAATAAATATCAGCCACATTGATTTTCCTTCTCCAGAACCCTTCCTATTTGTTCTGGTCTAAGTGCACTATGTTTTCCTCTGAGGTTCTTTTGCTCTAACTGTTCTATTATCTGTTGTTGTTGTTAATCTGTGTTGAGTGTGTAATTGAGATCCTAAGAGGGAGGTTAAGAGAAACCCCCTCAGGAAGACATCTGACCTACATGAAGAAAGAGAAAAAAATAAAATAAATAACCCAAGCCATTGAGGCCAACTGCACCATTTACCTGGTCGAGCCATTTCCTTCAGCAAGGACTTTCATCCACTCCAGGCTCAGCTCTCTTTCTGTAATTAGTTCTGTGTATGTGTTTTTAACTCCAACTTGACTTTTGCATTGATTTCTTTGCCTTGGGGGGGACATTTACCTGTTCATTCCTTACATCTGATTTTCCCACTACCTGCAGTTATCCACTGAACTGGTGTTTCAGGCAGAGGGAGGACGTGGCCCCTTTTCTCTTCCCCTTTTCCTGCTGTGATTTAACCTGGCCCCAGTGACACAAGGACGTGCTGGGGGTGATGTGGAAGATGTCTCAAAGCACAAATGCTGCTACTTAATTCCCTTTGGGTTTCCCAGGGAATGAGGCATGAGCAGGACAGAAAAGCTTCCTGAGAAACTGGGAAACCACGTTCACCCAACCTCAGACATCACTTTCCATCCTCCTCCAGCCTCCAGATCTGGGCAGTCTCTGTCCTGAGCAGTTGAACTTCTTGTTCCCCTTGTTCGGCCACTGCCTCAGGGGCACATTGCAAATCCATGGAATCCATTATTGCCTGCTCGCTGTACCAGTTCCCAAATCTCAGCAGATAAAGAGTTCTTAGTGTTTTCTTAATGTCTCTTTGTAGTTTATTAAAGGCCTAGAAGGCATGAGGGGGAAATGAGAATGTGAGTCAGAAATCCCTGTTCTCAGCCACGTGCTTCCTTCACAATCTCATTTGTAACCAGACTATTAAAAGTGAATTATCTGAGCCAAGTGGCAACACTGAAATGGAAGGGCTGGGGGGAGGGAAGCAGCACTTCCCTCTGGTGCCTCTAGATGTGAGCAGCTTAGTTCAGCCACTTTCATCTGCCCCTTTCTGCCCATGTTGGAGTTTTGCCATTATTGCAGGAGGGTTAGTATAGGGTTAAAGTGATTCCTAAAATTGCAAGAATTGTAAATGGGTAACTGGGGAGTGGAGAACTGAAGCTGCTAGAAAGAGGACCTTGGGACAGAACGTTAGCTTTGCTATAATTATATTGTTTCAACTGGACCAAGTATGACTCTGTCTGGGTAATAAATCAGGGAAGAATACCCATCAGGTGATTTTTAGATGAAAGATTGTTGGTGATTGAATATGATTGCTGTTTGACCAAAATCACAAGAATTCCTGGTTGGGCAAAAAGGAATGCATACAATAGAACAATATGGGTTTAATAATTAAGATATACTTATGTAACAGAAAGAATATAAAAGCTTGTCCATCGTGAATCAATGTGGGAGTCAGATTTGGGTCTGTACCCCGATTCCCAGAGCTGTTAATAAAGCACCTGCACATCATCATTCTGTGATTGTGTGTTTCCACGCTAACAGGAGGACTGTTGGCACTGACACTTGCAGACGTGGCTGGCTTGTTTTCCCCTCCAGACTCGATGGAAAATTGTCCCTCTTGGCTGCCCCGGGGGGACGTTTGGTGTGCTTGACACGGGGCTTGGAGGAGGAGAGCAAAGTGCCTGTGTGGTGCCAGCTCTGCTCTCCCTGGAGAGCCCCTGGCTGAGAGGCCCTGAGCTGACAGCTCCACTTCCCATCCTGTTTCCCATCCCTGCTTCCCAGGAATGTCTGACAAAGCAGAGAAAATCGGGATGAGGGATTATCAGCCCTTAAGTGGTGCTGCTAAGCCAAACCTCCCACTCCGTTCATTCTGAGGAATCTCTGTTTTCTCTGGGAGATCTAAACAGGGTGAGAGGTGGCAGCTGCTGTGTCTGGGCTCCTGTGAAGCTCCTCCAGATTCTGCCTGGTCTCTCAGGGAAGGTCAGCTCCTGTTTCTAGTGGAGCAATTTTCTGTTTCTCAGTCGAGGCTGGGTCAAGCCTTTAAGGAATTGGATTCTGTTTCAGTTCATAGCCCAACCTCTCAAAAATTCCCTTTCAATCTCTCCTGTTCTGTTCAGGAATTGCTCCGAGCGTATCTATTGACTTTCCATGGAAAGTGGACATGGCCAAGTAAAAAACCTTGCTGCTGAAGATTTTACAGGAGTAATATTGACCTTCCCTGATAGATACTGAAGATAATAGAAAGTCCTGATTCTCTGTAAAACTAAACTGAAATTGTATTTGATGAGTTCTATAAAATGCTTATAGATTTTTATTTTTTTTCCTCCTTTGCCTGAAACATCTCTTTTTTTCCTCACAAAGGCCAGGTGTAGAATATTGACAGAGAAGGGGGAAAACCTTTTTCTTTGAAAAATATTTGTACTGGCAAATCACTGCAAATTGGTTAACTCCCAGATGCATCTAAATAAATAATAGCAGAATTTTGGCTGCATTTGCAAAAAGCCCCCAAACACTGGATTTATGGGCTTCAGGTATAATTGGGATCTAAGTTAGGCTTACTGAATATTTACAGATTTTATATAGTTTCCAATGGAAGCAGTACCTGTGCAATCTTTTGGGGAGTAAATCCAGGTCACAGCCACTCCAAAACCAGCTCAAATCCTGTTTTTTCTTGGCAAGACTCTGATTGCTGCAGGGTGCCCTGCTGTGGCCACAGGCCCACAGATCCTCCCAGAGATGTCACGGATTTTCCAGCGGTGACATCAGTTCCTTCCTTGGGTGAAAAGCTGAGTTTTTGCACACTGGGAGAAAACAAACAGCTCAGGGTTAGATTGGATTTAGAGGGGTGTGAGCTCCCTGGGGTTATTCACTTGCCAAACTGTAGCCCTGGTTCTGTGCCTGAGGTGTTTTTGGTTTTTCTGAAATTCCTTTCCCAGGGAAGTTTTGTAAAGAGGAGGAATGTTTTTGTAACTGTACCTGTTATTCATTCCTTCTGACAGGAGGGACTTCTTCTGGATGTCCCTCTGGTTTGACCAATGTGACTGAAGAGGTTTGAATTTGTTTCACCAATCAAATTGGTCTGTGTAAAACAGTATATAAGGGAGACACATCCCAAAATAAAGAGTCATTTTTAGCCCTCTGATTCTTGGAGTCTGTGTCGTTTTGGTGTAAAACAGCGACACCAAACTTCACCTGGTGCAGGGCTGGGCAGAGGAAGAGCCCGTCCTGTTTCTGGTGCCCAGAGCAATCCCACGGCCTCTTATACACTTCTAAAAAAGGTGCAGGAAAATGGTAATTGTTCCTAAGAGCAGCTCAGATCTCCTGTTCCTGCTGCTCCTTGTCTGCTGTGGCTGATATCCTGACAGGAGCTTATCAGCAGTGCTTGCTCTGAACCCCGTGGCCATCGATCACACCTCTTCCCTCTCTAGTGCAGGAGCATCCCCAGCAACCACAGGACATCTTAAAACAACAACCAGGTCTTTATTTGCTTTTTTTGGCCCTCATCTTCATATTTTCCAGGTTTTGTGCCACGGACAGAAATATTCCTCTCGTTTTTAAAGAGAACTGAGATAATCTGTGCACAGGAGACAGAGCACTGCTAAAGGCTTCCAAAGATTTTAAAGAGCTCCCACCCAAGATACTGTGGCCACAGCAACCTGTTGTCTGACACAGCCTAAACCAACTGATTATTACAGTGGACTTAAATTACCATTAATTAAAAATGTATAAACTCTTTCTGTGTGTAAGCTTCACAAAGCACATGATCCCTGCTTTCCTCTGAAACCTCCTTCTCTCCACTGAGTCTTTTATTTCCCTATCAGCTCTCTAAGTCTTCTTTCTCTGTCTTTTCCCAGCCTCTGATGGTTTGCTCAGTTCATCCTCTGTCATTTGTGTCTGGATCTGGAAACATTTCTCAGGACGTTTGACTCATCCATCATTTAGATAATCACAAGGAAAAAAAACCCCAGTTTCCAGCTATGAACATCCATAAAAAGCACAAAGGAAAAAACCCCCCTCACCTTGAACTTCCCTTCCTGCTTTGCTTTTCATTTAATTTGAGAATCTGACTTGACAGTCTTTGCTCTGGCAAAAGTCCCACTGAAGTTATTAAGGGCAAGAGCTTGTCAGGATTAAGAGGAAGGATTTGAAATATCTGTGAGTGATAGCAATATCCCCAGTTCTATTAGGCCAGATAAGTATTCGCAAAGGACATTAACCCTGGAGCCTTGAGCCAGCTGCTGAGTGCCCTGTGGGGGAAAGGAGATGAGGTTTCCAGAGGGGAACACTGCTTCACAGCTGCTGTAATGAGCTTTTGCATCCCTCCCCTTGGTCTGAACTCAGACCACTTCCTCTCGAAGCATCCATCTGACCATCAGACACAGGGTTGTGTGCTGGGAGAAGTGAATGGGCAGTGAGGAGCCTGAATGGGAATTAAGACTCAAAAGTTGTTGCTGGCACAGAGGGTGGGTGTGCTGGTGTCCCTCAGAGGGGTGACGGGGGTGCAGGAGCTGTGGGCTGGGTCTGGAAAGGTCACCTGGGCTGCACCTCAGCCTGTGGGTGCAGGTGTTTGGGAACAGCAGGGAGCAGAGGCACCACACGTGGCTGTAACCTGAGGGGATGTTTGATGTCTTCCAGCAGCTCAACACTCCTCTCTGCTGATGGAAACTTCTGCTGCTTCTCTGCTCCTGTTTCTCGGGCAGTGATTGTTACACAGATCTGCCACAACACCACACAAAGAACTGCACGAGGGCACGGTGATGAGCAAAGCAGGAAAAGCCCCGAGTTTATTTACAAAACTCAATTTTATACATTTCCAAAGGTGCCTGGGGATTGGAGGATGAAATCCCACCTCCCAAATCACATTGGTCAAGACAACTGCCAATTAATTTTCTCCTCCTACTTAAAAATATGTAAGCAACAAAGGACAGTTAGGAAAACAAAGCTGTTGTTTATAGCAAAAGTGCGGGAAAGTAAAACTTCTGACTCCAATATGAAAGACAAATCAGAAGGCCTAGAAAAATCCAGGGTGGCAAATCAAATCAAATCAAATGCTCCTTTGGCCATTTGAAGGGCAAACGTGACTTCAAAGGCAAAGAATCCCAGGATGGGTTGGGTTGGAAAGGACCTTAAAGCTCATCTCATTCCACCCCTGCCATGGCAGGGACACCTCCCACTGTCCCAGGCTGCTCCAAGCTCCCTCCATCCCAGCCTTGGGCACTGCCAGGGATCCAGGGGCAGCCACAGCTGCTCTGGGCACCTGTGCCAGGGCCTCACCGCCAAGAATTTGTTCCTGGTCTCTAATCTAACCCTGCCCTATTCTGTCAGTGTAAAGCCATTAGGACAAAGGGACAAAGGTGAGTGGATCAGGAAAGGAGACATCAGGAGGGGGTCGGTTAAAAAAGCTTTCCTTACACATTTTTATGCTTTCCTGAGCCTGCAGTACTGGACTGATTCAGGGCTTACATGGATTCCCAGCTAGGCACAATAAAACAGCAACCCCTGCCCTGTGCTTGAGCTGATCCCAGTTTTGCCACCTCCTCTGCTGTAATTCCTGCCCTGACACACGTGGCACGTGGTTCTCCATCCCTCTGCCCAGGAGAGATCACATCAATGCCAATGTTAGAACCAAATAAACACCGAAACAAATTTAAAACAAAAATAACATCTCCAAGGCTGTTCCATCCCCACCACCCACCACCATTTATAACTAATTGGGGCTTTGTTATATTCCCTCACCCAGTGACAGATAAATACTAAACTCCACTGGTTAACAATAATCACCCTAATTATGCCAAGATGACATTTACAATACAGGCAATTGCTAATCCATTACCTCACTCTGCTGAATACTAGAACACTCAAATTAAAAGTTATTCACCCACAAAGAACAATGTTTTAGTAGCTGACACAGCTTAGTAAAGGAATTTATTAAGGTAATTTGCAGTTTTCCCATAAATAAAACATTCTAGTGTTCCCCCGTCCTTCCCCCTCCCTCCCCCAAAGTAATTTTTTGTGATAAATCTTTTTTTCCTCTCTCTTTTGTAGCACCCTTAAAAAATAATAATTGAAACTGCCAGGCAGACTTACATATTTAAATTTGCTCACCTGAAAGACAACAGAGAGCTGCCCATCCATCTCTTCAGGTTCTTTCTGGAGCACAGGGGTGACAGCTGGGGGGTTTGTGATGTTGTAGGAGGTCACTGGAACAAAACCTTCACCCGTGTGGGGTTTCAGTGAGACCCAGTGATGGCTCTGAATGTGTCAGGGAGTTGTGCAGGGTGGTGTGGTTGGTGGTCTGCTGTGCCAAAGCAGAACTCTGTCCCTCACCAGGGAGATGCTGAGGAGGAGGCAGAAGGGCCCCGAGTCTCCTCAAGGCCAGGCTGGAGCTCACAGGGGCAAACGCTGCAGCTCTGCCTTTGTGCCACCCCAAAGCAAAGCCAGAGAAGAACCCAAGGAAGCTGCAGAGAGCAGCATCAGCCTGGGGAGCAGGGGGCACCTGCACCTTCCTTCCAGTACCTGGATGTCACCCTGGTTCTGAGGATTTTTCTGGGCCTTCTGATTTGTCTTTCATACTGGAGTCAGAATTTTTACTTTCCCACACTTTTACTATAAACAACAGCTTTGTTTTCCTAACTGCCCTTCGTTGTTTACATATTTTTAGGTAGAAGGAGAAAGTTGACTGACAGCTGTCTTGACCGATGTGGTTTGGCGGGTGAGATTTCATCTTCCAATCCACAGGCACCTTTGGAAATGTATAAAATTGAGTTTTGTAAATAAACTAGCCTCTTTTCCTGCTTGCTCACCACTGTGCCTCGTGAGGTTCTTTCGTGTGGTGCTGCAGCACCTGGAGGCCTTTTTCTTTCAGTGGGCTCTTCCTGACTCATCTCCCATCATCAAAACACAAAAGGGGAAAATCTCCCTCAGTTTCATCACCTAGGAAGGGAGGAAGCCCTGGTGACAAATATGAATAGAGGGAGGAAAGGGTAAAACAGACACAAAAAAATCGAGGCTGGGTTTCGTTGCCCCCTGTGAGCATCACACCCAGCGCTGGCAAAACCCTCCTGGCAGCACATCCAGCTAAAGGATGGAGCAGGAAGGCATTTTTGGGGGTTTGGTTTCTGCTGTTAGCACAGCAGCACTGCCCAAAGCTGTTCGCAATAAATCAGCGAGTCACGGCCGGCCGAGAATCCCGGCTCCCACATCCCCACCGTGCTGGCAGCCAGGCCAGCATCCCTCCGGCCCCGCGGCCAGCCCAGGGCACCCGTGTGGGTCCCAGCCCCACCTGGAGCCCGTGGCAGGGGCTGGTGTTGAAGGCAGGCTCTGCCAGACTCGTCCCTGCCAGACCCATCCCTGCCAGGCCCGTCCCTGCCAGGCCCGTCCCTGCCAGGCCCGTCCCTGCCTGCGCAGGACTCGGAGCCAAGCTGGGATACGTCTCACACATCCTCTCCTTCTGCCCCGGCGCTCCATCCCAGCGTAAAAACAAGGACATGAGCCATTTCCCTGGAATGTTAAAGCCTCAGCAGCTGGGCTGGAGCAGCACTCAGGGTGGAGAGCAGATGTCCAGAGACGTGGTCAGACGGCACCCGTGTGCAGCTGAGCGTGGAGCCCTGGGCTCCCTCAGATTTACTGCGTTTATTCGGGCTGTCGCTGTGGCACGTCGTGGTGCCCCGTCCCTGCAGGCCGGGGTGTGCCAGACCATCCTTCTGAGCAGCATTTTGGGCACAGGAGAGAGAGCCCTGCTTTGATCTGTGCTGTCCCACAGCCAGGAGGGGAATTCTGGAGAGGAAAAGCGGCGGCAGCTCTGGGCCAGGAGTGCTGGAAGCATTTGGGAGCAGCTCTGGAGCAGCAGCTGGGCAGCCCTGCAGCCTGCATCCCTGCAGCCCTGCACTCTGCATCCCTGCAGCCTGCATCCCTGCAGCCCTTCACCCTGCATCCCTGCATCCCTGCATCCCTGCACCCTGCATCCCTGCACTCTGCACCCTGCATCCCTGCACTCTGCACCCTGCACCCTGCATCCCTGCAGCCTGTGCCCTGCAGCCTGCACCTTGCACCCCTGCACCCTGCTCTGCTCCAGCTCCCCTGGGCTCCTCGGACATTTCTGTGCCACAGGACGGATCACAGGCTCACAGCTCTCCTGAAGGAACATCTGCAAGCCCTGTTTTCACCACTGCTCCCTCTTCTCCCCCAGCTCCACCAAGAGGGTGTTTTCCTGCTCACCCCTCTGCTGTTTGCTCTGTCTCCTACTCCTGTGGAGTTCTTTCTGCCCTTCCTTCTGCTTAATGGACTGAGCTCCACTCCAGCTCCCAGCCCTGTGCAGGCACCCAACGAGACAACTTCCAAAACTGCTCCTGGGAAAATGTGAGGGTTTTTCCCAAGGAAAGGCCTCGCTGTAGAGGAAACTGAGGGAGGAAAAGGGGTCCTGTGAAAGGCAAGGCTTTAAAACACACACTGAACTTCGTATGGGGGTATGGAGATAAAGTGGTGTTAATTTGAATGAACTTTATTCCTTCCCGAGGAAGTTAAGTGCAGCCTGATTAAAGCCACTTGAATTCTGAATCAGAGAGTCTGCCTGGGGAGTTAATGGCCAGTAACAGGCAGAAAACAAAGCTTGTCACAGCAGGGTTCAAACTTCAGCACATAACTTCTTATGACCTGAGAACTATATTTCATCTCAATATATAAACTGACAACCCCAATTTGTACAGGCATAGCAAGACTGTAGTATATGCCATTCCACTTGTTCCTGTTCAAGGGCACGTGGAGCCCTGAGCACACAAGTGTGGGGCAATCACAGATCAGAGAAGATTAATTTCTACCTTTGGGGGGATGCAGTGACTCCATCACCTCAGCCCTGCTGCTCACCCAGCTCAGGACCACATCATACTGCAACTATTAAAGTAAATGCAGAAGTTTGCTGAGCTCACTCATGCCACTTAATGACTGCTGTCTCAATTATCACTGTAATTCCCCATCCATTTTCTTCTTATTTTCCAACTTGTTGCCATTAATCTGGTTTTTCGTCTTCCCCTCCACCAAATTCCTGCCCAGCTGAACCCAGTAACTCTGACTCATCTCTTTCTCTTCTGATGGAAGCTCAGCCACTACCTCAGAGGCTGTTCAGCTCTGCTGCTTGTCCTCCTGCCTGTACTATGCACCCTTTGGATGTGAATGCAGTCATGGATGCTTCAGCACAGAGCTGAAGGGACAATTTCACACAAACTGGGGCAGAGGGAGGCAGTGCATTGACTGGAGACAGCTGAAGAGTTTGTCCTAGAATCCACCATCTATCTATAAGGAAAAGGGAGTGCTACGCAAGCTTGGAATTCTTACTTATTTTCTCTGACTGCAAATCTGAATTTTGGTGGTGAGATGCATCCATGACTGTATGTTTGACCCCCACTTACCCTCTGCCATTAGCAATGCAGAAAATTCACTATCCCACCAAACTTGGGAAAACTGTAAATGTATCTCCCGGCTGGGGGACTGCGAGGAGCAACAGGGGAGTTCTTGCTCTCTGTTCTTAAAGTAATGGAAAGATTGAGCTCCCTGGTTGCTCATCAGTCACAATTATTTCGTTTTTTCCATTTCTGAGCTACATGTTTCTTCCATGCCAAGCTCCCACATCCATTGGACAATGTCCCGTCCCTTATAACTGAGAGTGCACAGAAGTGATGGAAAAGAAAGAGGGAATGAAAGAAAGAGGGAGGGAGAGAGGGAGGGAAGGAGACTAACACTAAAATCAACAGTTTCTCTTCCTCTCATTTTAGGTCAGAAAAAGTCTTCCCAACTTTATGAAAGGCATATTGAAAAAAATCAGTAAATTCATGAACATGCAGTTATTACTTAGGAGACAAATTGCATTTCTTCCAAAATGTTCCAAAATGCATTCATTTTCAGAGTACATTACTTTCATAATACTGTGTGGAACATTAAATGAGAATTTCCCTGACTTGGCTACAGAACACATTTTTATATTTCAGTGTCTGACACAGAGCCCAGGGTAACTAATGAAAATCTTTTCGAAAAGTGACAATCTTGTCTAGCAGCCTTGCCTGTTGAAGAGATTGCAACATAAAACAGATGAGTGCCCTGCTTGACAGCTAATTGTGTCGGGCTTAATTACAACAAGCAGAATTTAATCGGCTGTGCAGTGCAGTTTTTTAAGACGGGGGAACCATCTGGAATATACCTTGCTCCTGGGCTGATGGAGGGGTGGGCATTGCTGGATTTCAAAGACAGGGGAGCAACTGAGTGCAGATTGAAATGCAGAAGTGGTTCCTTCCTCAGTGTATTTAATTTGAGCTGTTTGATGAATTTTAGAGATATTTATGCAAACCTGCACGAAGACAAGGTTTTGGAAACCTTCCCAGTTTCAGTTTGATGAGGCTCATTCCCCTCTCTGGCTCTGTGCTGTGGCCAGAGCTGGCACAGAGCTGTCAGGCTTCACACCTCGAGTCACTCCTGGTCCCTCATCTCCTGACTCCCACCTCTTGCTGCCCCTCCATCCTCGGCGTGGCTCTGTCAGGTGTGGCCAGTCCAGGTGTGGGACAGAGCTCTGGCACAGCCGGGGGGAAGTGCTGCAAAGCCTGTGCTTTGGGTTAGGGAACCAAAAATGTGTATTCTATTTTCATCTGCTGAAAGCAGTTGGGGAAATGTTTTTCTTTTCCTTTATCTCTTGTTACTCTGGGGGAGGGGGGCGGATGCTTTCTGATAATGGCTCAGCTCATAAAACCGGGTGGGG
>VYXD01012561.1:316025-343338 GCA_013397195.1 Hylia prasina | reverse complement strand
ACCAATGGGATCATCTCTGCTCCAACAGATCCCAATGGGATCATCTCTGCTCCAACAGATCCCAATGGGATCATCTCTGCTCCAACAGAACCACATTCTGTTCTCACAGATTTTTCATAAACAATTCTATTATTAGGGTAACGACTTTTTGCTGTTGACATTCCTCCTGGTTAGGAGGAGACATGGATAGACTGTGACTTTGACCAGTGTGGTCAAAGGGGTTGAACCCCTTCATCCAATCTGGTCTCATTTTCAAAACTGTACAAACACTGAAGTTAAAAATTAAACCAGGCTTTTTCACACTTGGGCATCTGCGCTGTGTCTGTGTCGTTCTTTGTGTCGGTAGCACGTCAATCCTGCACACAGCAGCACCAGGAGCTGGACAGCTCTGTTTACGTTGGCATGGAAGTATTTGAAAGGGAAGGACCATAAGTCATGGAATCATGGAATATTCTGAGTTGGAAGGGACCTGCAAGGATCCTGCAAGGATCATCGAGTCCAACTCCTGCCCTGCACAGACACCCCAGCAGTCCCACCCCGTGCCTGGGAGCAGTGTCCAAATGCTCCTGCAGCTCTGGCACCAGGACCATTCCCTGGGGAGCCTGGGCAGTGCCCACCACTCTCAGGGGGAAGAACCTTTCCCCAAATCCAAGCTGAATCCCCCTGGCACAGCTCCAGCCATTCCCTGACATTTCCCTGACATTGCCAGTCCCAGTAGGAAGACAGGTGGTCACCCTCTTTTGCTCACTCATTTCACACCTACATCTTCTACCTGTCCTTCCACTCAGTGTCTATCCACGGCTGTTCCCATGCTGCCAAGGCCTCTCCAAAGCACAGCCCAGGCCTGCAGGCAGCACCTGCTGCACCTGGGTTCCTTCCACATTTCTCACATGACCTTCAGCAAATTGCCTGGCCTCACATTTTTTGCCCCTTCGTTCAAATGAGAGGAATGAGAGCATATGTAGGAAACAGCTCTGGGAGCTCTACAGAAGCAGTTCCTGCATCCCACACTCATTGCAAAACCTTCCTTCTGTTTCTTTTCCACTCTTCCCTGTAATTTCCAAGCCAATAATCATTAGCCATCCCCTAACGAGTCCCCCACCCTGGCAATTAGTATCTTTTATGCCCATTTTACAACTGCAAAAACCAAAATGCAAGGTCAGCCGCCGGCAGGCTGGAAGTTAGAGGCAGGAGGAGTGTGAGAACAGCCCATTTTCCCTACCAGCATCCCTGCTTTGACCACTAGACCTTGCTACACTCAGAAACCATATCAGGGAAAGCCAGACGACGAGCATTGTCCACAGTGCTAATCTTCAGAGGACCATATTAGTGCAATTTGATGTCAAGTCGCCTTATCTATCACCAAGCAAAGAGTAAGATTAAAGGACTGGAGTTACAAGTGCCTTTTTGTTTGCACTAACTGGCTGAGTGTCTGTCTGGAAAACAGAGGCTTTCAATCTAAATGGCTGTCACGTTTGCCATACAGGAGTAGATTGGTCTCAGCACCCTTATTAAAAATACTACTGGCATTCTACAGCAGCTGCTCCAAAGGCTGCAGCTTTCAGTAACGAGTTGTGAAGTGGATGGTGAACACCACGTACTGATCACTGCTTTCCTGGTGTAAATCTGAAGCTGCTTTCCCAAACTCGGTGGAATAATTCCTGGATTTACACCAGATCCCTGTGCTGGGGGCCTGCGTGTGTTCCCCACCCTCTCTGCACCAACTCAGCTGCAGTGGACTTGGGCACAGCTGCATGGATTTGCACTGGGTGATGCTGCCTCCAGTTTGTCACGCTGAAACCACTGGTGTAAGAACAGTCAGGATCAGTCCTTTCCCTGTATTGTATCTCGGTGAGGTGTTACTCCAGATCATCCATTTAATGACTGGGAAGAGAATCAGGGAAGGTAGAAAAAGAGTTAAAAATAAAAGAGAGAGGGAGAGAGGAAAGGGGGGGGGAAAGGAAGAGGGTGGGTCAGGAGAAATGCAAAAAGGAAAGACAAGGAAGAGCACAGGGCAGAGGGTTGTCAAAGGCTTTTGTTGTGTGCTAATGATGCTTTAATCCCGTAATGACATGGAGGCGCACGAACATGGATATGGGAGGCAGGTACATCCAGGATCAAACAGGCTCAGGGTTTTTTTTTCATGTTTTCACCTGAGATGCATCCAAACCACGCTGTCAAACAGCATTTGCTGCACTTGCCTCTTGCAGCTGCTGCTCTGCCTGGCAGCTGCACTGACACTGCAACAGGGCAAGGGAGGGAAAAGGGACTGCAAACTTCCCTGAGGAAGGGGATAATAACCAAAACCACAGCTCGGTGTCCTCCCGAGACTGCCGGGCTCTGCTGCTGGCGCCGACAGCCCCGCAGGTGGCAGTGGCAGGTTAAAATCCAGCTCTGCTCAGAGCTGTGCTGCGCGGATCTCAGCGCACGCAGCTCCTCCACCAAACCAACCGCTTTTACCTGCCCCACGCTGGTTGTCATCCTTCTTCAAGGGAAAAGGCTTTTCCTTCTGTTTTCCCTTGCTCCCTGGGCTGTAGAGGAGCCGAGGCCGTTCTCAGAGTCGCGCTGGGAGAAGCAGGGTCGCGATGGAAGACAGTGACACAGGACTGTGACAAGTAGAAAACCGGAGACAAAAAAGGCAAAGCTGCGGGAGCAGGGAGGAGCAGGGTGAGGTAGAGAGGGGGCAGCTGGAGAACAAAGCTGCCTGGCAGGGAAAGGGGAACGTGCTGCCACAGGTTTCTCAGAGAAGCTGCTCCATCTCTGGAAGTGTCCCCTGCCAGGCTGGACAGGGCTGGGGTCACCCCGGTGTGGTGACAGGCGTCCCTGCCCATGGCAGAGGGTGGGACTGCTTTAGGATCCCACCAAGCCAAACTGTGCTGTGCTTCCACACCTTTTCCATGGCACTCCTGCAAGCTCTGGGGTGACCCCCTGCCCCCGGGAGGAGTGTGCATGAGAGGCACCTGCTCGTTACCTGGTATTTATTTGTGTGCTGCCATGAAAGCACGAGGGACTTTGTAAGAGCATGAAAATGGAGTCCTTACCTTTAAGAACTTTGCAACTCAGCAAGGAGAGAGAAGATTAATATGAGCTGGTGCTTTGGAGGGCAGAAGGGAGACAGAGTGCAGGAGGAGGACTTATATCATCAAGGCATGGAACCAGGAGGTGAGCACAGGGAACTCAGAGGGGCAGGAACTACATATCCTGGCATTAAGCAGCTGGATGTTGCATTACAGTATCCTTTCCACCTGCTCTTCACTCAAATTTCCATCAGGAAAAAAGACTATTCCTGAGTCTAATTCCTGCAAGTTCAGTGGGAGGGGCAGAAATCTACATTCTTCTATTTGAATATTTTAATTATAAGCTCACCAAGACACTAAAGAGTGGTTTATCTTCTCCAGGGCTCTCAGTTCACACCTAAAGAAAAGGGATTCTGTGGCACTGTGGATTTCCTTGCCTTGTACCCTCCAGGACAAGTGATGACACCAAGTAACTCCAGAGCTGAGTGCAGATCCCTGCCCTAAGTCCAAACTTTGTGGTGTGGATGTGCAGCCCTGGTTCCAGGCCTGATGTTTTGGTTTCTCTAAAATTCTTTCCCAGGAAAAACTTAGTAAACATGATCCATGTTTTTGTGACAGTACTTTATGTTATTCATTCCTTCTGACAGGAGGGACTTGTTGATGTCCCTCTGGTTTGACCAATGTGATTGAAGAGGTTTGAATTTGTTTCATCAATCAAATTGGTCTGTGTAAAATAATATATAAGGGAGACACATCCCAAAATAAAGAGTCATTTTTAACCTTCTGATTCTTGGAGTCTGTGTTGTTTGTGGTCAAAACAGTGACATGGATGTGTATGGATGCATTTACCAAGGGATACAGCTCATGGGGAGCTGCTTGTGCCAGACCCCAGAATCCAGAACAGAAAACCTCTCCAGTTTGTGCTGAAGCTGCCACCAAGGACACAAGACCCAGGAATGCTCCAGCTTCACCTGGAGCCAAGAGCACATTTCACTGCTGGCCCTCTGCAAGAGCAGCACGGAGATACAGAGCCTGACCCTTCCCTCTCCTTCTGTGTCCTGTGTCCCTGCTCAGCTTTCCCACACTGGGGGTTGTGGTTTCTTCTGTGGCTGCTTGGACAAGAATCACCAGTGCCTTCCTCAGGGAGCCAGTCCACCAGGAGATGCAAACTCCTGCCTGACTCAAATCAGGCGTCCCCCAGCTGCCTCAGCATCCTCCTGGGCTCCCTGAGGAGGGGAAAAGGCTTCCACGTGGGCCTGCTTGGATTCCTCCTGTTCCCAAATGCACTGTCAGGACACACAGGGCTGTTGTCCAGCAGCTCTTTGACCTTTGGGTGTGCTCTGCATACACAACACCCCGGGTTTCAATGAGGTAGAAGACTGAGGATATAAAGTGTGAGCTGATTCCGGGCTGGGAAGGGAGCAAGCAGATATTAACATTAATCCATCACCCGTTGCTTTATTGTCAAAGTGGAGCAAAGTTACTCCTGTGAGCGAGCTGCGATGGGAGAGCCAAGCAGGTGCTGGGGAATCCTGAGCACTGGTGGTAGCTCCAGCACTCCCCCTGCTCCCAGCCTCGAAGCAGCACCTTTGAAAGGTCTTTTTACTCCCTTGGTCTTCCCCCTCACACTTTTTTTGTCATGTACTCCTCTCTCATCCTCTCCCTCTTGCCAGTGAACGATGGATCTTCATGTTTCCAAGGTAACAAAAAGAAGTTTCCCTCCAGCCCAGAGGCAGAACAAACCCATTCTGCTGGAAAATTCAAAGTGAGGATTAAAATTTGTGAAACAGCACACGGCCTAGTGCAGCATCCCCCGTTCCTGCCCAGGCCACTGTGGATAAATGGCAGTGCTCGTGCCACCTGCATGGGATTATCCAGAGGATCCCTTGTGGCAGTGGAGGGACAGTGCTCACCTGCATGGACAGAGTTTTGTTTGTGGAGTCCTACAGCCACCAGTGGGTCCCATGGCTCCCTCAGGATCAGCCCTCGTTTCTTTTGATGCAGATATGGCCTGGAGTGTGGCTTTATTTTTCACAGTGATTCTGGATCTCCCAGTTGATCCTGTCCTGGATAATCTGGCAGCATTAACGACAGCAAGGAAGAATTAGCAGGACAACTCATGCCCAAGCAGGGGTTCAAGTGGTTTTTAAACAGGAGTTGGTCTGGGTTGATTTGTACCCTGAGCAACAAAGGCAGCGACGTCCCAAGGCAGCAGCTGAAGAGAAAATGGTCTGGAGCAAACAACTTCACAGGGCTTAAAGGGTAACAATTTGTGCATTTAATATTTCAGGCCATCAAACACATTTCCTCCCAAATAAAGCCTCTGGGTATTAAGTACCTGAGCTCCTCTCTGGAACTGATTCGAAGGCACCCCAGTCTTTAAACACCTCAGTTTCTCTGGTGCCTTTGTTCTGCCTCTCACCCAGCCCTGCTCCCTGCCCGTGAAGGGTTTACATCCCAGTGATAAGACAAGAGCCAATAGTTTGATGCCAACAGATGGAAGCAATAAGCAAGAACAGGGACTGTAACAGAAATAATAAACAACCACACGTAGAACATTTTCTCCTATGCTAGCCAAGGAAAGTCCATTAATTCTCATCTGGAAATCCCTGTAACATTTGCAGCGAGGATCTGCCGTGGCTGTTCATGCTGCTGCCCCGCAGCACACATTTGCCTTGGTAATGTGAGCCATCACCCAGTAAATTCTGCACTTTTCTCCCACCAGCTCCTTTCCTGATACCCAGGGAAGAAGAATACGCTGCCTGGTAAGAGCTGAGTGAAAGAAAGAAGGGTTTGCAGCTTGGTAAACAAGCAGTATAAACCCCATAGCCAAACCTGCTGTGCCCCCAGAAAAGGGAGAGGGGCAGCAGGTGAAATATTGCTGAGGGGCAGCTCCAGACAGTGAGGACCAAATGACACAACACCTCTTACCACAGCAGCCCCAGCCCCTGCCTGTGTCCAGCCCTGCTTGCTCTGAGGGAGGGGCAGACACAGAGGCCTGACTGGTGAGTCCAGGACCACCAAGTGCTGCAACACGACACGAAAGAACTTCATGAGGGCACGGGGATGAGCAAAGCAGAAAAAAGCCTGAGTTTATTTGCAAAACTCAATTTTATACATTTCTAAAGGTGCCTGTGGGTTGGAGGATGAAATCTCACCTGCCAAACCACATTGGTCAAGACAATTGTCAATCAACTTTCTCCTCTTACCTAAAAATATGTAAACAACAAAGGACAGTTAGGAAAACAAAGCTGTTGTTTATATAAAAGTGTGGGAAAGTAAAAATTCAGACTCCAATATGAAAGACAAATCAGAAGGCCTAGAAAAATCCTCAAACCCGGGTGACAACCAAGCCCAAACAACAGACTCACCTCCAAAGCTCTGAACACCTCCTAAGAGCTACTGCTCCTAAACTTGTGTCCCTTCCCTGGGGACTGAGCTTCCCTTACACACCTTCCCCAATCCCGAGCATCAGCTCCATGGGCTGCTCCACTGGGGTGGCTGTGATGGTTCCTACCTGTCCCCTCATGCACCTACACCCACACTCAGCAGCTCTTTGCCTCTCACCTTGCTCAGGTTGTAAATGAGAAGGAAGTTGACACCACCAGTCATCAGTGAAACAGCAACTTCTTTCTCCTTGACATTCAGGCGGTTGAGAAGCTCCTTGTAGGGTCAAGCACGGTGGATTTTAAATAATGCATCATGTTTGTTAGTGTGTTGGCATTTAAATGCTGGCTGAGAGGAAAAAAGCCACCCTTCTGATTCTGCTCTGTGTTCTATACAGTGGGGCCATTGGAAGCCCCTGTGCAGACACAGCACTGACACAGTCACCTGGCCCTGCACTCACCTGCTCCACGTCACACCTCCCACAGGTGTTCTGGCTCCTCCTGCGTGGTCAGGGACATTCTTCCACCCTCGCTTGCCCATCCCATCCTTCTCCACATCCCCATAACCTCACTCAGAGCTCATGCTGCTGGGCTCATGCTGCTGGAGGATGTACAGGTAAATACACCTGGCTCTAAAATGTACCTGTGTCCCTCCTGGTAACACTCGCTGCAAACACAGCATGACCCAGTGGCTGTGATTACCTGGGTGTCTCTCTTTGCTCTGGAGATGGGGAGTGTCACCCTGGTTTTGAGGATTTTTCTGGGCCTTCTGAATTGTCTTTCATATTGGAGTCAGAATTTTTACTTTCCCACACTTTCTACTATAAACAGTAGCTTTGTTTTCTTATCTGTCCTGTTGTTTACACATTTTTAGGTAGGAGGAGAAAGTTGATTGAGAGTTGTCTTGACCAATGTGGTTTGGGAGGTGGGATTTCATCCTCCAACCCACAGGCACCTTTGGAAATGTATAAAATTGAGTTTTGTAAATAAACTCAGGGCTTTTCCTGCTCTGCTCATCACTGTGCCCTCGTGAAGTTCTTTTGTGTCGTGTTGTGGCAGGGGAGGAAGAGAGGGGTTTATGCACCAAATCCAGGCCATGACAGAGGTTCTTCCAGAGGAACAGCCCTGAGCTGCCTCCAGAGCCTGCTGAGACAGACAGACCTTCTTCCCAACCCCACAGCCACGGCCATGTCCCCTGCCAGAGGACTCAGAGGGTCTGTGGGTCTGTCCTCCTCCACCACTGTGCTGTGGATGAGCAGAGAGGGGCAGCAGCCAGAATTCACCTTTCTAACAATCAGCTGAACATTTTGGAGGACCTGGGCTGAATTTTCAGGCCTGTGATGTGTTGCCAAGAGCTGTCACTTCTGCTTGGATCAGTCAGCTTGAGCAGCGTGTTAGCAGGTGGTGTCACACCTCTGCCTGGGATCAGCGAGCAGAGATGGGGCAAGGAGCTGGAAACACATGTGACCTTCTGCCAGGGCCTCTCCTGCTGCTGTTTGTCACTGCATTACTGAAAGTCACCCTCCACTGCCTCGTTTTAAAGCTGCTGGCAGGCAAAGGTGCGTTGGGAGGGAGTCACATCCACAGCCTGCTCTGGGGCCAGCATGTCTCCTCCCTCCCCAGGGTCCAGCAGCCTGCAGAGGCTGTGCCAGGGCTGTGCCCTTGCCCATTTTCCCAGTGCTGCCTGATGTCCATGGCCAAATGCCTTTGCTGCTGCTGCAAAATGTGTCTGTGGTGTGGTCCGGGCTCTTTGAGAGCGGGTGGGCTTCCCAAGGGTGTGCAGTGACAGGTGAGAGCACAGGCTGGGCATCCTGTCCCCTGCTCCCCTCTGCTGACCAGCACTTAACCCTTACCAGCCCGATGCCTTGAGTTTTAGCTTTCGTATTTTTAGATTCTGTGCTGCATAGGGATGTAATTCTGAGCCTCATATTAAGTGCTGGTAAGCTCATATGAAGCTCTCTTCACAGAGTAGGTAGAAAAAACAAATTCTTTTCCTGCTGAGTACCAAGGACAACTTTCAAGCCCCAAAGCATCAACAACAGGGGACTGGAGGGAGGAACAAGAAGGATGAGCCCTCACAACCTGAAGCTGCAATTGGACAATTAAACCCCAACATGCAAGTGGACCAAAACTTATAAAAATGTAACATCTTGTGACCGGGGGGCCATTTTTTTCTGTTCATTCTTGGTCCACTCTGGGTGCAGCCTTGGTCGGGCTCTTGTCTCGCCCAAGGTGGATCCTGGAGGCTTTTTCAATAAATACCTACTTTATTCTCTAGCTCTGCCTAGTCTCTGTTCCAGGTCGGCCTTCTAAGGCATCAAGCCCTGGAGGAGAGTCCTTGCTCCCCCAGTCTAAACCTCTTTCCACCCTTGAGATCACTCTCAGCTCCTTCAGTTTGCGTTGACCCAACCCTGCACTTAAGGGCAGTGACATCAAAGGACTGAACAGGGAGAAAAGCAAAATGCCAAAAAGCGAGAGGAGAAAACATGGAGATGATTTTTCATTGTTGTGACACCTGCAGACAGGCCCGTGCTTCTTGGGCTGCACCATCTCCCTTCCAGTGCAGAGAAACACCCCTGACCCCGTGATGTGCCTCTGGAATTGGAGTGTGCAGCAATAAATGGAAGCTGTATTTTAAGGAAACTGCTGGTCTGCAACACACACCTTTGCCTCCAGTACTATCCTCAGTGTGCTTGAAAGGGCTTTGTCATATCCAACACATAACCATGCAAGCATCAGGGATCTGCTCCAGATTTGCACCATGGCAGGAAGAGAATTGTTACCCAAATCATTTGTGTGGGGTTGTTTTTTTTATTCCTTCCTCCCCCTCGCATCCCCCCACCCTGGCCATTAATTAACCTTGGTGGTTTACAGCAAATTGCCTTCCAGCAAAAATGAGGCCTCACTGTGAGAGAAGTCCTAATTGCCATGTCAGATATCTCCTAGCCCCATTCATCCCCCAGCACCGTCAGCTATTGTTATAAATTTATAAAGCCTGGACACATCCCATATTTAAGAATGAAAGTACAGAGAGAGAGAGTGTGATGGAGCATTAAAGAGAAAGGACATCTGAAGGCTCCTGACAGGACCCCAAGATTCTGATCTCCTTCCCTGCTTTCCAAAAACAACAACAAAATAAGGGACTTGGAGGTATTTCTAAATGCAGCTCCCTAAAACCTCTTCCCTCTGCCTAAAAACACATCCATTCCAAATTACAGTGTATTTTTAGACTGTAAAAGAGAGCAGATATAAATATGTCTTCATTCCTGCTGCAATCCCAATGGCTTAATCAATTACATCACTGATAGGTTTGATCCATGACATCCAAACAGAGATCCTATTACAGAGTGAGCACAGAGCAGATACATATGTGTGTGCCTGGGGGATGTATCTTTTTTATGTATTTGTACATAATATATACATATATTTATACACAGGCATGGACACATGTACCCTTCCCTTTTCTATTAAAAAAACCCCCCAAAAAACCACACGCTGCTTGAGTCACTTTCACAAATAAGACAAACCCCATATTTTGCTGGCAAAACGATTACGACTGTCAGGTCTGATGGACGAAGTGCCTGCCATGAATTATTCATCGAGGCTAATTATAAGCTGGCAGATTCCTGGCACAAATGTGCCGGAGATCCCAGTTATCTGTGACTGATCTGCTCCTCCCAAGTTCCTGAGGCACCAGAGGAGAGCAACAAATGGGTCCAAACTGACTCACCCCGTGTGAGATGAGTTAGGTGGGGACTCAGCCCTGCTGCTGGGAGACTCTGCAAGGTCCAGCAGGACCCCAGGAGGGACCCCCAAAACAAGAAGGTTGTGTGCTTCAAGCTGCCATCTCTAAGGATTTGGTGAGGGCAGCTGCTGTGTGAAACAGCCACGCTGCTGCCCCAGGAGACACAGATGATGTCCAAGGAAAGGCAGAAAATAGGTGACAAGGGTTCAAAGGCACAGCCTCTTCTAATCAGCACTGCTTCCTTCATCTCCTGTGCCTCTCCCTCTTATGATTTCCCACAGAAGGAATGATGTGGCTCCTCCTGCCTCCTCAGCTGATTCCAGCACAGCCCCAGCAGCTGGGGGTGAAGAGGCTCTAAGGGGAAGCAGTGAAAAGTGGATTTTTCAGGCCAGCAGTGGTTCAGCTCGGAGGGTTTGAGAGGCCCTGACCCAGCCCTGGATAATCCACTCTGTCTGGGAGGTCTCTGAGGCACATTCCAAACCTCTGCCAGAGCCCACACAAACCACTGCACCCCTGCAAACCCTGCTCTGCACCAGGCCCGAGGTGTGAGGCTGAAGGAGAAGGAGGAGAAGAAGGAGAAGGAGAAGAAGGAGAAGGAGCAGAAGAAGCAGAAGCAGAAGAAGCAGCAGAAGCAGAAGCAGCAGAAGCAGCAGAAGCAGAAGCAGAAGCAGAAGCAGAAGCAGAAGCAGAAGCAGAAGAAGAAGAAGAAGAAGAAGAAGAAGAGGGCTCCAGGGATGGGTGATGCAGTCCCCCTGCTCACTGAGGAGCAGAGGCTCAGCACAGCCTGGACTGAGGGGGCTGGAGGTGGGGGACACAAGGGTTACCTGCCTCCAGGTGTCCCTCAGGTGTCCCTCCCTGCCCTCATGCTGACAGCTCCCTGTGGGTCTGTAGCTCTGGTTTAAAGCTCCTTGCTTTCTTTGGGGCCACTCTGCAGGACTTTTATTCACCCATCAGTTGCTGTCTGGAGAGCAAAGCTTCAGAGGCACAGCCGAAGGTCAAAAGGAGTTCCCTGCTCAGTGTCTGCTCCTCAGCAGGAGTTAAATGCAGCATCAAGCTCCCCTGGAAGTACAATGCCTCTCCAAAGCTGTTTCCATAGCTGGAGCTCACCTCTGAGCAAACCAGGGGACAAAACTCCCAGGTTTTGACTGGGAATTTAAGAGAAAGTACCAGGTTCTGCCCCACACCAGGAAACCTGGCATAAGGACAGCAGATAGCAAAGATCAGAAAGTCCATGGCCACAAATTTCACGTCTGAGAGAAAGAGACAAGGCAGATTTCTTGAGGCTTCTCCAACCCATTAATCTTCTGCCCAGTAATATAAGGTTTAATTCTGTTAGCAGTGGACACCTTAAGGGGGAAATTCAGGGCTTATTGGTTCAAATAGTCCAAGTAGTTTCCAGCCTCAGTGGATATTTCATTGCTGCCCAATGCCCAGGGGGGCCAGATGTGTCTTTAGAGCACACCTGAAGAACATGAATTCCATGTATGAGCCCTTCCTTGCCCAGTCCCCACTGAAATCAATATTCCTCTGGGGGACTGTCAGTGTCTGGACACAGCTTTGATTTCCCACTGGCTGTGGGGTCACACACAGCTCTTCCTGCTGTGTGTGCAGCCACCAGCCCTGTGCACCAGGAGCACCTGAGGCAGAGTGAATAACCTCACCACACATCTGTCCATGTCCTTGCTCCCTTCCAGAATAAAAAGGGCAGGTTGTGAGCAAGAGAATGAATGTCCCTAATAAGGCCAGGGCTGGTAAATAACATTATGCCTTCACTGGCTCTGAACCATTCATATTCTTCCAAGCAGAAGGGTTACAGGAATTGTGCAGCAATAACAGATCATCAGCTGTGGGGAGCCTGCAAACTTTGTCTCTTCTCTCAATGCATGCTATAAAAATTACCCCTCAGAGACTTTTCTTTCTCTTTCCTTTTCCTCTTGACATACTGTAGATATAAACTCTCTCCCTGCAAGGAAATTTCTTCTTCCATGCATTGCAAGCTCAGTGACATTATTCACAGCGCCCTGGAGCACAGGGCCTCCATGTGCATCTGTCTCCTCGGTGTGAACTTAAAGATCAGGAGTCATTCATTTACAAAAACAGCGAGGACGCTTTTTTTTTCCTTCTTCCCTGAGTCTCTTCCTAAATCTGAAGAAAGAAGGAGCTTCCCAGATGCTGAGGGAGCAGCCCAGGTACAGCAGGCACGTCAGGATCATTGGGATGCAGAGGAGACAGACCTGGCTGATGATGTGCATGAAACGTCCCTTGTCTGTGCTCTGCCTTCCCCACCCTACACTTCCTCTGCAGTTTTAATGTTTTGTTTCAACCTTTGGATTGTGTTAAAATATTAATGCTAAGGTTTTATTATAATTTTATATTCCGTAGTTAATATTTTAATGCAATAAAAGCCCAAATGAAATCTTTCAATGTTATGGGGCGAAATGATTATGCACAACTGAAACAAAACAATCTGCTAGGGCCAGGAAGATGTTTTCTTGGAATTTTCTTTTCCTGAGTGTTAACCAAATGTCATTTTTTTTTGTTCTGATGGAAGGACAGCCCTCCCTGCTTTCAAAATATTCGGGATTCCATTGAATAGTGTATCCAAGTGCCTCAAAATGCAACAAACACCCCTAATGTGGCTGGAGATTTATGGGCAACGAGATGTGATGTAGCCCCGAGGCCTGAGAAAAAAGGGGGTGGCCCAGAAAGGGAGGAAATGATGAGGAGAGACACGAGGGTGCCCAGCCCTGCAGCCTCCTGCACTGTCCTGTCGGAACTGGATGGGAAATAAAGATGCTTGACTCCAGTCAGAAGGTAGAAATGAATCAGAAGGCTCTATTCACAATTAATTCAGCCTTTTTATCACATGCTGTGCTAAAAAGGCAAATCATTGGTCCATAGGATTGACGCCTCTCTCCGTTGGTCGAGCAATAGAAAATACCAAACAACATTTGGGAGAGAGGTCTGTTATAAAAAAGAAACATTATTTACTTAAAAATGTTATTAAAATGTTTTTGTTATTTACACAAAATGATCTAAAAAAAACCCCAAAAACAATTGAAAAATTCCCTTAAGAGGAGCTCAGTAATTCTCAAGCTCAGAAGCACGGAGCCCACACTGTGCCTTGCAGCTGAGTTTGCTGTTGTGCCCCACCAAGGGCTACACTCACACCTTGCTCTGCTGTGCCAGGGAAGGTGAACCCCTGGGGAATGAGACCCTCAGCTGCTCTGTGCTGAGACCCCTCTGCTCTCAAAACCTGGGGTGCCACATTGCTGCAACACGACACACAGCACCTCACGAGGGCACAGTGATGAGCAAAGCAGGAAAAGCCCCAGTTTATTTACAAAACTCGATTTTATCCATTTCCAAAGGTGCCTGTGGGTTGGAGGATGAAATCTCACCTCCCAAATCACATTAGTCAAGACAACTGTCAATCAACTTTCTCCTCTTACCTAAAAATGTGTAAACAAGGAAGGACAGTTAGGAAAACAAAGCTGTTGTTTATAGTAAAAGTGTGGGAAAGTAAAACTTCTGACTCTATTATTAAAGACAAATCAGAAGGTCTAGAAAAATCCTAGAAATTCAGGGTGAGAACACCACATGCCTGTGATCCCCCCCCAATTCATGGCACAAGACAACTGTTAACACTTCCAAACAATTTTTCAATTTGAGGCAGATTAAGAGCAGAAATTCTAGTGGGACTAATAGTGTGTAATCTTCTTTCCATTCCCCCTCCTGCATTAGGAAGAAGAGTTCTCTGCAATGGTGTGTTTCACACTCTGATGCTGATATTTCAATTTCCTGCTTAAGTTACAATAAAAACTGCCCACCCTGCCGATGCTCCCTTGAAGAATAAGTTATGTTGATTGACATTCTTTAATTCCCCTTGGATGCAGCTAATGATTAAGAGATGCCAGGAAATTTAAAAGCATGTCCTACCTGCAGACTCCTCTAAGCTCCTTTGGAAGGCTTTGAAAAGCTTCCAGTTCCAAGCACAAAACAGAACTACTGGTCTCTAACCACCTTTCTTGTCTTGCCTTTCTTCCTCCCTTATTTTTTGCTCACCCTACAGGAAGACAGAATTAAATTCCTGATGTCAGTGAAAGCAAAGGGAATTGAATTCATGGTAAGGGGACAACGCTGGGAGGACACTCACCTTTCCAAAGCTCAGGGCAGGGCAGCTGGGTGCAGGACACCCTTCCTGCATTCCCAAACAGATGTTTGGGACAGCCAACAGTTTGATGAAGCTGAAAAACCCATGGCTGGGGTTTGTACTGATCATGGGATCCACTGGGAGACCAGTTTCGAGACCTTGATGGGAGACTGCATCTTTGTGTGCTGGACAAGAGAGTGACAGAGTTCAGGTGTTGGCAGAAGGCAGCAGAAGCACCTCAGGTGTCAGCAGCTCCAAGATGTGCCCTGGAGTCATCCCCATTCCCCCAGTCCTGCCAGACAACCTCAGCTACTGGGGAAACTGCTGCAGAATCAGGCACCTGGCTATGGGACCAGGCTGCAACCAGCCTGGAACTTGCTCCAAAATCAGTCCCTGCACAGACACTCTCCAGCCAGTTTTGTTGGGATCCTCATGTTGCTCAGACCTGAGGAAACACGACCTTCTTCTCCTCCTCACACCCAGACACACCTTCCCTAGCACCCTGTCTGCCCCCACACACCTTTGCCCCTACAATGAAGGAATCATTTGTGTTGTGTCCTTTTGCCAAGACAGGGAAGGTTTTACTTGTGTTTGCCAAAGCAGCTTTCTTCCTATCTTCTGTGGTCAGGAAGTGCTTCTCCACGAGGATTTGCCTGTATGGCAAGGATTTACTATTCCAATCAAAATTCAGCTCTACAGGCCACTAATCCCACATATCTACAGCAGAATAATCCATCCAGCACAACCACATGAGGGAATTTCCCTGGGTGGACAAAATCTTGTTGACCCTTTGCAGTCTGCGAAGTGAAGAGGAAAACTGGCCACTGGAGCTCCCCAAATTTCAGCAGGAGCTGCTGCAGGGTTGTTGAAGCTCAGAGAGTTTAAAAGCAACCCCAAGCAAGGGAAGACTGAACATCATTTCAAAATGCTGAGGAATCTTCCCATCAAAATAATGTCAGAGCCTGTCACGGCGGAGGGAAAACAAACGCGCGGAGCACGATCGTTCTGCATGAAATGTAAAATGCTGTTTAGTTAAAACAAAGCTCTTTCAAAGCACTCAGTGGGGGAAGCAGAGGGAGGGAAAGAGTGAAAGCAAAAAGCACTGCGCTTTGTAAGTTTAAAAGATATTTAAACGGAGAAACCTGTCGAGGCAGGCAGAGCCCTGTCTGTGCTCCCAGCCTGTGCTGCTTGACACTGTGAGCTGCAGTTGCTGTCACTCAGGGAGATGGGAGCCCCTTCCCTCTCGGGTTTCTTTTGGGTTGAAATGACCCTCAAGATATCAGAAAAAGTCTCTTCTCAAGCCCCACGACAGAAGAAGAAGTTGAGATTTGTCGGCTCTGTTTTTCAAGGTTGCTTATTCTTTCTTATCCAGTATATTCTGTCTTTGCTCTGCTTGGGTTCTTGCAGCTGCTCAGGTCATCACCAGCTGCCCAACCTTGGGGTGGAGTTAATGTGACCAATGTGGTTTGGGAGGTGGGATTTCATCCTCCAACCCACAGGCACCTTTGGAAATGTATAAAATCGAGTTTTGTAAATAAACTCAGGGCTTTTCCTGCTTTGCTCATCACCGTGCCCTCGTGAAGTTCTTTCCTGTCGTGTTGCAGCACAAGAGGATTCCACAGAAGAGATGCAGGCAATGGGATTGCAGTCAGTGGAAAGGGTGTTGCAGATTTTGGGGTTCCAACTCCTCCATTTTGCTGCTGTGAGAGAGAACAGGAGTCCTGCATGTGCCTGTTACCCTACCTATCAAGTCACATCAATTTAATCTCCCCCCTTCCCTGCCCATCTGTGAGACAGATCCTTTTAACGTGTACTAGTTAATAATAACAGCCCCAAAGGATACCACTCAGACAACCATGACAGAAATCACAGCAAAGGAAAGGAAAAAAAAAAAAAAATCCATTCAGAACTGTGGAAGATCAGCATACCTGAGGAAAGAGGCTTTCATGGACATGTCTTTAATCTTTCCTGCTTCCAGCCCTTAATAGCAGAACCTGATTCGGAGGCTTGGTGATTGATTTCCAGCCCAGACGCAAAGTGACAGGCTCATTTTCAAGTATTGCACGGCCATAATTCCGTGTTTTATTTGTTATTATTGTAACCTGCTGATGGAGTGGGGCTGTACTCAAGGCAGCAGGTAACAGCTCTGCCTCCAGGCATTATTTAGAGTTGGGTGTTTAGTGCCAGAGCCTCGTGCCTCTCGATATTTATGAAGAAGATGCGCCTGTAGCTCCAGTGCTCGTATCTTATTTGTTTGTTGTTCAAACAAAGGATCAGGAAATTGGATGCTGTTTCTGGCGAGTGATATCATCTCAACAGTTAAGGGAAGGCCACTGGTCTTCACACATTTCTCCAGCACAGCAATGAGGAGAGCTGCCTGCAATTCAAGGTGAACGAGTCACCTTGGAAAGTGCTTCGTGTAAACAGGGAAAGGCTCTGCTCCATGAACCCACGGGCTGAGCAGCACCTCCAAGCCGTGGGGCCCAGCCCCTCTGCCTGGCACTGAAATTTCTCTGCTGATTTGCCAGTTTTCCCCATTTCTGGCCTTGATTTCTCCCACTTCTGATTAAAGATCAGATGAAGAGATCTTGCCTTGGAGAACAGCACATGGCATTTTTCTCACTCAGGAGAAGGTTCTGGGAAGAAAAACCTTCCAGCCAGATTCAGTGAGAGCATCCATCCCACTGGAGACCAGCTTGGAAAGTCCTGCTGGGGTTGTCAGGGCTTCTGTGGGATCAGGGCACGTTTATGGAGCCAGAGCAAAGGGTCATGCTGGATGCCCCCTTTTCTAGGCCTGAAAAGTGTCTTAGCCCTGATCTGGCAGCTTGGAAGCTGCCCCTGATTTAAATCTCAGCTAACTCCCTTTGCCGTGCAGCACAGCTGCACTAAGGAGATGGTGCACAACTTGCTGCACTCTGTGAACTTCCCTGTGAGCTCCTAAATAATTCTGGCAGCTTGGAAAAGCTCATTCAGCCTGAGAAACTGAGCCTGCTGCAGCAGCAGAAGCCAAGGAAGGAACTTTATGCTCCAGCTCTGAAGTTTAACCTCTGCTGTGCTTCTGTGCAGCAGCAACGAGTGGCATTTGTGCTCACAACAGAAAACTGCAAGCAGTGGTTTCTGGCTGCTGCCTAGATACCCCTGAGAATGGCACAAAACAGGAGTTCTTCACAGGCTGAGAGCTTATGCTGAGAGAGATGCTGAATATCTCTGTGAAGCCTTTGGTGTTGCTATTCCAGTTTTTCCTTAGCTGTGCACAAGACCAAACCCTGCCTGCTCTCAAAAGGCTGCAACCTCTGTAGGGCTCTGCAGGGAACAAACAGATTCCAGCCCACTGCTTCAAGTGAAGGCAATTTGAAGGTGATCCAGTTTTACCTGTTTCTTAAAAACCCTCTCATTTTCTAGGCTTTCTCACTGCACCCTAGCCAGCAAGGCAGTTTTGTTCAAGAAAGGAGCACCTGTAGCACTTTGTGGTGTTGTTAGTGGGGTGATTAGGTCAAAGCTTGGACTTGTCCATCTTGGAGGTCTTTTCCAACCTTATAATGACTGCCACAACATGACACGAAAGAACCTCACAAGGCACAGTGGTGAGCAAGCAGAGAAAGAGAGTAGTTTATTTACAAAACTCAATTTTATACGTTTCCAAAGGTGCCTGTGGGTTGGAGGATGAAATCCCCCCTCCCAAACCACATTGGTCAAGACGACTGTCAGTCAACTTTCTCCTCTTACCTAAAAATACGTAAACAATGAAGGACAGTTAGGAAAACAAAAGATTTGTTTATAGTAAAAGGGTGGGAAAGTAGGAATTCTGACTCCAGTATGAAAGACAATTCAGAAGGCCCAGAGAAATCCTCAAACCAGGGTGACAAATGACTGTGACTCTGAGTGTCTGGCATGCCAGCAACCCACGTGGAATGGGATACAGGGACCCTGAGCCCTGTCTGTGCCAGCTGGTGACTCGTGGGACCACAGGCCAGTGCTGTGCCAGGCACCCAGGTGTGACCCAGGGCACCCAGGTGTGATCCAGGGCACCCACAGCGAGCCACAGGCTCTGCACCTGCCCGTGTGCCAGCCCAAGGGCGACAAGGGACTGATTAAATATAAATCTCACCCAAGCTGCTACCAGTTCTATTTTGCCAGGGTGTTATTCATAAAAACAATCTCTGGTGCCAGCTCTGGTTCCCAGCCAGGGCTGCAAGCTAATGAGATTGCCTTTTGTGCTGAGCATGTGGAGCAGCCTCCTCTGCCTCCTCACCGGCAGCTTCTGGGGGTGGTGGCAGTCAGGTCCTTATTTGTCAGCAAATGGGACACTGAAATCAGGGCAGAGCTCAAATTGCTGGAGAAGCTCTGATGCTTCCCCAAAGAGGAGAAGCATCATGTCCCTGATGTCCTGCAGCCATCCAGCTGGACTGGAAGGGTAGAAGGACAGGGGAGAAGCAGGGAATCAGCTGAAGGCTTAGAAGAGGAGTTCTTAGGATAAAAACAGCTGCCCTTGGAGAGCTCTGGCAGTGCTCAAAGGGATTCAGTTCTGGTTTATTCTCAGAGGGTTTTCTCCAGCTCTGAGCCTCACTCCTGCTCAGCAGCACCACATGGAGCAGGCAGAGACATCTTAGATGAACACAAGAGCTGAGCAGGTACAGGGTGAGGCTCTGCTACCCTCAGTGCAGCCCTTTCCTCCCAGCAGGTACAGGGAAGCAGAGGGTTCTCCAGAAGGCACATGGAAGCAGATTTAGCAAACCCAAGGCTGCACAGAAGTCACTGTTGGTTTGAGAAGCTCCTTCCCAGAGAGCAGCAGACGGATTGAAGGAGAGGGGAGGGTGACTGGGCCACCCGGGGCTGGTGCTCCCTGGAGTGTCACTGCTGCGTTGTCCCTCACACGGCGCAGGAGAGGCTGCACAGCTGCCTGCCTGCAGGCTGGCTGCAGCTGGCCCTGCTTGCAGAGCACATCTGCCACCTTCCAGCCTGCCCAGCACCCCTGGATGTGCCAGCCATGGCCCTGATCCCCCACGGCTGTCCCAGAAGGAAGGAAAGACAGGCACCTACAAAAAGCAGGGAGGAAAACAGAACAGAGAGGAGAATCATGGCATGTTCATGAGACATGAGGCAAGTCAGTGTCACTGTTTTAGACCACAAACGACACAGACTCCAAAAATCAGAAGGCTAAAAATGACTCTTTATTTAGAGATGCATCTCCCTTATATACTGTTTTACACAGACCAATTTGATTGGTGAAACAAAGGCAAACCTCTTCAATCACATTGGTCAAACCAGAGGGACACCAAGAAGAAATCCCTCCTGTCAGAAGGAATGAACAAAAGTATTGTTACAAAAACACTCATCATGTTTATCAAGTTTTTCCTGGGAAAGAATTTCAGAAAGCCAAAACCATCAGGCCTGGATCCAGGGCTACAAACTCAGTGCTGTTGTAGGTCGCTATCCACAAGTCAGCTCCTTAAAAACAACATTCTAAGGCTAATTTTTTGTCCTGTAAGTGAATCAAAACTGCAAGTTGCCTATGCTTCGATTTCCCGCTGCAGAGAAAGGAAAGGGCAGCCCTGAGAGGACAGGTTTGTTAAATCCAAAATGTATTTCTCTGCCTCAGTGGTGGGGCTGGCAGAGGGGCAGAACAGCAGAAGGGAAGCAAGGAATGATGCTGTGGTGCCTCGGGTGCAGCTGCTCATCAGTCAGACACTTCATCCTGCCCCAGCTCGAGCATCTCGGAGCCACAAGTGCTTCAGCTCAATGTTTCTTCCAGTCGGTTTCCCTCTCCTCCCTTCCCAAAGCTGCTGGCAGCCTCTTTCCTCCACCACACGTGGCCCTCTTGTGTTCACAAGCGAAATACAGAGAAATCAGCAACAACTGCTCGGCAGTAGGAGAGGGTTGTTAGAAAAGTGGCTTTCCCACACCTCAAACTCCGTTTGGATGGCTCAGGGAGCCACCAGCAGCATCCTACGGATTCCTGCCCAAATCCCACAGGAGCAAGCTGAACATCAGCTTGAGCATCGTGAAGGTTCCTGCCTTCCCTCTCACTCCCACCCAACTCTGGTTTGGAAACAAAGATTCCTTAGAGGTTTGCAGATCTAAATATGCAGAAATTGGGGGGAAACAAGCCCCAAGCACTGTTTTCTGAAGGGTGGAGGGGAAGACCAGCGGGGAGGAGTGCAGGTGGCCGTGGGGTGGGTGAGCACACACGGATGCGTGGCCACACTCACAGCACAGCCCGAGACGTCCTGAAGTGAAAGGAGCAGTCGTTTATATCAGGGTTTCCATAGAGACCGAGTTTTGAAAGACTTAAGGTGGAATGATTATGTATGTTCTGAAGGGCTTGAGGTAAAAATAACCTCGCCAAGCGTTGCACAGGCTAATTAGATGATGATCCTTGACTCGGAGCTCTCCTTGGTGGTGCAGTCACCGGGGCCCTGGGCTTGCCCACACGTTCCCTGCTGGTGTGCAGTGGAGAATGCAGCACCTCAGACGAACAGCAGTGATCCCTGTTTTGCTTTCGAAGGCTTGTCTCTTTGCTACCACTCTGCCAGCTCAAGCAGAACCAAGGTGTGCTCCAACCCTTCCGCTGCCGGACCTGCTGTCACCAGCACCCAGGCAAAACCCCTGGGGGCTTTGGCCGCGGGTTTGCAAAACAAAGAAAGAAGCAGAAAGGTAAGGAGGAGCCCAGCAGTGAGCACTGATGGACTTCCACCTGCCCTGGCAAGGGAACTCTGCCCCAGAAGTAACAAACTCGCTGAAACCAGCCCAAAAGGCACCTCTTGGATGGCAGCCAAGAGGGCGTGCGACCTCCTGGGATTTCCAGGAACTCCAGGGAGCCCCAGGGAGTGTCACATGCAGGGCAGGGGTGGTGGGGACAGGGTAGATTTGTGCCTGAACTGTATGGAACGCCCTGGCATTGCTGTGTCTGGCGCTGCTTCCACACCCAGGTACAAACAGGAAAACAGAATACAAGGGAAGACCCCCAGCCAAAGAAATGGGAGGGTCTCTGACAGCATCTCTCACCTGATGTTTTGATGGAACAGTCACTCAGTCTTGGCCAAGCCTTTAGTGCCTCAGAGAGTGATGGGTTTTTTTGCCACTTACTGAAAAAGAAATGCACTTTGGGTTGCAGCAAGGACTGCTCATGCACTTAGGTAAAGATGGCAGCGTGGGAAAATTCCTCTTCTGAAGCAACGGGACAAAACCTTCTCAATACTTTTCTTTGAGAAAAAGGGCATTTTGTCTGGAACTGCAATAACAGGGTAAATGCATCCAAGAAAGCAAGAGAATCTTTTGTTTTGGTGGGGAACAAACACAATTTTTTGGGGGCAATTACTTCTACTTGGGCAAGACTAATGGAAAAAACTTTGTTTCAGGTGGCCTCCCCCCTCCCATACCCATCACTCTCCAGTTTCCTCCAGCTAAAGCCATGAAACAAATTAGAGATTTCTCACTCAGCTGCAGTCCTTAGCCAGAAGAGCAATTTCCATGCTGCCCTCAGCCCAGCTGTCTCACAGTCTGGCTATCTAACAAGCCACACTGACTCTCAGTATATTTTTCCTAAAGCAAATTCCTAATGATGGTTATGAAAACCTCCTTATGGTTTCCCAGCTGATGCAAAACTAACGTACAGTAAGAGGCTCTGATTCACACATGAACATTTCTAGAAGCAGCCTTGGATTTTTGGGGCTGTGTGTGGGTCGGAGAATCATGGAATACCCTGAGCTGGAAGGGACCCACAGGATCATTGAATCCCACCCCTGGCCCTGCACAGACCCCCAAAAATCCCACCCTGAGCATCCCTGGGAGCTCCTGCAGCTCTGGCAGCCTCGGGGCTGGGACCATTCCCTGGGGAGCCTGGGCAGTGCCCCAGCACCCTCGGGGGGAAGAACCTTTCCCTGAGCTCCATCCCAAGCCCTGACACAGCTCCAGCCCTTCCTGGGCTCCTGTCCCTGTCCCAGAGCAGAGCTCAGCCCCCGAGGAGCCTCCCCTGAGTCTCCTCTGCTCCAGCTGAACGAGCCAAGTGCCCTCAGCCCCTCCTCAGAGCCTTCCCCAGCTGCGTGTCCCTCCTTTGGACACTCCAACAGCTTTGGATCCTGCTGCTCTGGTGGTGCCCCAGGTGCCCCCAGCACTGGAGGTGAGGCTGCCCCAGTGCAGAGCAGAGAGGGACAGTCCCTCCCTTGCCTGTGACCTCAGGTGCTCTTCAGGGACTCAGAACCAAACACCTTCACCACCAGATCCTCCTTCACACCTGGCCAGGCTTCAACACGCTCACCAAGCAAGTGTTGACAACTTCTGCGTCACCGAGTCAGCTTCATTTGCTGTCTGATGGCTCTCATGCAAAGACTGAGGGAGGGAGGGAAAATAAAAATCTCTTTTGTCTTCAACTTCTGCAGCCTGGCAGAAAGTGGCAAGTGATAGTAGAGCTGAAGGGATTCAGCTCTTCTCTGGTTTAGAAGAAGGGTAACAAAGACCATTTCTGATTCACAGGATTGCTCCTCCAGGAACTCTTCAGGCAGGGTGGAGATTTCTGTCCCTGCATCCACTCAGGAGATAAATTATTAGGGGGACCTTTCTCCCCTTGCACAGAATAGCTCCCTGCAACCTCCCCTCTCTGCTGAAAGACTGCAGCATCTCCTTCAAAAGTGTCTTTAATAGAGGCAGTTCCTGGCCATGGCAATGTCAGCTTGACGTAGCATCACTGATTTCTGAGTGTTTCCTCAGGTGCAAGTGGCAAGAGACTCCAGCATCTATTTCTGCTTCCCATGGTACCTCCTATAAGGATCAATCCTGCCTGAACACAACAGAGAACTGCTTGAATTAATTCAGGCAGACAGCGTGTCCCTCTCTGTGAACAGTGCCACAGCTCTGGCATCTGCAAAGGTTCCATGTGACGCAGGAAACCTGAGCCAGGCCCACGGAGATGTGATCCAGGAGGGCAGGGATCAGGAGCAGGACCTGTCTGCAGACAGCACAGCCCCGGAGTGTCCCGTGTTGTTCTCCTGCCAGCACGACAAGGAGGGGATGTGATGTGGTTTGACACGAGCAGCAACAATACGACTTTCCTCCTTCCCAAAACAGCAAGTTTCCAACTCATCACCTGCTCTCAACAGAACCAACGAATTGCCAAACAGATTTAATTTCAGCCTGGTCTCCTACCAGCCCAAATTTAAGTGATCACCGTGTGTGCACACTCATGTGTGAATTTATATCCTTTCCCTTTTTCCTTATGCACCGTAATTTTGAACTCACTGGCCAATTCAGCTCTAATCTGACAGAGGCAGAGGTCTCAAAAAGGCCACGTCCCAAGAGAAATGGCAAAAATACATATTTGATCAGGATTGGCAGACACTGTAATGAAGGGAATATCTGAAATGTCATCTCAAACCTTACTGCACACCAGCCCAGAAGGGACTGAGCCAGAGACATCCTTGCAGCACCTTTCCCTGAGGACAGGATGGTTCAAGTTCTGCTCTGGATTTCCCTCCCAAGGTGCCTCTTTCCCAGCACCAGGATGTCTCCAGAGCTGGCAGGGAAAACTGCTCATCAGGTGAGGTGATTGTGGCCCCCATGGTCCCAAAAAGGCATCTTTAACCTTCAGAGAAACACAGATTTTGCCACTGCCCCCTTCAAAGATCCAGTGCCTCCTTACATTTATTGACGCACCATAAATTTGGATTGACTTTTGCAAATACCTGAGCCTCAGGTCACGGGTCTGCAGCAGAACTATTTCTGAGTTTCTGGTTGCTCCCAGCCTCACCTTGGCATCACCTTTGGTGCCCCATGGGCAGAGGCAGCCCCCCTGTGCCAGGCACTGCAGAGACACAACCAGCTCTTTGCCAGCTCCCACAAAAACCTCTGCAGGAATTTTCCTGGCCCTCCCCACTGTGCCAGGACTTGATTGTCTCTTGCAGAGGGAAAAGCAGCTCAGTGCTCAGCTGTCAGTGCAGTGATACCCTTGAACCCCCCGTTCTCCTTCCCACTGCAGGAAGATCAGCAGCAGCTGCTGCAGGTGCTGCCCGGGCTCCTGGGGAAGGAGAACAACAGAAATCCTCTGCTGAAGGTCACCAGCCAACAAAGAGAGAGTGGGCAGAGCACACCACAGATTAATGACACTTCAGGGTTTAGATCTGTCTGTGGAGACAGCCAATAAAGGCTAATAGAGTTTTGCATACAAATGAATCGTTTTAAGGAACAAAATGCCATGAACAAGCCTGCACATGGCCATGCTCCTGTCCTGAGGAGCAGGGGCAGGTATTCCCCCCTGATCTGCAGAGAGCATAATTAAAGAAGAGAAATCCTGGATTTTGCAGGCTGAACCAGTCTTTTGCTGAGGCTGCTGCAGGAGCCTGACTGGGGCAGCACAGCCCCGGGCACAGTGCAGGGCTGGGTACCCCGGGCTCTCACCCTTGCCCTCACACTGGAGGCTGTGTGGCCTTGGAGAATTTATGCTTCCTCCCAGTGCCCCTCTAAAACAAGGCTCCTGACACTGTCTTCCTTTGTAAAGCACCCTCGGAGCTCACCAAGAGGAGTGCTGCATCACAGAGAGTTATTGCTCCACCTGATCCTTTCTCCTGCCCTCCTCAAGTGAATATCTGAGCATCTCCCAGAGCTGCACCCAGCAAAATGAGTCACATCTGTCATATGCAGCTTCTCTATGATCCCCCACAGGGAAAATGATGTATATGGTGGTGTGTTTTGTCTTGGCAGGGTTGTTTCATGTCTGGGCTCTGTTCCTAGGAGAAGGGCTCCCCGTGTGTATTGTTTTTTTTAGCCACCTACAGTGTCTGTCTGTGTGCAAAGGAAGGGAGGGAGAGAAGCTGCTCAGAAACCAGGCAACAGGCAGCCATTTACAGCGTGGAGTCATCCAGACCTGACATTTAGAGGCAAAATATGCTTGGAAGAGAAGGTTTTCCAACCCCAAGGCCACCAGGCTTGGGAAAGCTTGGTTAGGGCTGAGCCTTGGTGCAGTAAAATCCAGTGTGACCCTTCTTTTTTCACCTTGCCTTAACTCCTGCCCTCCTCCTGAGATCTGGGAGAGAGAAGGAATTGAAAATCACTGAAATCTTTCCTTTCCTGTGCTACCACTGCCCTCTTTCCCCTGGGAAAAAGGGGAAATGGTGCTCTGGTAGGTGAGGACAGGCAACAACCTGGGGAGTCTCATCCTGCTGAAGGTTTCATCTTTGGTGCACCAGGCTGGAGAACAGGACTCGTGTGGTTCCTCCTGCTCACACAGGGCTGAGCACCAGGGACTTGGATCTCTGGGAAGCTCCAAGGCAGGAGAAGGTGGGCATGACACCTGCTTCCTTCAGACCCAGCTGTGGGAGGGAGCTGGGGGGATCTGGAGCATGGTCAGCCCTGTACCTCCCATGCTCTCTGTTAGCAGAGGTGCAGAACATGGAACAGTCTCCTCAAAAAAACCCCACAAACCACTAGGACTTTTAAATTGTTTCTCCAAAGAAATAATTTCTTTATTCTCTTTGCAAAAATGTCCCATGAAAGGGCAAATTTTTAATTTCGGGAACGTTTGATTTTAGGATCCTTCTGAAAGCCCCAAATAAAAGTTGAGGGAGTGGTCTGGACTTTCAATACTTTAAAATGAGGATTTCCACCATCCTTCCTTCCCCTTGTCATAAAACATCTATTTCATGGTCCATTTGGAAAGTACTGCTTTTTAGTTTTGTTCTTTTTTTTTTCCTTTCAGACTCGGAACAAACCCCACCTTTCTACAATTCCAGTGTTCCCTGTCCTGTGCTGAGACCTCCTTGTCTCCCCGTGGGGCACCAGCACCAGGATGGAGCAAGGATGGAGCCTGCAGGGCAGCAGTTAACGTGGTAATTCTCCAAGGATTTTGTTTAGAGTTTTATAGCATTACACACCAGCCTTATTGGATTTGAATGGCTTAAATTAACTGGGTTATTTAATGGATTGTCCAGATTAGGGAGGAATCTGCAAAAGGCTGTTACTTCAAGAAGAGCAGCTGCTTGGGAAGAAAAGATCTCCAAGTAACATTAATATCCTGGAGGCTCACAAGTCCTGACAGGCCACTCCTGTCCTTTATTGACATTCTCTCATACGCATTTAGCCAGGTTTGTGTTTAGTTTAATAATCTCCTGAAAGTTTAATTGTTGCTTTATTCATCCATGACCTTTCCTTCTCATCTGGAGACATATTATTGCTAATCTGCAAATTTCAAGAACCAGATTTATTTGCAAAACCAATTATTCTGCTATGCAAATCTCTTCTCTTCCTGCAGCCTGCCTGAACAGGGCTTTTTACCTCCGCCATAATATATAGACACTATTCAAATATTTAAATGTAAAATTTATCTATATTTCTCTTCAAGCATGCCCAGGTTCTATGTGGCACCAAGTTAATTAAAATCTTTAGAATCAAAAGCAGGTCCCCTGACCTTGATCCAGACCTGGCAGACTTTAACCTCCAAAGTCCTCACTTAACCACAGGGGACCTGGAACTACCGGCAAAGTGGAAATCACTTTGCTGTCAGTGAAGTTCTGATGGAGAAACAAACACATCCTTTCCATTAGCATCAGACATGACAACAGCACAGTCCCAGACACACACACAGCTCTGCTGAGCAGCCTGACCTGCAGGAGGGGCAGGAAAATGCCCAGAGCAAGGGTCTGTGCTACAGGTCTTTGCCCCAAAACGTTCTCACCTCCCTCAGGTGTCCCAGAGCGATGCCTCCCCTCAGCCTGAGGATTCCTAATCCTGCTGGCACAGTGTGGGACACGGTGCTCAACAGAATCGTGGTGTCTTGGTTTAGAAGACAGGTATCCACTAGGGAAAGCTGGAGTCTCCTTGGAATGGAGAATGTAACCCCCTTCCCTCCGAGTTATTATAATTTTGCAATTAAGGGCTTTCAGGCAAAGATTTGGGAATAGGAATAACAGTTCTTTTACTGGGAATGTTAAAAATACAAATGCAATAGTACAAAAAGACAAATAACCAACAAACAAACAAACAAAAAGCCTAGAAAACCCTGACAGAGTCAGGGACACGACCTGAC
>VYXD01012561.1:298472-315835 GCA_013397195.1 Hylia prasina | reverse complement strand
GAGCCCCCAGCACTGGGTGCAGCATCTCACACTGGGATGATGTAAATGTGTCCTGTCATTGCTGAGCCTCAATGGCCCATTAGCAGAAGATATCCCTGGAGGGAGGATGGGTGGTGAAAGAGATAAGAAACAACATCCCACCTGGTTTTAACAGCTGGGCCATTATCAGAAAGGCATTCACCCCCCTCCCCCAGAGTAACAAGAGATAAAGAAAAGAATAAACAAAAAAACCACTTCCCCAGCTGCTTTCAGCAAATGAAAATAGAATACACATTTTTGGTTCCATAACCCAAGACACATGGAGTGGCCTGGGTTGGAAGGGACTTTAAATATCACCTTGTTCCACCCCTGGCCAGGGGCAGGGACACCTTCCAGTGGACCAGGTTGCTCAGAGCCACATCCAACCTGGCCTGGAGCACTTCCAGGGATGGGGATGCTGTGGGGCTTCTCTGGGCCTCTGCAGATCCAGGAACTTGATTTCTCTTCCCAAACTGTCAGTGACTGTAATACTTAACATTAGTCATTCATTTCAAAGTATTGCAAAGTTGTGTCCAGACCATTCAACTTTTGTTTGGGGCTTTCAGGAAGATCATAAAATCAAATGTTCCTGACATTTAAGACTTGTCCTTTCATGGGATTTTTTGCAAAGAACATAAAGAAATTATTTCTTTGGGGAAAAAAAAAAATAAAGTCCCAGGGACTTTTTGAGGAGAATGTTCCATGTTTTCCTTTTCTCCTCCACTCTACTTACAGAGAATCAGCTTTAGCTGTCCTCTGCCTCAATTTCCCCACTTTCATCACCAACAGGAGCCCTGCCTGTTTCTGTTCACTGTGGATTTGAAGTGTGGAGTGTCACCTGCTGTAATCCTCCTGCCCAGAGCCACAGACACAGCTGTATGGCCACGGAGCATCACCACCACAATTACAGAAATCAACATTTTATGCTAAGCCTTGTGTCAGTGAATGGCATTACCAGGGGAGCTCACACAATTAAACCACAATCCAGTGGAGCAATGTCAAGGACTTTACCCGTGAGCAAACTGAGGAAGCATCAGGGATTAGAGGGAGAGGCAGTGTGGGTGCCAGCCAGAGAGCAGAGACATTGTGCCTGTGCTCTCAGCACTTACCCAACATCCAGCCCCTGCACACAGGGGGCTCTGGAATTGCCAGGGCATCCAGAGCTGACAGCTCAGCTTCTCCAGGTGGCTGCAGACAGTCCAGGATCCCCTGGTACCCTTCTGGATGACTCGGAAGAGAAGGAAGCAGCAATTAAAAGGGGGAGGTTTTGAGTCAGAGGCACTGTAGATAATGCAGGGTTGTATTTGCTGAGAAAGAGTCTTTATTCTTGCCCCAACATGTGAAAAGTTTGCAGTTCTAGGTCTGGAAAAAGCAGGATGAGCTACAGATGAGCCCCATGGGGACAGCAAATACCCCAGCCTGCCAGGAGAGGCCACGGCTCCCTCAGCTACGACTCCACTTGGACCTGACTGAGAAACAGCAGCAGCTCTTGAGCATTTTGCTCCGGGTTGATAAGACAGAAATAGTTCTGTATCTCTCCAATAAATCACCTCTATCAGACTGATGGACAGGGAACAACTCCAGCAGCCTTTCAGTGAAACAGGATTACTCGTGCACGTGGAAACAAGACTGGGGATACGCTGGAACAGCCAGCTCCTGTCCCACATGCTGAGGCAGGGAAGGAAGGAGCATGAGGATAGTTTGTTCCTTGAAATGCAATGGAGTGACAGCTCTGCTTTAGACGTGCAACCACAGATGGGTTTTGGACACTTGTGTCTGGAACAGCCCCTTTTTCTTGGATACCTGCAGACCTCAGAGGTGGGAACTGATAATCTCCTGGCAGCCAAACCCACTGCTTCAGTCACCCACACACACTGGCTTCAGTAAGAGCTGGCTCAAGCTTTCTATATTTCAGATATGAGTGGCTTTAAGCTGTTTTTCACAGTCTGGGGATTGTTTCTCTTGCTCAAATAATTTAGCTTTAACCTGAGGCTGTGGGCTCAATCCTTGCTGTCAAAACCCAGTGTGTAGCTTTGCATGCAGCTCCTGAGGGTATGGGGGGATACAACATGAATCTCCCTGGCTCCTCCAAAGTCTTGCTTTATGTGTGTAGAAATTGACATAAATAAAAATAAATCTGACAGGCTTTAGTCTGTGTTTCTCGGGTATATCCTTGTCTGCACTGGATTTACCCGGGCTGGTTCATATCCAGCAGCATCAGCAGGGGGTGTTTACAGTGAGACAGACTCCAGTAAATACTAGCAGGGATGAGGGTCCTCTCATAAATATTTCCAGGCCAAGTGACATAAAATGTGCACACATGGGAGCTGCCAGCAGCCCCTGGGTGTTCCCAGCTCATTTCTGGGGCTGTGCAGGTGTGATCTGCTGGGGTATCCCCAGCCCCACGTGCACAGCAATCCAGGCAGCTTTAACTACCTCTGTAAACAGAACTTTCAATGCAAATTGCTCTGCTTTCACTGCCAGTTTCACTTGAGTTAAGAATTACTCCCCAGTTCTTCTAAGTGAAGGCAAACAAGGCTCACAAAACCCTGCAGCGGTGTCCAATTACACTTGGAGCTGGAACCATCGGAGTTTCTAGTGAGAAAAGAGGCCACGTTCCCCTGCTGTCACCCTGGTTTTGAGGAATTTTCTAGGCCTTCTGAATTGTCTTTCATATTGGAGTCAGAAGTTTTACTTTCCCACACTTTTGCTATAAACAACAGCTTTGTTTTCCTAACTGTCCTTTGCGGCTTACACATTTTTAGGTAAGAGGAGAAAATTGATTGAGAGTTGTCTTGACTAATGTGGTTTGTGAGGTGGGATTTCATCCTCCAATCCACAGGCACCTTTGGAAATGTATAAAATGGAGTTTTGCAGATAAACTCGGGGCTTTTTTTGCTTTGCTCATCACTGTGCCCTCGTGAAGTTCTTTGTGTCGTGTTGTGGCACCCTGCTGCTGCCTGTGCTGTGGCGTGGGCATAAATGAAATGTGAATTACACCACTCTTACCAATGCAAATGATTACAGAGGAGCTGCATCCAAGGTGAAGCTGAACCTTTAGTAGGTTTATTTTAAGCTCAGACACCATTAAATATACCAGAAACACGAAAGAAACTTTCCCTCTGTGACATCTGGATGTAAATGTGACTGATTCTAAATGATCCTAGGATTTTCTGGTGCCCTGCAGCAGGACTCTGGCACGGTTCTGGGCTGGCCACAGGCACTCTGTGCTGGGACAAATGTCTCCATGAAGCTTTGCCCTAACTGGCCATTCTCATTTTGCCAGAGCTGTTTGATATTTTTAGCTTTTCATCACAAACTGACTCTCATCTTGTCTCACAAAGCTGCTATTGAGGCAGACTCCACTGAAATCCCACTTCTAATCTAAGTGCACGTCGAATCCATTGACACTGAGCCCTCTGGAAAGCAGTGGGTAGCATCACTTTGCTCTAATGCATATTCAGGCAACGAGAGAACTGAGCTGTGCCTCGGGTTGATTCAGCCAGTTGCATCCAGGCTCTTCTCTTCATCCCTGTCCTCTCGTTATCCTGCACTGTGCTGACCCATCCAGGTGTGTGGAGAGGCTGAGGAAAGGGCTGGGAAAGTGGAGCAGCTGAGGAGAAGAACAAACTCTTTTTTTTTTTTCTGGGTTGATATTGAGCCAGATCAGTTCCACAAGCCACTCCACACACCCAGAGCCGTGTCAGAGCAGTGCAGCGTGCCCGTGGGGATGAGATGGGTCAGCAAGGAGCAGGGACACCCTCAGTGTGTTCTTGGAAAGACCTGTTTTGGAAAGACAGGTGCTCCAGACCTGTCTTTCCAAAATAGGTGTCACTCTCCTCACTTCCCAAAGCTGCAATGAGCAACAGCAGCCTCTGAAATGACATCAGCACTCAGCTCCTCTGCCAAAAGCCAGGGACACAAGATCCTTTGTCTCCAGATTACACTCATCTTTTCCACTTCTTCTTCAAATAGAATGATTCTGATAATTTGTCACGTAGCTGGTGGTTTCCAAACATCATTTACCCAATGGAGGCTGAGGGGGGGAAGTTGTGCTTCAGGTCAGCTTGTGAGTCATTTGGCTTGCCAGTCAACCAAGTCTCACTCACTTGGAGACAATATATCTGAGCTATAAAACCTCAGCTCGAAACATAACTCACCAAATTTAGTGAGTAGCCTGTCATCACTGAGAGCAATGATCCTTAACCCCTTATCCAGCTCCAGGGAATCATTATCTGCAGTTGTTAATTTAAGCTTGTTTTAAGTAATAAAAAAGCATTTCCTTCTGCTAAAAATGTCTGATTCTACTACTGCTTCATTATTCAGTTTCATACTAAGAGTTTTTTTTTTAAAATTGATTTCTGTTCAAATTGACATTCAAATAAATACCTAACATACTAGCCAATTAACATGGTTGCTGGCCAAAGTCCCAAGCATTTTTGCTAGCCAGGCAAGGCCTGCAGAAGCCTCTGAAAATAATGAAGCTGAGTTTAATCCACCCTTGTTGAGCTGTGCACATGAACTGTCATCCCAGCCCTTGCAGAGGGTACCAGGCAGGGATTTCCAGGCTGCACAGGGCACAGGTAGGACTCTGTGTTCATTGCCTTATCTCATTTTTACTCACCACCTCCTTTCAGCACGGTCTTTCAAGCATAATTCTTCCAATTCTCTTTGAGTTGCAGCGTTCTTTGTACATTTATGTACAAAAATAAAAACAATCAGGTGCAATGGTGCAGGGCCTTGCAGGTTTCAGCTCCTCTTCAGGAACCCATTCCTCACTGAACTGCAGTGAAGGTTGGGGGCAGCTCCTCACTCTATTATCAGGAAGGGGCCTCAAAATGAAGTTCTTTGTATAGATAACAGCAATATTCCCTCACAGCTGGGCTCCAGCAGGATGAGAAGGGTCGGGCTGAAGGCAGGACATCAGCCACTAATATATAGGGTGGAAAAAGAAACATGCCAGAGAACAACAAAAGCAAAGTGACCAGGCTGGGAACACAACCACCCCCAAACTTCTAAGGCTGGCACCACGACCACAAGCCCTTGAGCAATCCAATCCATCTGTCAGCTGGGAAGATGTGATTCAGACAGTGAAAGGAGTCACTAGTGGACAGCTCTATGGGAACCAATTTACTTGAAGAAGGAAGGAACTTTAATCAGTCAGGGTTCAAAAGGCCTGTAACTCATGTCAGAGCAGAGCAAATCTGATTGTACACTCATCACAGGTGAACAAAAGATCAGAGAAGACAAAACAATTACAAGCAGATAATGAACTGGAGAGTCAGCAGCACAGACAGAGTCTCTAAAGAGTGAATCCAAGGTAACCATGCTCATAACAGCAAGAAGAGCAGGAAGAAGGAGAAGGATGGGAGACTCATCTCCCATGTGCTGGAGTCCTCAGTCCACTCTGGGAGAGGGGACAGCCCAAATCTAACCCTGAAGACCCCGTGGTTCGGGAGTCAGGGCTTTTCCAACCCCTCTCCTTTGTGGCTTGTGTTGCAACCACCAAAATGTGAAGGAAACCTTGAACCCATTTCCAGCTCCTCAGTTCCAGACCACCAGCTGTTTTAGGATGGCTGCTTCTGCCCTTCCTGCTCTGCTGGAGACCTGGCACTTGCTTTGCGGGGTATGAACGATTGTTCTCCAAAGCATCAGCTCTGAAGAAATAATTGCCCCAGGGAGCCCTGAGCTGTAGTCGTGGGGAGAGGCAGATTAGAGGAATCAGTCTCATTTTCCACTGGAACAGCTGGGAATGTGCACGCACTGTGGGTGACTGCCTCAGATGAGACAGGTTATGAGCAGCTGACAGAAAGGAATGTCTCAAACTGCTCCATCGCCTGCAACTGCCCAACTGCTCCGTGTGCCGAGGCACAGACACCCAGCAGGATGTTTGCTCTGCTCTTCCAGCCCCTCGTGGAGCAGGGAAAAGGAAAATCTAAACCCTAAAATCCACCTTTAGCAGAGGGGCTGATGATGATGCCCCACACCAGGAGGATGATCTCCAGCCCCACATGGAGCAGGGAAAAGGAAAATAAACCCTAAAATCCAGCTCTGCAGAGGGGCTGATGATGCCCCACACCAGGAGGATGCTCTCCAGCCCCTTGTGGAGCAGGGAAAAGGAAAATCCAAAATCCACCTCTGCAGAGGGGCTGATGATGAGGATCTCCAGCCCCTCGTGGCACGTGGGGTGCTGGAGCCAGAGGCTGCCCAGGCTGAGCAGGAGGGTGTGGGCTCCTCACACTCACACCCAGCACCATCTCCAGGGGGCTGAGGAGATGCAGGCAACAGCTCCCCTCTGCTGCTCTGCCCCATGGCAGGTGGGAGGACTCCGGGGAGCTCCAGGGGCCTCTGGGGTGGGGGCCCGTGTGAGAAGAGCCTTGCAGAGAGCAGGAGATAATTATTGCAGAAGAAACCCCAAGGGCTTCTCCGAGAACAATACTTATCTTTCCATCTCTCCTGATGATCCCTTGTCATTACCCAATCCTCTTGGGCTTCACAGACGTTAGCTAATCTTGTGATAAGAGATTAAGAGAAAAGCCAAGGCACGTTACCCAGCCATTAATGGCAATTCCCCCAAAGCCTGTGTGTGTGTGAGGCAGAGACCCCGAGATGCCTTACAGGCATTGCTCAGTGTGAAAGACAAAGGCAGAAACCTGATTATTCCCAACTGACCTGCTGGGTACTTAGTCATGGCTGTTGGAGTTGTTTTAAGATGAGAAAAAATATTATCATTAGGAGGAGCTGTGCAGGATGGTGGAGCAGCAATCGCTGGAGCTCTGATTATGCCCACGGAGGGACAAATGTGCCAGAGGGTAATGCAGAATTCTGGGAATATTTCCTGCTTTCCCTCTAAGGGGAAGGTCAGGCTTTTACTCCAGACTGGGATAAACCACACTGAAACTGGTAGGCTTTTTGTCAGCCCTCAGTAAGAGCTTCAGTTAAGCACATGCACTCACTGAAAATAGGAAGGAAATTCAGAGCTGCTCTGAGTGGAATAGTTTGAGGAGAATTCCTGGTTTAATTTGGAGAATGAGTGATAAAAGGAGTAGCAGGGGAAAGCCAAACACAAACAATCATGTGTGTCCTGTGGGGAGGCAGACACACAGAGCACGTTTCTGAGTTGTGTTTATGTATGAGAAGTTTGGAGCTGTTGCTTTAGGCTGTGGGGTTTCTCCCCTGATCCAAAATCCAGACCTTTGTACATCCACGTAAGGAAATCTGCCTCGAGGATTCTTGACTTCAGCATTAGCTTCCTCCTAACAGCAGCACTCTACAATATCTCCAACTCAGTCTACAGTATCTCCTCCTCAAAAAGCCAGAGCACTGAGTGGCCAAATGCAGAATTCCCCACCCTGGGGCATCACCTGAGCCACTCTGTGGAGGAGGGTGACCAGGTCTCACAGAATGTCTTGGGAACCACCTTTGGGAAATTGCTGTACACCCAGAACTTGTTGCTCTACACCAGCACAAATCCAAGATCCCCAGGACACGAAAGAACTCCACGAGGGCACGAGTGATGAGCAAAGCAGGAAAAACTCGAGTTTATTTACAAAACTCAATTTTATACGTTTCCAGAGGTGCCTGTGGATTGGAGGATGAAATCTCACCTCCCAAACCACATTGGTCGAGACAACTCTCAATCAACTTTCTCCTCCTACATAAAAATATGTAAACAAGGAAGGACAGTTAGGAAAACAAAGGATTTGTTTACAGTAAAAGTGTGGGAAAGTAAAACTTCTGACTCCAATATGAAAGACAAATCAGAAGGCCTAGAAGAATCCTCAAAACAAGGGTGACACAGGATCCCCATGACAGCTGCATTTTCCAGTTCCCAGTGCTGTGCACTCTTTCCTGCCCTCAAACAGCAAGTTCAATTAGCCCAAACTGCTTTTGCTTTCACAAAGAGGCACGCCGAAGAAGAAAGAGCAAAAATAACATCTCTTGCCCAGGACAACACCATGGGTGTATTTTCTGGCTCATTTTCTGCAATGGCAACAGTTTTTGAAGGCAAAAATATCCCAGGGATGGTCTGTGGTGCATAAAGCAACATTTGATACGAGGACCACAAATGAACTGATGTCTTTGCTGCAGGATCAGAGGGCACCGGGGAGAGCAGCTTTCTGAGACACATCCTTCTCCACCAAGAGCAAAAATAGCACAGAAAACCTCTCTCCTCAAATACATTTCATTCTGCATTAAATGCTATGGTTCCTGAGAGCTGCTCCTGTGCAAAACCAACACTGTTACTTATGAAACAATGCATCAAACCCACAGATGGGAATTGGCTCTCCTGGCAGCACAGCCAAAAAAAATCCCTACTTTCTCTCATTTCCCTCCTGTAACAAATGGCCTCTTTCCCCAGTCATCTGCGTAACATTTAATGATTAATGTCTTATGTGGCACGACACAGACTCGTTTGCTTCCTTTTAAGAAAGCTTAAAGCTCTTTGGAGACTGGGTTCTACTTTCAGAGTTATCTGTCTACAGAGAAAACACATCTCAGATGTTCAGCCAGTTTCTTTAAAGAACAGGCTAAATGGAGAGTTACCAAGGGTGATCTTAATGGACTTTGCTTAGCTTCTGGTTGGCTTTCATCTGGTTTATTGTCTCTTCTTTAAACTTGCAAATGGCTTGGACCGTAAGCAGAGCCTCGGACTGAATTTGGACAGTGTGCCTGCAGCAAGGAGGGCTGTGCTGCCTGAAGGACAAGGAGCAGGCCTGGGATTCAGGAAGCCTGAAATGCAGCAGAGATGCTCCACTCCCAAATCTGCTGCTTGTCACTTCTCTGGTTGTCTTGCATCCATAAAATGAGGGTAAAGATACAGTTCCCAGGAACAGCGTGGTTTGGGATAAATAGCACCAACCTCTTGCCCTAATCAAGTCCAGGAATCCACTTGCTCTCAGGTCCCCAAACTAATATTCACCCCACAAAATAGGACATCTGTACTCAGGGAGTTTGTATTTCTCACATTTGCTGACAAGGAAAACCTAAACAAGTATTTTAGGTTAAAATTCTTGATTTCCAGCTCACTTCTGACTACCCTCAGCCCCTGCCATTCCTTGGACTCCTTGTCTTTCCCACTTGGTGCAGCTGCCAAGAGCACAGGTGAAACACCTGCAGGAACCCCAGGCACGCGTTACTTCTGGGAAATATTACAGATTCTTCTGATTATTCCATCAGAAGGACAGAGTGACAAAGTCAGGGACACATTGCCTGTTACTGTCGCTCTGTGGAGACCTGTGGTGAAGCACGGCCAATGTACCAGCAAATTCCTTGGAGACTTCTGAATGTTAAACAAGAAAGAAAAACAATGGCTGGTTTTAAATGAAACAGTCTGGCTGCTTTTAAACTTTTTTTTTTCTTTTTTTTTCTTTTTTTTTCCTGGTTGGGGCTGTTGTTTTCCCTTCCATGGGATGGTTTGAAATTTACACCTTTGTTTTGAAAAAGACCATAGCTCCTGTCCTTGGGATTTCCCACAGAGCAGAGGTTCCTCCTGCCAGCCCTGTGTGAGCCAGGAGCTCTCCTGGGTGAGGGGAGCTGTCAGAGGACCTTTCCCAAGCCTTTCAAGACCTTTGTAGGCTGCCAGAGTGAGGCAGAGGGGTGTAATGGAAACCCTGTCCCCAGAGAGGAAATGTGAACAGAATCCTGCCCTGTCTCGAGGCCTTGGGCTTTTTTGGCGGGGGAAAGGTGACTTATTCTCTTTGTTCAGTTGCAGTTACAGAAACCACTCAGAGAGATAATAAAATAAAAGCAAAGACACTTCCCCTCAGAGCTCCATCTTCGTCTTGCAAGTCTTATTTGCTGACACAGAGGACTTGTGCTGAAATGAAATGTAGCTCCTGGAAGGGCTCTTCTCTGGGTTTTATGGGGACAAAAAGTTCCTGTTCCTCACAGCACAGCAGAACCTGCCTGGGCTGACCCTTGCTTCCGCAGCATCGTGTCCCAGTCTAATCCCACTGATTCCAGAGGGGTTTCTCCTGCTCAGCATCATCAGAGTGTTTGAGCCCAGCCCTTCTCCCATGGCTTTGGCACTTCCTGGAGCAGAGGCAGGATCAGGCTCTGAGCAAGAGCAGAATCAGACCTTCCAGTGCTCCGAGTGAAGGCTCCAGGGTTTGTCCTCTTTGCCACCACCTGTGTAGGTGCTTTGTGGTTTGGTTTTTTTTTCCCCCACTGCCTCTTGCCATCTGGGAAAATAACACGTTGGCGAGTCAATGATAGAATGGTTTAATGTAATAAACATGAATCTGTCAGATTCAAGTGCCCTAAAATATTCCAGGCTGCAAATGCAGGACCAACAGCGAGCTTGTTGATACAGCCTCAAGCCAGAACTAATCAGACATAGACACCATTTGCTTTCAATAGAAATTACATTCAAGAGGGCTGCTTCCTGCTTGCAGGGAAAGATGGGAAGCAAAACAGAGTGATGTGGCACGCTGAAAGGGAAGAGTTCTCTCCTGTCAGGCAAAACATCACAGGGTTTCAGTGTCCTGCAGGGGCAGAGGCTCCCTGTGTGACTAGAGGTCCTGCTGACTCAGCTCGTGGCTGAAGATCTTCCCAGGGAAGCAAAAACACACAAATGCATAAAACAAACCTTGCTGTGTTCAGGGTTGTAAATAACAGGTAGTGAAAGCAGAATCAGCAGCCAACAGGCTGGGGCTGTAAAACTGCACATGTTGGTGCTGCATCAGGACAAGAAAACAGTCCTTTCTTTACCTCCTTGATCCGGCACCAAGAGGTAACATGAATTTGCCTTTCAGGCAGCCCCTGTGATGCCCAGGAAGGCCAATTTCACTTTGGTTCTGGAGGCTCTGCTGGGAGACTCAGAAAAGAACTGGCAGGAATTCAGTGCAGAGACTTTCCAACCCCTGTTACACTGGGTGTAAACCCAGCCCAGCTCACTGACGGGAGAGAGGTGACTTATATTGGTGAAAATGAGAGCAGCATTCATTGGAATTGGCCCTCTGAGGTGGTTTGATCTGATATCAGGGATGGACAACTGAAGCACACGAGCCTGTAGCTTCCCCAGCCCCACTGCAAGAACTATCCCTGAGTTAAGCAGAACTCTAGCTCAGCATTTCCACAACGTTATTGTTCCCCAGTTACACTTTGCTGTGCTCCTTGCAGGACCCCTCTCCTCCCACTCCAAGCAACACACACATCATGGCACTTTTCCTTTGAGGACTGTAGATCCTGGGAGTATTAAACTCCTAGACCTGTTCTTACAAGATCAGCAGCTTTGCTTTGCAAGCTCAAGGACTTCAGAAAACTTGGACTGGATCCAGGTTCAAGGGAACTTAACACAGACATGACAAGGGCTCCCTGGTGCTCGAGTAATAAATAATAATTAATAATAATTAATCACTTAATGACGAGGTTCCCTGATCAGTCATGATCACAGCTTCATGGCTGCTATCACCCATGCTTTGAGACAGATATGACAGGCTTGACCTTTCCTCCTCACTGGCTTTATGCTGTTATAATTTTGTTAAGGCAAACCCTCAGCTTGTGTAAATCAGCGCAGCTAGAGTGACTTCTGATTTATGTCAGCACAGGAAGGGAATCATATCCCCTACATATTTTACCAGCCTAACAACCTAACACGTAGCAAGGCAGAGTCAGAGTAGGACTCTTTTAAACTGCTGTCTCTCACCTGCAGAGAGGAAAATAAAATCAGCTTTCAGGCTTCTAGGTATGATTGCTTCAGGGTCAGGAAGGGGAAACTCATTCTGTCTCTCCTCCCATGCAGTTGGTATTCTCCTCCTTCAGCAGATCACATGGCAGCTGAATTAGTACCACACTGCCTAATTACATTTTATCACCTCTGGAACATCAGATTTCAGGCAGTGAAAGAGGAGCCGTGTATTTGTAGCTGCATCCAGAATCCTGCCTGGACTTTACATGGGAAAAAGAATAGGAGAGAAACACTCCTTCCACACCCTGAAAAGCTTTTAATATTCCTTTCTTCCTCCTCCTGTGGCTCTTTTCACTTTTCCAGAGGCTGCAGTGAACTGCCTCCCTGATTGAAGCAAGCTCCCTCTTTAAGGCTTTATCTCTTGAACAGACTGGGGATGTTCTGGCCCAGTGCTCTGCTGTGTGGGCACCCTCCCCACTCCTGATGTTCTTATTATCCTCATTGTCATTGGCCTGAGTCATTGTGGGCTCTTTTTGTTACACTCCCTGCAACGGCCTGTGATAAAGACACTTCCACGTTATTATTGCTTTTGCAAAGTTCTTTTTATTTCTTCTACGGCCAAACAATCATCTGAGGAGCCATCCTGGAGGTAAGGCGTTGGAAAGTGCCCGCTTTATTATCAGCACAATATGGGCCTGTAATCTGATAATGATAAAAATCTGCCCCTTTGCTGTGGCTCTTATCATTTAATTGGAGCGAAGGAGCACATTCGTTTGTTAATAATTTCATAATTGGTGCTATCTGCCGAGGCCCATCAAAGGAACAACAGCCTCTTTCAGCACAAACCATCTCCCTGATAAAACGAGCTTTTATGGCATTTAAATGTCCCTGTTATTGTTTGCAGGGCCCTCAGGGCGCCTGCAGCTCGGGTGCTCCTGATAGTAGAGGGTTAAAATGTTTCTAAAGTCATGGGAATTGTGCACGATATATTCAGGGGGGGAGAGAGTGGAAAGAAAGGTTGGGCCTGGGAGGACCTGGGAAGAGAACCAGGCCTTGGGAACAAATGTTTAGCTTTATTTTACTGGATCATGTGCAACTGTATTTGCATAATGGTCATATGATAAATGATATGATTGTTAAATGTAATGGTTGCTGATCATTGAAAATAAGAATCATGAGAAACGATATAATCATCACCAAGAATCATGAGAAAGGATGTTTTGGGGTCTGGTGAATTCATGGTTGGGTGAAATCAGTGCATACAATAGAACAATATGGGTTTAATAATTAATATATAATATGTAATGGAAAGGGTATAAAACATGTTCACTTCGAAGCTAATGTGGGAGTCAGATTTGGGTCTGTACCCCCGACTCCCAGAGCTCTGCAATAAAAGCACCGGCACATGATCATTCTGTGCTTATGTTTCTACACCAACACTCCCATCCCACACACCCACCCACGTGCTGTCACCTGGGGAGCCCGTGGCTTTTGCAACCCCTCCTGTTCTGCTTTAACCACACTTCCCAATATTTTGACAAGGCAAGGATGTGTCTGTCCAGCCCGGCTCACCTGCGGCGCCGTCTGCTCGTGAGCAGAGACAGCCAGAGCTGCACGGGGGTGAAGGGAAGGACACACACACACAGGGTTGGTGTCACCCAGCAATGAAAACACCCAGGACGTGCCTGTGCTCACAGCAGGAGCCAAGCCTCTTCTCAAATGCTGCCCCACGCCTGGGGGCTGCAACACGACACAAAGAACTGCACGAGGGCACAGTGATGAGCAAAGCAGGAAAAGCCCCGAGTTTATTTACAAAACTCAATTTTATACGTTTCCAAAGGTGCCTGTGGATTGGAGGGTGAAATCTCACCTCCCAAACCACATTGCTCAAGACAACTCTCAATCAACTTTCTCACCTTACCTAAAAATATGTAACCAACGAAGGACAGTTAGGAAAACAAAGCTGTTGTATATAGCAAAAGTGTGGGAAAGTAAAACTTCTGACTCCAGTATGAAAGACAAATCAGAAGGCCTAGAAAAATCCTCAGAACCAGGGTGACACCTGGGCTCTGTGGAGGGACACCCAGCTGAGGTGACACCTCTGTGCCAAGGCACACACTCTGCACATTCCTACAGCTCCAGCCACCCTGCTCTTGGCAGCTCTTCCCCACAGCACGGGCACTTTGGCTGCAGCTATAAATACAGCACAGCAAAAACCACAGGCCCACAGATTGCTCTTTTGCCTGAGGGTAAATAGCATTGCTTGGCCCATTGCCATATAGCTGAACTCTTCATCTCTCTCCCCCAAAGTCCTCCTCGCTGCTGCAGTCAGTGTCTTTTGGCTGATGTGCCTATCAGGGAGGTGATCCCACCCCTCTTCTCGCCCTGGTGAGGCAAATCTGGAGTGCTGTGTCTAGTTCTGAGCTCCTCAGGAGGGGACAGGCGTGGAGTTCCTGGGGCTGTGGAGGGCTGTGAAGATGATGAAGAGACTGGAGCGTAACAAAAAACCCCTGGGGTTGATGCATTCACCTGACTCTATAAAACCAGCCAAACTCACCAAACAAATGTGATGTATAAATCCTGCACCAGCACTGGTCTGCAGCACAGCCTGCTCTGCCTAAGGGGCAGGAAATTATTATTGTTACTTTGGGATGGCTCAAGTAATGACAGGTAGACTCCAATCTTCTTGGAGGGCATATAGCAAAGCTTATTGAAAGGCAGATTCATTTATATCGTGTTTTGGTACAGTGGATAGGATTGGTCATTCAGAGAAACACCTTTTTGTAAACATCTTTACCAGTAAATAAGCAGGAAAAACACCAGGTGTCAGGAGGAGGCTGTCCACAGGGGTTGTCTTGGGTTCCTCCTTAGAATTTCCCAGGCCAGAATGAGAGTGTTGTGTGCTCAGCTCTCTCACAGGTTTCAAACCACTGCCTGGAGCCTACGAATCTGTTTTCTGACCACTGCCAGTCCCCACAAATGATGGCAGAGGGATGGGGTTTGGAGCATCACAATGACTCTTTCGGACACCATCATCTCCCCTCAGGTGTGGCTGTGAGTCCTGCCCACCCTCTGTTGCACTGTTTCTGAACCCCAAAGTCCTCCCTGTGACCAAATGACTCAGCAGGAAACCCAGCAGCCTCCCACGCTGCAGCCTTGCTTTACTGAGCAGGAGAGCAGAGAAATCAGGGCTAATCCTTTGGGGAGTGTTAACCAACATCAGGCACCTGCAGGTATTTCTGCAAGGCCCCTCTTTGCACCCCACCTTCACCTCCCAAAGCAGCACAGGGCAGAGCTGAGGGCAGGATGTACAAACCTTTGACAATGTGTCCTTCTCAGACCTGTTTTAGGGCTGGATCTGATGCTGTGCTGGGGAAAATTTGTAGGAATTTTCTGGTGCTTTCCAGGAATTCCTGGGTCTAAAAGCTCTTGTGCCCAGGATTTCCTGCAAAGCTCTGGAACCCCACAGTTCAGCAGTCTGTCATTAAAATTATTTGGACAGAGGCTGAGAGAAAGTTATCACAGGCTCCCCCACTGCCAGCTTCATCCCAACGCTCTGATCTATTTATGCATCACAGAGGGATTAAAAAAAAAATTAACAAAACTGATTTACATTTGACCTTATCACATCTGTATAGGTCTGTTCACGGATCAATCAAAGGGAGAGCAAAAAAAAAAAAAAAAAAAAAAGCCCCTCAGTCTGTAATAACCCTTTGCAACAGCTCTGTATCAGCCATCTGTGCATCCATGGATGGCAGGATGGTGGGAGAGGAGGGAAAACCCCCCAAGGTTTGTGTGCCAGATGCCTGCAGGGCCTGCAGGGGACACTGGGGCTGGCTCGGGACCTGCCACACAGTTCTGGCCCCCAGGCCAGGCCTGCACTGAGATGTCCCTGACCCTGCTCAGCTCCCTGGGGCTGGGACAGCTGAGGGTGCAGGTCCTTCCCTGGAGCTCCCTGCCCCATCCCCAGGAGAAATGAGGAGGGGAGCTCTGGGCCATCTGTGCTAGAGAGCACCGAGCGAGTGCTGGGCCAGGGAAACCACGGCCCAGGAACCTCATGGGCCCTTCTCCACCCTCACAGCCCTCAGCCCTGTCAGGGGACCCTGCCTTTTTATATCCCAGAATAAGCACTGGTTTGACACGAGCAATGATGATTATTTGATATAGCAAGGGTGGGAGACTGATTAAAACCCAGAGCTTTATTATTTCATTCAGCTCCTGCAAGACCTGGCTGTCTAAAGGTACATTTATGTGAGTTTTAAGTGTTCCGTGCAAAGTCTGTTGCTTGTGAAAGGCCCTGGATTCCCCAGCACGGAGAAGAAAGTGCTCTGTTTGTCCACAGGGCTGTCACAGGCAGCAGAAGCTCTGGAGGGATTCTCAAGGATTCCACTGGGATGTTCAAGGAGCTGCTGTTTTGACATCTATTTCCATCCTTATCAATGTGCTGTGTCTACACAGAGACCAAACGAGGACCCTGGAACTCACCTGCTTTTAGCCAAAGCAGCTAAAAAACGTCTTGTTCCCACCTGCAGGGTCTGGAAGCTCTTTGTCAGGAACCCTCCAAGCTGGTAAGGTGCACGATGTGATGCCCTGCACCAAAGGTTTCCACTGGCTCCACTGCATCAATCAAAAGCCTGACTGAAATTAAAATTCAGATTTTGCAGTTTCAGCTGCTGCCTCGGTGGTGTGACAGTAATGGGAGATAACACAGTGGTGCCTGAGAAGAAGATGAGAGGTTGTGCACAAGGCAACAGCTGTGGAGCAGAGAGATCCTTTCCAGCCCTCCCAGGGGTCCAGACCAAACTGAGCTCGATTCCCTCACTCCCAAACCTCTGTACTTGGCTTTGGTGCCTGAAGGGACAGCCCCAGCATTACAGAGCCCTTGGTGAGGTGTTAACAACCTTCCCTCTCTGCCTTGGCCCTGAATGCACCCACGGTGCCCTTGGCTAGAACCTGCACTGTGGGGGACAGGCAGGGACCTCTCCCCTTCTGACCCAACAGCAGGGAATTCCTTAATTCAACAGGCACTTCTGATGCCCAAATGTGCAGCCACCTCTCTCCCCCAGTGCTGCTTTAAAAGCTGGGCCCTGCCCACCAAACCTCCTCAAGACAAATGGAGAAGCAGAAATAACCCCAAAAGTCCCAAGCACCACCTAATCAAATGCTCCTGTTTCCTTCCTTTAAAAATAGAAAATTTAAAAATTCTATTTAAAACCAGAAGATTTTTCTATTTAAAAATAGAAGATTTTTCTATTTAAAAATAGAAAATTTTTCTATTTAAAAATAGAAAATTTTAAAATTCCTTTCCTCCTCACTTCCCAGGGCTGTTCAGAGGATTAATTAATATTGGATACACGTTTGGGCCTGACACACTTTATAAGCAGTTAGTATTAATCAGATTGAGTTTGATCAGCTCTGGCTCAGCCAGCCCTTGCCAGGCACTGTCACAGCTCAGGGCTCGTTGCCAGCCCTGACAGAGCTGTGCCCAAGCCAGGACCCACCCCTGCCCCTTGGACCACTGCAGCATTTCCCCACCACGGGATATCCACAGAACAACCTGGAGCAGTGGAGGGTGTCCCTGCTGATGGCAGGAGTGGGACTGTGTGAGCTTTAAGGTCCCTTCCAACCCAAACCATTCTGGAACTCTGGGATAACTTGGACTGTTAGGATGGAAACACACAATCACAGAATGATTATGTGCAGGTGCTTTATT
>VYXD01012561.1:276292-292584 GCA_013397195.1 Hylia prasina | reverse complement strand
TCCCCCCATTCTGTACAGACCTTTCTCTGCACCGTCCACCTGCAGTCCCTGCATGAACTGGAAGATTCTCCTCTCAGGATCACCTCTGCCTGAGAGAAACCCCCTGCTCCAGGAGTGCTCCCACTGCTTCCCCCCAGCTGCTGCAGCACTCTCATGCCTGGTGGTGTGGCAGGGAGAGGCTGCAGAGGGTGGCACCTGCTCAGGATCAGCATCAAGTGTGGGCCTAACATTTGAGTCTAAGATTTTAGCCTGTTAGTGGCTGCTGAACTTTCCCATGGGAGGATTTCTCGGGAAGGTTTTCCTNGGGAGGATTTCTCAGGAAGGTTTTCCTCTCAAAACAATCTCAGTAAACAACTGTCCTTTTCTCAAAACGATCCTTCTCAGCTGGTGTTTTTGCTGTCTCTGTAACCAATGGAATTAGAGAGGGAATCAAACCTGGGTCGACAGCTTGGAAGGCAGCAGTGCCTCTACACCATTTGAGAAAGGAGAGTTGTTTGCCAAGATTGTTTTGAGAAGAAAACCTGCCCCGAGAAATCCTCCCTTGGGAAAATTCAGCAGCCACTAACAGGCTAAAATCTTAGAGTCAGAAATATCAGGCCCTCACACAGTGGGGCACTGCCTCACTGGCAATCCCACCTTGGGAAAATCCAGCTCTGTTCCCAAATGCTGGCACAGAGCAAGCTTGCTCTGTGTCCTCAGCTGAAATCTCACCATTCCCCTCTCCAATCCTCCATATGGTCACAGCACCTGTCTCCATCTTCCCTTTCCCAGACAACGGGCTGCTCCTCACTCACCCTTCCTATTCCCAAGACAGGGACATGCCACAACATGACATGAAAGAACTTCACGAGGGCACGGTGATGAGCAAAGCAGGAAAAAGCCCCAGTTTATTTACAAAACTCAATTTTAGACATTTCCAAAGGTGCCTGTGGATTGGAGGATGAAATCCCACCTCCCAAACCACATTGCTCAAGACAACTCTCAATCAACTTTCTCCTCTTACCTAAAAATATGTAAGCAACAAAGGCCAGTTAGGAAAACAAAGCTGTTGTTTATAGTAAAAGTGTGGGAAAGTAAAAATTCTGACTCCAATATGAAAGACAAATTAGGAGGCCTAGAAAAATCCTCAGAACCAGGGTGACAGGGACAGAGAGGCACGGAGGTGCAGCACAGCCTTGGTTGGGGCAGCCAGACGTGCCACTACTCTGCATCGTTTCCATTTCCATTTCCATTTCCATTTCCATTGCCATTGCCATTTCCACAGCAGCCACGGGATTCATCAGGCTGAGACCTGCCCTTGAACCCGTGGGACTGATGTGGAACCACGCTCCCAGCCACACCAGCACCCTGTGCTCCCCCCACTTCCCAAAACACCACCACAGCTTGCCCCAGAACGAGGGGCCCTCCAAGGGGCTCTGAGCCTGGCTGTGGTCACAGGCTTTGCACAAACCCCAGAGATGATTGAGTGTGGCGTCCCAAAAGGAGGGGAGGGAACACAAATAAACAAACTGCTCTGCTCCAAATGAAAGAGCTGCTGGATTTAATGTGACAGGGCCGGGGATGCTTCATTTGACACAGACTGGCAGCAGCCTGGTGATTGGCAAGAGCTGGGGATAATGGCTCTCTGGACTGTCACAACATCGCAGGATCATCTGCAGAGCAGCCCAGCCAGCCCCGAGCAAAGTGTGGGATCTGCTGGGCTGTGCTTAAAAATGAAAATAAGCTCAGTGGCTCGGGACTCTGAGTTGCCAGGGTCTGGAGGGAGGCAGCCTGCAGGATCCAGGAGCACACACACACCTGGCCGAGCTTTTGGGCGCTGTCTGGTTGTTCATTCCCATGGGAAGAGCAGCTCCCAGGCCACTCAGAACTGCAGACTTGTTGCTTCGCGTGTTTCTCCAAGAGCAGAAAACCTTGAAGGAGGCAAGAAGGAGAAAAGTTTAACTGAGCAGCCCTCAGCAGGGCACTGCAGAGCACTGACTTCTTTTGCATAAGTATTGGCAGCCCTGGAGTGCAGCACCACTCTTACTCCAGGACCTGTCACCAGTGAATTCCCAACCTGTGCCCAAAAAGGTCCTGGAGAAAGGTGGAGGCTGCAACACTGCACACAGAGCCAGTCTGAGCTTCTTCAGTGCTGGAGGAAGTATTAAAAACTATTTTTAGAACAGGAACAAGAGAAAAGAGCTGAGGGAATTCCCAAACATGGGCTCTCTTGGACACTACTACCACCACTGGCAAAAGTCTTAAGTACACCGTGAGCTGTGCCTTTCTACAAAAGAGGAGAGCAGGAGCATGGCAAAGGCAAATCTTCCCCCAAAGGCCACTGTTCAAACCTTGCAATACCCCAAAGATCTTGTAAGGCTCGGAGGCAGGTCAGAGATTTCTCTGGGAATATCAGACTTGCTGCCTTCTAAAACACTTCACTATCAGAAGGCTGCAAATAGCTTAAATTGCTATAAAAAATTCCACCCTTGCAGAGTTCTGGAGCGCGTTTCAGCGCTGGTGCTGTGACACCAAGGCTTCCAAAGGGGGGTGCAAACACACATTCAGGGACTTGTGTTGATTGTATCAGCAATAACTCGGCCAGCAGCACCTGGGGAAGGATCATCTCCCTGTTCTGAGGCTGTACCTCAAAACCTGGGGTCAGTTTTGGGCCCCTCATGCCAAGAGAGACATTGAGGGGCTGGAACGTGTCCAGGAGAAGAAACAGAGCTGGGGAAGGGGCTGGAGCAGCTGAGGAATCTGGGGATGCTCAGCCTGAAGAAAAGGAGGCTCAGGGGGGACCTTGTGGCTCTGCACAAGTCCCTGACAGGAGGGGACAGCCCCAGGTCGGGCTCTGCTCCCAGGGAACAGGGACAGGAGCAGAGGGAACGGCCTCAAGTTGCACCAGAGGAGGTTTACACTGACTATCAGGGGAAATTTCTTCACCAAAATCAGGTCTCCAGCCCTGACACAGGCTGCCCAAGCACTGGTAACGTCACCATCCTTAGAAGGATTTAAAAGATGTGCAGAAATGACACTTGGGGACATGGGTTAGGGCTGGCCAGGGACAACGGTTGGGTGTGATGATCTTGGAGACCCTTTCCAGCCTAAACAAGTCTGTGGTTCCACTGCTGAATCCCACATGCAGATTCCATTCTCCTGTGCCTGTGTGCAGAACAAGACCTTCCCTTGTGCCCCCTAAACTGCATTTCCTTACCTGAGGTCAGGGTGATGCTGGCACTGCTTGGAGCCTGGGCACAAGCTCCTGCTCCAGTCCTGGAGCTGCAGCTCTGCTGGGGCATTGCTTTTCCTTTTGCTCTTGGCTGTGACAGTGGAGCAGCTGTTTGGGTGGGAAAGCACTTGTGTGAGAGCAGTGGTGTGGCTCAGTTGGTGCCCAAGCTGTATTTATGGTTTTCAAGGCTGGAAGCTGGCACTGTCTGCCTGAACAGGCTGGTTTAGAAACTGTGTCTGGTTCCAGAACCACACTCAGTTTGCAGTGGTGGAACAGGAATATTTCAAAACAAGCCAGGCACTGGCTTCCTTCTAGGTTAATCCATGCAGTTCCTGCCTAGTGTGTTTGGGAATATTCACAGTCCACACAGCTGCAATGCAGGGAAGCAGCTGCGAGTCTTCCCTGCGCACCACTCTCATGCAAGAAAGAAAATAATCAAATCCTCCTGCATTTTGATAACCTGTGGCTGCACCAGCCCCCAAACCTGCTGAAATTAGAGGGGGAAAAATGATGCACCGAGGTTCAGCACTTACAGGAGATGACCCAATGGGCTGTTTTCTTTCTCTGCAAGGTGCCGTCACTTCCTCTGACCAAAGTCTTCCAAATCAACGGGTGTTAAGAGCACTTGGAAAAGCATTACTTAAAGATAAATAATTTTTTTTTTAAAGGGCAGCTGGTGAAACCTACAACCCCAGTTGCTAAAATCAGCATCGTCTGTTATTTCCCATACTGTCGCAAAATGTTCCATTTTATCTGAACTAAAAACAGCTTTTCTCTGCTGGAAACATGCAAATATCATTCCTTCATAAAGAAGCCACCAGATGGGAGCTTAATAACTGTAGACTCTAATTCGCGTTGCCTGGAGTTGCAAAAACCACCAAACTTTGAAAATTCTTGTTTATACCCTGCTTATTCAATGGTTTAAATATGTTTCCATGCACAGGCATCTGGCCCACAGCCAGGCTGTGTTAGTACCAGGGCTGTTTCTCCAGGCAGGACACAAGCTGGAGTGACTGGTGGTGGTTTTGGCTCTCCTTGGCTCTGTTTTTAAAAAGGGAGATTTACATGGGGTAATTTCTCTGAAGGTGAGCTGGTGGGAGTATGTCAGCTCTGCCAAAGCTGCCCTTTTTTCTCTGTGCTTGTTATTTTACTCACTGTTCATTTTTTAAACATAAAGTCTGTTCCCCCCCACATCAAAATGTCTGTGAAGTGGAGCAGGCATTTTTCTGCTCTTGCAAAAGTTGTGGGAGAGAAAATTTTATAGGAGTTTTATGGATGCCTAAATGGCTCTGCTGTAGGAGAGAAAGAAAAAGTGCACAAGGAGGAGATGGACAGCAAAGCACAAAGCAAGAGTGATATCCCTCTGTGCTCAAAAATACAAGCAGAGGAATACAGAACCCAGAAACAGCAAAAGAAATAAATTCTTCATGGACCCATTTATAACCAGAACAAGTGTTTGCAGTGCAGGGAATAAAAGCAGGCACTGACAGGGCAGCTTTCACATTCGCTCTACCCATCCTCCAGGACTCTTTCAGAGGGTTTTGGCGCAGGCTGAGCCTGGCTTTGTGTGCCAGCAACCTCCAACAGCTCCCTGCAAGGCCTGACTCACCTTCCTCCCTGGTGCTTGGCCACCGGGGCCCCATCTGTCCCCCACAGCACCCTCTGGGCAGGCACAAGCTCCTACAGGCACAGTCACAGTTCAGCACAGACCCCTACGGGGGCTCACAATTGATTTTGACTTCCAGGAACAGGGCTCAGCCAGGTAAGGGGACTTTTCCTCCCAGCAGGACTCACCTGCCCTCGCAGCTGATGGCCAAACCCACGCTGGTTTAACAGCTGGCACCTGCACCATGCTGGCGTGTTGGGGTCTCAGCCTGCCACTGCTGCCTCCTGATAAGGCACCTGATAGCTCCTAGCTCTCAGCAGTCCTGATTTGTATCTCCAGGTGCGAGTTTAATCATTTTAATTTGTAACGTTAGCTTTTGCTGGTTTAAAGTGAGCAACACTGTGGGGATTCTTGAGATTCACCTTGCAGAAGCAATATCCGTGCCTAGCTGAAACACCCGTTTCTCCCACTCGGTGCCTTTGCAGGGTTCCATTGTGGCCAAAACGATTAAATACCTCCTCATTCACCTGTTCACATTGTTTACACTGACAACAGAACAATCCCCACTCAGCACCAGTGACCCCAGAGCACACACGAACATGATCAAGTCCTCTCTCTTTGCATTTCACATTAAGGGTCTGTGATCAAGTCCCTGTGAAGGACAGGGTCCGTTTAACATGTGCAGGAACCTCTTGGACTCAGCCAATGCCCAGGTTAGAGCCTCTGGTGTATCACAGAATATTCCATGAGGATCATCAAGCCCAACTCCTCAGCAAGAAGCCCTTGCTGGGATGGACCTGCAGCCTGGCCACGATTATCTGAGCACAAAGGGCTTTGTCAGAGGGTTCTGTCTGCTCCTGAGTGCATTAACATGGAAGCTGCTGCTGAAAACAATCCACCAGAGAAGGCTGCTGGAGTATGGAAGAGCCTTCTTCCAGTTCCAGTCCAGATCCAGTCCTGGCTGGGGAGAACTAAGAGATGGAACAGGATGGAGCTAAGAGACGTGAGCTCATCCCATTTCCTAAGGGGAAGCTGGCCACAAAGCAGAGCTGCCACCAGTGCCACATGCTGGTGTCACCTTGCTCAGAACTGGGCAGGGCTGCTCTCCTTCTCTGGGGACAACACACCTGCCAACACTGCACTGGTCAGGGGCTGAGCTGGCAGCTCTGCACAGGAGGAGATGTTTTCTGCAGCTGCAAACACCGAGCTGAAAGCTGAGAGAGCTCAGAGCACACGTCTCTCCTCCCACCAGCAGCAGCATCACTCCAGGGTTGTATCCTTACCTGGGAATCGCCCAGTCTCTGTGGATATTTTACTCTCGTGAAAGATAAATCACAGAGGGAGGAGCACATAAATTCAAGTTCTCAATTCATAACCAAAGGAAAATCCAGCTATCAAAAGGAGGCCCATCAGCCCTCCAACACTGAAGCAGAAACTCAGGAGGAATGAGGAACTCACAACTTCTGTGGGAAAAGATGTGCCTCAATCACCCATTCACCTCAAGCAGGTAATGAGGAGTTAAGAGCCATTCTTTAGAGATGAACCCAGGAAGGGAGGCTTGAGATTTCACCCAGGCAGTAAACGATAATTAAAACCTGCTAAATCTACCATAATTTTCTTCTCTCTTGGTGTACAAAGAAGAGAGAAGCAGGAAGGGAGGGAGGCATTTTATTCTTGCATCTAACCTGTTTTCCAGATGAGTTTTTCAATGATCAGATTCAATCTACTGTAAAAACTTCCCAGGGAGAGAAACCCTCAGCGCATGAACCAAAAATGTAATGATCTGGGAAATGTATTCCTCTTTAGGGGGAAGAAAACTGGCTTCAACTTCGTGCTCCCACTTTTATTGTTCACAAACTATGAAGGTTTCTTTGCCACAGCGTGGAGAGGCAGTGACAGAGCCGTGACACTGAGCCAGCCACAGGCACGAGGAGATGAGGTCTGTGTCAAACACACTTCCCTTGAGGGGGCTGCCAAACTGCATCACATCCAGTCTCTGTCTGCTCATTCTCCTCCTCACGTCAAGTGCCATCCTGGACTCTACCAGGAAGAGACTGGCCTAAATGCGTGGTTTAATAAACCTGCAGCAAAATTTGTTGTCATTTTTTTTAATATATTTTTTTTGCCATCTTGTAGCAGTGCCTGTGCCTTGGGGGACTCTTGTTAAGTGCCTGGCCTCAGTGGCTTCCTGTGGCAACGAGTTTCACAGTAATTATGTCCCATGTTAAAGAGCACTTTTTAAATCAGTTAATGCACTTCTGGCTGCATCTGTGCTTCCAGCTTCTGCTAAAAGTTCTGGTCCCTGATGGGTGCTGCTGTGCCAGCAGGAATCCCCAGAGACTTCCCCAGGGTCAGCAGGGCTCAGCACACAGGGAGGGGGTGACACTGGAGGGCAAAGCCCCAGGGAATGGGGTTTTCCACTGGATAACTCCTGCAGCTGCAGCGAGTGGGCTCACAAGTGAGAGCTCTGGAAGCAGTGGCTGCTCATCCCCCGTGCCCTGGGTGCTAAAACAAAGAGAGTGTGAATTGCTACCAGCTCCAAACAGGAGGATTTTACTTGTGTGTGAGCAGCCATGCAAGTTGATGAGCAACAGAGAGGGAGGTCTCATGGTCCCAGCAGTCCCTGGGGTAACTGTTGTTGCTCAAAAGGAAACCACATGATTGTGTTTGTCTCTTTTAAACATTGCCCAAAAAACACAAGTCTTCCAGAATTTTACGGCTTGGTGGTAGCAAGAACCTTTATAATCATGGGTGCAACACGATTTAACACGTGAGAAAAGTTTATCAGACCAGCTGGGGCCACCAGAGCTGGGCAGAACAGGAGGCTACAGAGAACTGTCACACCCAGTGTTTTCTGCAGGACGATGTGTAAGGCAGCAGGGAGGAACCTTCAGCCTCTGCCCTGAGCACTGGAAAATGCCTGGGGCACAGGCAGGCAGGGAGGTGAGGGCTTCTCACTTTATTCCCAGTTTTGTGGGATTCTGCACCTGCTGAGGCACAGTCTCCACTGCTCTTTGATTACCTGGTGCCAGAGGAAATGTTCACGTTCATCCCTTGGCACCAGAGTGGACTGCAGGCTGCAGCCAGCCCAGGAGCACCTCAGCACAGCCAGGGCTTAAGGAGAACCATTCAAGAGGGTGGCGAGCCTGGAGATGGGGCTGCAAAGCTGAATCCCACTTTGCCTCAGTGCTCCCTCCAGGACAGAAGTGACCCAGTTCACAACCAACACTTCCTGCAGCATCCAAAGGCTGCTGTATCCTTTAGCACTACCCATGGACTAATTTTCTCCCTCAGGGACAGTAGATTAGATCCCACAATTTCTCTCTCCCCCTGAGTTTTCAAAAGGTCTTTCAAGCGTAATAAACTCAGGTATTTATATATCAATCTGCGTTACCTGAGGCACAGATTACAGAGGCCTGGGTCACAGCAACATCATTACAGTGAGTTTTAAAGAGAGCAGTGGGAATAGGAGTGATAAATAATTCTCTCTGTGGTGCCCTTTCTATTTGTATGCTGAAGCTTAGAGCAGTTCCCTGCCTTGGACACACCTTCTGAAATACAGCATTTCACACCAGAGCTGGAAAAAAAAAATCAAGGTAAGCAGCAACCAATCCTCCAGAGCTAAGAAAACAGCCTTTCCCCCTTTAAATTACAGGCACTTATACTTCACCTTGGCTCCTGTCTTCTGCTGCTTCCTCCCACTTCTTAATCCCTTGAAGCTGTTGCACACCTGCAGTCACTGCTTTTCAGAGCATTTCTGCTGCATTTTTCCATTGCCAGGGATATTACAATGTGAGAAAATGAGGTCATGGCTTGGCTGCCTTGGGGAGCAGCATCAGCCCCTCTCCGTGGCATTGGGGCAGCTCCAAGAAATCTATTCAATCACAGACACTGAGGGAGAGTTCTGTTTAAGCATTTGCTTAATGTCTTGTTGGGCTGGAGGCTGAAACTGGGCCAAAAAAGGGCCTCTGAACACCTGCAGAACTCCTTGGTACAACACTGCTCTGATATCACTTCACCCAGTTCCTAAAGAACATAGTACACGTTCCTGACTGAAGAAAAAAGCAAATCACATAAAAGGGCTGCAGAAGGGTTGTAAGCTCTCTTGCTTACTCACTGGCTGACACAAGCAGGTCAGATCATTCCAATAGCAGCAGTTTATTGTTGTATTCAGAGGCCAAATGAAAATCAGGTTCCTCTGGCACTAGGTGAGGTACAAAACCACTGCAAAAGCTTTATGACAGCTTGAGGCTGTGAAGAGAAAGACAAACATCTGGAGCCACCCAGCAAACACCACGGAATTAGAGGGTCTGACCCCTGCTCTGGGGCTCTGGCCATGTTTTCACGTGGGGACTGACCAGCCCTCACCTCTAAATTCCTGCTCACCATATGTTTCATCCTGGTTTATAAAGTCATTTTAATGCATTGACTTGCCTCTGAGGAAGAAAGCGCCTGGCGCTTGTTTAAGTGTCTTTATTAGACTTGAAACAAACACCACATCATTTAACTTGGAGGCTTTTGTTGCTGGTATCAGTCCTGTACTGCAAATCACAGACTCAAGGCTGCATCTAACCCCTAATAAGCAAGCAAACTGCAATTCGTCCACCGCCCTGCTTTCCCCCAGCTGCTGTTATCTCTGTGTGAGACGGGGAATTGGAGGAAAGAATGACCCAGTGATTGTCTAAATCAGCCCAGCTCTAATTTACTGGAATATGGTTTGAGCAGCTAATGTAACACCTACTGTGAGCAAGATGGAGCTATCTCCAGGACTTCTGTAGGCTAGGAATATTCACTTAAATGGCATTGTCTGGCTGCACTCACTGGAGGGCTGCTGTACCACAGAGAGCAGTTAACCCTTGGAGTGTGAAATTAGGTCAAAAAGAACCAAGCTTTCAATGGCAATCGGAAAAGTTAACTTTCCACTGAAAATTGGGTGTCCTGTTTGCCACTGACACTTTCTCAGCTCCTTGAGCAGCAAACAGCTTGAGCAATCACAGTGCTCAGGTAAACAGACACTCAGGATGCCCTCAGTCTGGCAGGGTCTTTTCCCAGCCCTCACTCAACAGTTTCATGCCATGTTTCCCATGGTTGGATTAAGCAGCTGGTCTCTCCTTAGATAGAAAGGATGGAATTTTTTCTGCTTTAAAATACTGCCTGAGACACACAGGAGGCAGCACCTCCCCTGGCCCTGGTGCTGAAGCTGAGCTCCCCAGAAAATTACCTTTGTCTCTGTCCTTGTGCTCCTCACAATGTGGTGAAAGGAATAATTGCTCCTTTGCTTATTGTCCCTGAGCACTTCAAGGCAGACACTGAACACTGACCTGGGCACGTAAAGCACCCAGGACCCCACAACAGCAGAGCCTGATGGGGCAGGAAGATGCTCATCACAGAAACAGCTTCAGTTTCAACAGCAAGGTCATCTCAAGCTGTTATAAAGTCAACACTCACAAACCTGCAAGTAAAAGGCAGAAGTCCTGTTTGAACTGGGTTTTGTAGAAAACATATATAATTTAACCTTCTTTTTAAGTGGAAGGGGAGATTTTCAAGAAGCAGTGCTTTCCAGACAGGTGCTATGGCACTTTACAAAAGAATACACCTGAACCAAACTACTTATCTCCATTTACAGGTGGGGAAGCTGAGGCACAGGAAAGTGGAGTGGTTCCAGACGAAGCTGGAGCCTTGTAATTCCCTGGGTTGTGTGCAGGTAGCACAGAACCAACCCTCTGGTTTAAACCTGCCTCGTGGGAAGCACAAGTCCTGTCACCTCGGGCAGGTGAGCTCCCCCAGCCTGAACAGCTGGATCAGCAGGGAGCACCCTTGTGCTGCTCCTTTTGGGAGATGCTCCTGTCCCTTTCTAACTCAGCCCCTTCCAGGAGCTGAGTCACTCCCTCACCTCCCAGGAGCACACAGGGATCAGCTACAGCTGCAGGAGAGACATTCCTGTGTCACCCACAGCCTGGATGTGAACAATGTCCTGCTTATGGCTCCTTCCTCTGTCCCCACACCTACATTCCCAGGCAGGTGACACACTGGCTTGCTCTGGAACACTGAGATTAGTGGAGGGTGCCTTGGTCAGCATCAGCTGGAGGTTCCTCTACTGCTTTTGGGCGTGAACCATCCACCTGGCCAGGAACATCCCATCATCCTAGGGATGCTCCTATAAAAAAGCCAATCCTTTCCCACCACTGGCCTGAAGGCAGGCAGCAAGAGGTTTAAAAGCCACGGGAGGAACAGCATTAATGAGTGTAGCACCATCTCTGGAAGCAGAAGAGAGGAAGCAAGATTAAAGCCTGGGAGGCAGATGCTCAGAAAGAGACTGGGTGACTCGGAGGGGCGGCCAGAAGTGTCTCATCGTGGGCCAGCCCTGCTGCCACCTGGCAAATCTGACAGCTCAGGTGCCACCAGCTGAGCCCCCCCTGCCCCTGCAAAGCCAACACCCACCCTGAGGCACGGCTGAGGGCTCCAGCTGCCCCACCAGGGCTCCTGGATGGGCTCCCATGCCCTGGGTGCCACCACTGCCTTGTCTTGGCCCACCTGCACTGTCCACCCCTGGGAGCACAGTCAGCTCGAGAGGGCTGTGAGGGGTTAAAACACCTCCCTGCCACACACCTTGTCTTGCTCTAACTACACCTAAAGTCCAATTTTTAGTTATTGTAAAAAAAAAACCCCAAACCACACAAAATCACCTCCCCCCCCAACAATCTTTATCCTAATTCTCCCAGGAAATAATGACTTTCTGTTATTAAATAATGTGAAATGAGTGAGGTGAGTCATAAAGCATTTGTATTAACACTAAAGGATCCATGGTTAATTTTTTTTCTTTATTTTATTATTATAAAACTTGTCTGTGCCTTCCCTTCCCCCTTTCTCTGTTCTCCCCATCACATTTTGTTCTCAAGGGAGGTAATCAAGACTTCACTTGAATTTCTCATTACTTGAAAGGCTCCACATCACAATATGATAATGGGACAGTTTCATAATTACAATTAAAAAAAAAAATATTGGAGCCAGAGAAAACTGGAGAGGTTCTCAGATGCTTTTGTCTTTGTCACCCAGAAATTAAAGGATTGCTTTAAAACGTATTTTAAAAACAAGAGGAGAGGGCGGTTTCATCTTACTGTTATGCAGAAACCATTGTACCCAAGCTTCATTTTTGGGAAGTCCATCCTCCCTTTTTATTTCCTTAGACCACCTCCTCCCTCCATTTCTTTTTTCTTTTGATAAAGTACCAGGCAACAATAACTCCAGGAAGATGCAAAACTAGACCAGTGATTAATTCTACCACTGTTTCCCCTAGAGGCAAGTTATTGTGCCTCAGTTTCCCATTTGCAATGGGAAGACCCTCCAGGAGCTGAGGCTATTTTTGTATTTTTATCCAGAATACCACAGGCTTATAGCAAGTATTTTAAACCCTGCCTTTAGGAGCAGGGCGCAGGTGGCAGAGATGAGCAGAATTAGCCCTGTGCTCTGCTAACAAGCTCTGAGATCCCACAGGATATAAGGTGGGATTAGATGTGACAAATAATAATGATTACTCTTATTATTCCTCCTAGAACTGGTCCAAGGCATCGTCAGCTAGAGATGTGTCAAAGTGGCGAGACATTATGGCTTATGTGGAGCTCTGAAGAAGCTGGAATTTCTGCCCAAAAATCAAGAGTCCTTTGCTGGACAGAAAGCCCCACATTTTCTGCTGAGGGTGTTGCTCCCTTCAGCCTCATTCCCCGTTCCTGGCATCCCTCCTCAGACGGGTTTTGCGTGAGCAGGGACACGGTGCAGTGACCACGCCGTGCCTCAGTTTACTGCTCCCTGCCCTTGCTGAGGCTGGAGGTGCTCAGGGAGACTCTCAGAAGCGCATCCAGGGCTTGGAGGGGCTGGAGGAGGTGACCATCCCCAAGAGCTGCCCCATCCCAGCAGGGACACAAGTTCCCTCTCCTCTCCTGGTTCGATGGGTGCCCAGGCATCTCTGTTCCTTGCCCCGTTCCAGCAGTGAGAGGCCCCTGGCTCTGGGGCACAGCTCATGGGGGCAGGACCAGCTCCCTGAGCACGGGCACAGCTCCAGGGCCTGGCCCCTGGCAGAGATTAGGTGCTCCTCTAAAGCAAATAATGCCAAAATGCAAATAGCGACAGCAGCAAATTCTCGATTAAATATGAACAAGCGCAGAGAATTGCTTATGTCACTCACCCCACTCCTCTCTGTCCTCCATCTGTCTGCTTCTCTGCTCTTCCACCATCTCTCCCCAGCCATCTGTTCGGTGCTCTCCCTCCTTCTCTCCCCTCCCTGTCCCTGCTGCCCTCCCCTTGGTGGCTGTTTTGCTCCGGGGGGTTGGTTCCCGCTTTGCTGCTCCTCTCCCTGCTTCCAGCTGGGCCCACGCTGCTCCTTCAGCTCCGTGCCTGAGCTGGGGGGTCAGGGGGATGTTGTGTCAGCGCTGAAAAGCCGAAGGCAGATGGTTCCTGGTCCTCTGCATCCCCTGGGAATGTCTCCCTGGCCCCCCTGCTCGGAGGAGCTGCAGGTGGGGAGGGAAGGGGAAGGTGGATTTTGAACCACCAGCAGCACCAGCTGCCCTGCTTGTGCAAGGAGAGGAGTCCTGCAGAGTGGGCCCTGGGGCAAGAGGGTTTGATATCACTTCCCCCTTCACAGTGGGACGCCTGCTCTCAGAATTCTGTTTGGGCCAAAGGCAAAGTAAAAGTAAGGCAGTTAATGTTTGGCCATACATGTAGGCAGTTAAAATATTCATGATGGGAAAGATCAAACCATCCCACGAGCCTGTTGCCCATCTTGCAGCACCACTCACACCAGAGCAGTGTTTGCACAAGCAGTTCTGGAACCAGAATAATGGCCTTTTACCCACCTTGATGGGATTTATTTGCTTTCCTGTGAAGTAAACAAAAGCACACGGCAAAGGCACTGGATCGATGGGCATTAAAATCTCCAGAAAGGACATAAACCTCATTGCTCCAGTGCATTGCCTACACCTCCCCAAGGTGGGAATGACCCAGGGAAGGGTCTCTGGTGCCTGGCTGGGGTGCCACCAGTGCTCCAGCTTTGGGGGACTTGTGTGCTACCATGGAAGCCAACAAAACTGGCTGCTGTCATAGACAGAGATTGGGTTTGATCCAGACTGGCAAATCCAGGGTTCCTATAAAAGAGCTGAATAAGGGCCCTGTGTCTGACAAGAAGGAAGTAAAACTATGGGACTGTTGGCTTTGATAAATCCTTTCCCTGACACATTCCTCTGTCTTTGTTTCAGCAAAGGATAATGGGAGAGAGAGAGAAAGAGAGAGACACTGTGTCCTTTTTTCCCCGATAATTTAAATACAGTGAAACAATGACCCGATATCAACATAAAGCTGTTAGGGGAATAACCTGACTGTGCACCTTCTTTCTAGAGTCTCCAGGGTGAAATCAGTTTAGATTGATGCATGATAAAGGAGCGAACCTGTTGCCTGAATGGGGCGTCTCTCAGCGCAGTAGGCAGCGCTGTTATCAGACCTGTTAAACAAATAAAGCTGTGAAGTGCAGACATATTGTCTGAAGCACACGCTCGGCTTCCCAGGCAGCCAGATCTTCTTAAGGAATCCTTGATAAAGGAACAAGCCTGTTGAAGTTAATGGATATCCTCGGGTGATGCTCGGAGAGGAAGCGTGAAGGGAATGGGGATCTTTGCTGTGGCTGCTGCTGCTCCTCCCTCCCTGCACACACACACCAGGGAGTGCTGCTGACTGGAGCAGGAGGGAGGAGAAGGGGATGTTCTGCACACACGGGGCAGAAGGGGCTGGGGGATGAGGCAGTGGGAGCAGCCCCAGCCCTGCTCAGCAGAGGAGCTCTTGGCTTGTCAGGGGTGTTGGACCTCAGCTGGGCCTTTGGACAAGGACTGCTTTCCTCAGAGAGGGCAGGGGACGGTGCAGAGGGGTCTTGGCTCAGGGCTGCTTTGCCCTCGATGTCACCTCAAGTGGCCAAATTCCTTGGAGAAGGGAGAAGAGGGATGATGCAGGGTTTGTCCTCAGCACATCCTCCAGGTGAGCACCTTTGAGGAACACCTTTGGTGTGAGCTACTCAGACTGTGCCACTGAACAGCTCCAGCCTCAGCCCCTGCTGAATCCACACAGCAGGGCCCTGACCTCGAGATCTTCCATCTGGGAGCAAGAATCAGATGCCAAAGTTTCATTTCAGACCAGCTTCACACCTCCTTCCTGTCACAACCACCTTTGGACTTTGTCCTGATTTGCCCCAGCCTGAGTGAGAACAACGCTGGGCTCCCTTCAGCTGCACTTCTGGCTACAAGAAGAGAACAGTAATTTCACTGCAATGTTTTTCCTAAGGAAAAAAAAAAAAACAAAAACAAAACCACAATTTGTTTGTCTGCCTGTGACAGGGAAAATTTTTCATGTTACCATCAGCCCTGGAGTTCATTCACCTATTGGAAAGATGTCCAGCTTTGAGAGATGTTTAATCTCACTTGAAAGGCGATAATTAGGAAAACACACACAAACACATGTGCCACACGCTCCCAGTCTCATTAGAGCCTGCTCTCTCCTTCAGCTGAGGAGAGGGGTTTGTTTTGATGAAGGGGATGAGCGTGTTTTTGTGCTTGGCTAAGGTGCGTGTGTGCATGTGTGTGTACCCATGCGGAGATGTAGGTGCGTATTTACATGGCTGCAGGGGAGAGGTGTTTAACTTGTTGAAACCTGTGAAATTCCCCGTCCTCGTTCCATTTTTGGAAGCAGATTTTTTGATGAGATCTCTCCCGTCACCGCACAAGAGAGGATCTAATCACGGCGTACCAAAGACAGCCACAACTGACAATACATCTCCCTCTTCCAGGAGAAAGGAAGAAGGGAACAAAATGAATAATTCAAATGATAATTAGCAGTGTAATTATTCCTGTTTTTAGAGTAACCTACAGGACAGAACATCAACGCATGAGTCACTGGCAAAGTATAAACAGAAATAATTTGGAAGATGCTGTCCTGATGCTTTACAAAGGGACTTGTCAGAGAGTTTCTCTTTTGATCTCACATTGGCGTCAAGACTCCCCTCCAAGTGCTCCCTGTAAGGTCAAGGCTGGCATTTGTCATCCAGAGCATCCTAAGGGAGAGGGCAGCTTCAAAAGCAGCAGGGAGGGCTTGCAGGGGGGGCACAGCCTGGCAGAACAGAGCTGAGACCCATCAGTGAACACCCACAACAGCAGGCAGTGGCTGGGGCTTGGTTCAGGCCAGGGAACGGTGTTTTCCTGCCTGTCTGCACAGGCTGCAGGTCTGGCTCTGATGTGCTCCAGCCCTGCAAATGCCCAGAGATGGGATCCCCTGCGGGCACCAGAGGCTGAGACCTGCAGGGGTGTCGGGATCCAGGACATTCCTCTGGCTGCCCTGGGTGGTCCCAGACCCTGGGACCTTGGCATAAAGTCAAAAACACCAGTGCCTTTGATTTTAGTCCTTGGGGAAAATCACCAGCTTTGTGTGAAGATTTACAAGCCA
>VYXD01012561.1:239811-274112 GCA_013397195.1 Hylia prasina | reverse complement strand
AAAACCAATCCTGCAGTTGAAGAGGAGGGGGTGGGGAGGAAAAGCATAAAAGCAGGAGAAGCAACTTTGTCCTTTGGTGCCAGCAGCAGCAGGCTCCTGCGGCTGGAACCCCAACGGGAACCAAAGTGTCTCCATCATTATCTGGCTGCAAACGGCAGCTGCTCTGGCAGCCGCTGCTGGGGCGGGACCGGGGCTTTTACCAGAGCGGGAAGGGAACAGTGGGGCAGGGAATTAAAACCTCGGCTACAAATTGGAAACTGCAGGGGGTGCAGGGGGATTCAGCTCGGCCGGTGGGTGCCCAGTGTGCTCCCTGTTTATGCAATGCCAATGACTTTGTTCTCAAGCAGCTTGCAGGAGAGAAAAGGAGAGGAAAGCGTAGATATCTGTATGTCCCTGTGTCTCCATATATCTTGATTCTTGCAGCTTGTCTTGGCCCAGGAAATTCCTGCAGGAGCCAGTGGCAGGAGGGACTGCAGTGCTGTAGGTTGGAGTGATGCAACAGCCCATCTGCAGCCATGAATTACCTGCCCTTGTGCAGGTTGCTCTGTCTGGAGAATAATCTTATGGATGAGGAACTGCCTGGGGAGGAGGGGTAGACGCAGCAGTGGCTGTGTCCCCTTACAAACCCCACATGAGGGTGAGCCCAGGCTGAAGGATTTGACCCTTCAGGGCTGATCTCCAGCCTTATCTCACACTCAGGGCAGCCTGAACTCAAACTTGTACTTGTATCTGACCTTGACACCCGCGAGTCTCAGTTTTTCTGCCTGTAATCCGTGGGAATCAGTGCCCAACACAACGGGATGAACGTGCGGAGGGGTGCAGAGTGCTCAGAGAGGTCTGGAGCTGCAAGGCTGGCCCTTTCCAGCAGGACTCTGTCCTTATCTCTGCTTCTGTGGCCCCGTATCACCCCAAAGCTGGCCAAAAACCCTGCCCTTAGCATGCACTGCTGCGAGAGCAGCACGCAAAGGACGCGGGAGGCAGTGCCTGAGAGGTGCCTCCCTCACACAGCCCGGCCAGAAATAGAAACACGGGGCCATGAATTAAACACGCTGCAACCTCTCATCTGTCTCCAGCAGCAAGTTCAGCTCAGGGCAGAGCTCTCCTCTGCGTGGATGGACACAGGAGGGCTTACCTGGGCAGGCAGGGCGTGGGTCAGCAGGTATCCTGCTCCGCTGGTTTCAACAGGAGCAGTTCCTGTGTGTCACCCTGGTTTTGAGGATTTTTCTAGGCCCTCTGATTTGTTCTTTCATATTGGAGTCAGAATTTTTACTTTCCCACACTTTTTACTATAAACAATAGCTTTGTTTTCCTAAGTGTCCTTCGTTAGGAAAGATAGGAGGGAAAAGTTGATTGAGAGTTGTCTTGACCAATGTGGTTTGGGAGGTGAGATTTCATCCTCCAATCCACAGGCACCTTTGGAAATGTATAAAATTGAGTTTTGTAAAGAAACTTGGGGCTTTTCCTGCTTTTCTCATCGCCGTGCCCTCGTGAAGTTCTTTGTGTGGTGTTGTGGCACCTGTGAGTCCCTTCTTCCTGTGCCACCCTCACTCTCCTGGCACTCTGGGTTGTTTGGGGCAACGCGTGATGCACAGGCTGGGGCTCACCCTGCCAACGAATTCCGCAGTCCCTGGAGGCACAGCAGCAGCCAGGTGCACTCCTGCAGCTCCCACTGGGCTGTCAGGGTGGCACCGGCAGGAGGAAGGGCCCAGCCCTGAGGAACCAGGCTCTGATCCCCTTTCCCGGCTCTCCCCACCCTCAGCAATTGTCTGGATTCCCTCTGGTGGCACCGAGGGAGCAGCAGCCCTTCCCGGGGGGCAGGCAGGCATTGGGGGAGCAGCACTGGGGCAGGATGATCAGCTGTGCTGACAGCTGTGTCCTGTGGATGTGGTGGATGCTGTTCACACTGCTCCAGCCTCTCCATGGATGTGATGGATGCTCCCCACACTGCCCCAGCCTCCCCATGGATGTGGTGGATGCCCCCCACACTGCCCCAGCCTCTCCATGGATGTGGTGGATGCTCCCCACGCTGCCCCAGCCTCCCCATGGATGTGGTGGATGCCCCCCACACTGCCCCAGCCTCTCCATGGATGTGGTGGATGCTCCCCACGCTGCCCCAGCCTCCCCATGGATGTGGTGGATGCCCCCCACACTGCCCCAGCCTCTCCATGGATGTGGTGGATGCTCCCCACGCTGCCCCAGCCTCCCCATGGATGTGGTGGATGCCCCCCACACTGCCCCAGCCTCTCCCTGGCTCTGGAGCCCAGCAGAGCTCGGGAGGATCAGCCTCGTGCTTGCCTCTGGCCCCAGGGCTGGAGACAATGCCAGCACTGATGAGGATGAAGGAAGTAATTTACAGCCTAACAAGGGGAAATAAAAAAAAAACCTCTGGCTCAGCCTGAAAGCCAGTTGCTTGAGGAGGGGCTGGATTTCCTTCTGGCTCTCCAGATGCTCTGAGCACATTTCTCTGACTCACGAAGGGACTCGGCTTTGGGACGGCTTCTCCCTCCCATCTCCAGCACCACTTCATTAACTGGCCTTGCAGAACATGCACGGCCTTTTCAGCTCACAGATAAAACCTATTTGCTACGTGCACATGCCCGGGCCAGGTGGAAATGAGGCACAGGCAGTGGTGCAGGTTGGCCACACACAACTGGGCTGCGTTTGCAGCTCCTGCCAGCGCACTCAGCCACACCAGGGCACGTCCCTCTGTCCCCAGGGATGGCCAGGCTCCTGTCCCCGCTCCTCTGCTCTTTTCACTGCCTGCAGTGTCCCCTTCTGTGTGTGCCCAGGTTGTCCCTGGCACTGTGCAGACACTGCCAGGCCCCTCGCACGCGAGCGCATCCGAACTATGACTGAAACACGACTGGTCCCACACACACACTGGGATGGGGGTTTTTTTGGAGGATCAAACAGCCACGGGGTCGCTGGCCTGGCAGTCACAGCTGGGATGTGCACACGCACCTTGGGGAGGAGAAGCAGAATTAGGAAATCTCAGAACAGGAGTCTCATGTGCTGCTCTCTGTAGGGGTGGCTGAGGTAAAGTGTCCTATAAACCAGCAGTTGGCACAAGGTGGGGGTTCGTGGACCCCTGAATTCGCTCTGCCTCTCTCTCTGCTCCTCTCCCTCACTTGAAGAGGCCTTGCCTGCCCCTGCAGAAGCCCTGTCTGATCCATCTCCCTCCTTTTCATCGGGTTAATTGGCCTCTGCCTTACCAGGGAAATCTCAGCCTGGCTGTCAGCCCTGAGCTGTGCTTAGCAGGCTCCAGAAGCTGCACAGGGAAGGGGTTTTAACCTGTCACAGAGGCAGCTGGGGAAAGGAGCAGGACTTGGCTGCCTCTAATTGCTCTCTGCACAGAAATGCCTTGTTTATTCGATTAATTTGGAGCCATCAAATACCAAGGCTCAACAAGCAGCTGCTGAGTAGGGGGCTTTTTCCCTCTCCAGAAGGTTGGGGTATGCAAATCCCTTCTTTCCTTTAAGCAACAACAAAACCCCTTCCTAAAAACCTCCATTTCTTAGTCTTTAACACTCATTGTGCCCTTAGTGGGAACTGTACTGGAACACGTCTGTAATATGTTTTTTTTCCTCCTGAAGTCACCCAGATGGAAAGTGCCAGAGCAGGATGGAAAATGCTGGTCCAGACCCAGGAGCTAATCCTTGAAGCTGTGCTGTTTGGCCGAAGGAAATGCCCTGTTTCCATTGACAAATTAATAGTTGCGAAGTAACAGACATTCCCCCTTCACGAGGGCTGCAAATCCCAGACCCAAACTGTCCTTGTTAGCCAGCAAAATCCCCTCCACTCCTGATCTCTGAATGTCATGTACCAGCCCAGGGAAACTCACGGCAACGAGCCCAGCCCGAAAGGGGATGGGAGGACTCCTTGCTCCTGGACATAAAAGTGCAAATCAGAGCAGAATGTGCTTCCTCTGCCTGGATTTCACAGCTCTCTCTATGGTAATTTGGCTGGTTGCACTCTGCTTGCACCGTGCTGGGAGCCTCTTTCAGCAAGGTCTAGGATTTAGCTTTTTAGCGAAATAAAAATAATGCATAAAACCTTGTTTCAGCTTGCCTGTTCACAATCAAATTTTCCCAAGCACGGGCAGCAGCCTTATGAGCCATTTCTGTTTGATAGCTCGGGCTTTATTCACGTAGATAATGAGTTTGGCAGGAGGTTAATAAGTGTCAACTGAAAGATAATTTAAGAGTTGTAAAGATAAATTTGTTGTGGGCTCTTTTTCTGGGTCTGTGGCTAATATCTCAGTGCCAATACACATGCACACACACACACAGAGTGCACAGCCTGGTTTCCAAGTCCATCATCCATAATGGTTTTCTTTATTCCATGAGGTATTGTAAATATCTAAAAGTCCCAGTGAAAATCCTGCTGCATGTAAATTCCCATTGCCTTTTTTCCCCTGACTTTCCTCCGCAAGGTAGATTAGATTAACATGGGGGGGGGAAGAGGAGAAAAAGGAAAAGAAAAGGAATAGAGCTTTAGAAAAGTGGCTTTTCCTTCTGACACAATGCTCAAGCTGAGAATTTCCTTGCTGGCTGGATAGAGATGTGGTGGGGATGCAGAATTTTGAGATAGAAAGGGAGTATTTGGCAAGGTTCGTCTGGGTTTAGGCATCTGGGTTTTTTTTCACCTCTCTCAGTTTTAAAAAAAAAATCTTAAAATAGACTTTTTTTTCCTTAAAAATACCCCAAGATCTGTAGCCAAACTAGTGCATGTTTCCAGAGGAGGTTGGTGCAAACCAGGTTGTGGTACCTGTGCCCAGGGACAGCAGGAGCCACAGGTTTTTCCATAAAAACCCCGTGAAGTTAAAGATTATTTACATTTAGGATACGGGTAACAACCATAATCTATTTGCTTAGGTGAGGCTCAGATTAAGTACCAAATTTATCTCTTTACATTGTCAAACTTAATAGTACTTTAAAGGCAAACCTCATTGAAACTCTGCCTTCCCTGCTGGGCTAATTAACACCCATTTTAGGCTCTTAAACCTTTGATGGGTGTTTCTGCTCCAGCTCTTTGGTAATAGGGGAACTACTTTAATAAATCAGACAAAAATCTCGGCCAAGCAGTGCAGACCAAAAGGCTCTTGCCCAGGTGTGACGAGTTTCCAACGCAGAAGGGGAGATAAAAGCACTTTCTTGATTAAATACTGCCACCAGGTTGAACCCCTGAGTTTTCTGGTGCTGCTACTGATGCCACTGCTAATGTGTGCTGAGTGTTTTATTTCAAGGCTGGTCCTGTAAAACGGGGCAGATTAATGGAGGAACTCAGCCAAGTGTGCTGAGCTCAGTGGGTGCTGCCTGTGCATTCGATGGCTTTGGGTTTGGGTTCACAGAAGATTGTGATGACTTCAGACTCTCCTGGGTGGGGAAATAATTCTGGTAGAGCAGTGCCTGTGCTAAGGGAAAATGGGAATTCCAACAGTCCCAGGTGAGGTGTGGCTGCTGGAATCACACCGAGCTCTGCGATGGGACTGACCCCTGACAAAATCCAGCTGCAAGGAACAGCCACGAGTTTCTCCTCCCTTTGATGCTCCTGCTCTGTGTTTGCCTTTCTGAGGAAATGCCCAGTTCCTCCTTTGAGTGTGTGAAAAACAAAGTTCGCTCNTTGAGTTTCACTAGTATTTCCCTAATAACAGAAATAAAAACTCATATCTTACAAAGTTATTAATCATATAGCACACACCTTAATGTCTGCGAAAAGCCAACTTTATAATACACACTTATAACAAGTGTCTCAGGCTGGATCCCTCTTGAGACAGGAAAGAAATCTGCTCCTCCAAACTCGTGTGGACTAAATCCTGTCCACTTCTGGTGCCCCAACCCCTCCTCAAGCTGCGAGTGTCTGAGGGCACCCGTGGGGCACTTGCCCTGGGCTGCAGCCACAAGCTCAGCAAACCGGAGCCAGGAAGAGCTGCCCAGACCCCAGAACACTTTGGGGTGCTGCCCTACACGAGCTGTGGGGGACAAAGCCCCCTCTGCTGCCCCAGGCAGGGGCTGGAGGGGCTCCTTGCTGCTGCCCAGGGACAGCAGCTCCTGCAGCCCCAGAGTGCTCTGAGGAGCGAGAACAGGGCAAGGAGAGATGGTGCCACATTTAATTAGCCCTCAGCAAACCCAAGTTTTTCTTACCATTAAACTGATCTTCAGGAGGGGAACCCTTTAAATGAAACGAAAAAAGTGCAAGGCTAGGAAAGCATTAATTGATTCCTTATTCATTAACCTTTGCAAGCCACTCAAAAGAGCTGGAAGAGACTTGCTGTGCAGCAAGGGCTTCTGCAGGGGCTGGAAGGAGCCTCTCATAACCTGCACTGCACAGGGCAAGAGAAGGGCTGGTCCCAAACTGCTCCTTGTTTTGCTAATCCGAGAGCATTTCCTCACACAGTCTCTGCTGTAAACACCACTGATCCTGAGCACGCTCTTCTGAAACCACCCCGAAGCCATGGCAGCTTCCCTGATATTTAATCTGTAAACCTCAACTTCCCATCCCTGAGCCCAGCAGCTCAAATCTCATGACAGTTATTTTTCCTTTTTCAGACCGGAGCTGATGGAGTCTGGGGATTTGCATTGAAAAAAAAAAAGTCCTCGATAGATGAGAGATTGTGAAAAGCAGTTTGTAAAGGGCTTTTGGGTTTAAAAAACAAAACCACCCGGAGCCAAAGGAAGCTGACAGCAGATACTGAAAATCAGATATAAAAATCTCCGTTTTACTCACTGAAGTGAATCAGATGGGGAAGGGAGATGATCTGCCTGGTGGGCACCAGCACCGTGGTGGTGATCAGAGAAAATCAGAGTGGTTTGGGCTGGGAGAGACCACAAAGATCATTTCATTCCTGCCCCCAGCCTCAGGCAGGGACACGGCTCACCAGATGGATCACTGTTTTATGGCCACCCAAAGATCAGCAGGGAGACAGAGCAGTTCCCCCTGTCCCCAGGGACTGCTGCAGGTCCCTGTCCTGCTCCCCTGCCCCACCCCACAGCCCCTCCTGCCCTTGAAGGCAAAGCTCTGGTGCTGGCTCTGGTTTTTATTTCCCCTGGGGAGCTCTGCATTCCCACCTTCCCCAGGAAGGAGGACAAACAAGGCAGTTTCCACAGCCACTGGGGAGGAGAAGAAAGGGAAAGCCTGCGTGGCCAACGGCTGCCAAATCGCCTTTTGTTTGTGCCTGCCAGCACTGGGATCTGCCCTGATCTGAAATGACACTTTTCTCCCTCACTCGGGTCTTGTTTGCTGGGTATTTGATTCTTGTGCCAGGACTTGGACAGAAACCAATGGCTAAAAGCTTCCTCTTATAAACTCTGGAATTAACAACCTTCTTTCCCTGACCTCATCAGCACAGTGGGGTATAAAAACCCCAAACCAGACACATTTTGTCTTTTCAGACAGTTTAGGCAGAAGGGAATCAAACCCTTCATGGGAATGAATGCCTGATCCAACCTCTTTCAGAGGACAGGCTCAACCTGGGGATATGGTACCTGCAGAACTGAGGTGAAGTTTTGCTGTTCCCATCAGGGAACATAGAATTTGTGGAATCACAGACTGGTTTGGGTGGGAAGGACCTTAAAGCCCACCCAGTGCCCCCCCTGCCATGGCAGGGACACCTCCCACTGTCCCCAGGGTGCTCCAAGCCCCGTCCAGCCTGGCCTTGGGCACTGCCAGGGATCCAGGGCAGCCACACCTGCTCTGGGCAGCACATCTCTGTAGCTGGAAGCATCTGAGGATTTGTGCATTCCTTGAGCACGGGACACGCAGCTCACACTCATCAGCAAACCTGAGCTGCACTGTCCTCTCAGCACAGGCATGAATTACAGCCTTGTTCAGCTGGGAACAACTGCCACAACACCACACAAAGAACTCCACGAGGGCACGGCGATGAGCAAAGCAGGAAAAACTCGAGATTATTTACAAAACTCAATTTTATATATTTCTAAAGGTGCCTGGGGGTTGGAGGATGAAATCTCACCTCCCAAACCACATTGGTCGAGACAATTGTCAATCAACTTTTTCCTCTTACCTAAAAATATGTAAACAACGAAGGACAGTCAGGAAAACAAAGCTGTTGTTTATAGTAAAAGTGTGGGAAAGTAAAAATTCTGACTCCAGCATGAAAGACAATTCAGAAGGCCTAGAAAAATCCTCAAAACCAGGGTGACAAACAACTTTCCCAAACATCCCCCTGGCAGAGATCAGGCGCTTTGGAGAGTCGCAGGTCCTGACCTTGAACAAAATCAGCACGAAGCCCCTTCTCTGAGCATCCCCTGTGCTGCACAAGGGCCATTTCCCTGTGGCTGCTCAGCACCCTCCCCCTGCTCCCAGGCTCTGTCCTCACTCCCCTGATCCCTCCTGCTCTGCTCAGCGTTTGAAGCTGGGTGCTCTTTAAAGCAGTGCCTAATGATGCTCCATTGATCTCAATTATCCAGAGACAACTCTCAGTTATCCTGAGGCTGATTAAGCAGGTTGCAGATTAATCACACCCCGCTCAGTGGCCCCTTCATCCTCCTCACTGGTTCCTTACATCTTGATTTTGCGCTCTGTGAGAAAACACGCAGGCCACTGTGTGCTCCTCTTTCCCAAAACACAAGCAGAGCAGTGCCTCTGCTTCTTCAGCCTGGTTATTAACCTGGACAGGTAAGACTCAGATGGTTTTTATTTCTATTTCTTATTTTCATCACTGAGAGATGTGCGCCCAGGAACAGAGAAAAAAAAAACAAAGCCCCCAAAGAGAGACTTTTTTCCAAATTCAGCATTTTTTTTTTCTTTTTTCCTGTTGAAATGGAAATGTTGGTGCTGGAAATCATCAAGGAGCCCCAGGGAATTTTTCTCCCGTGTTTCAACGTTCAGATCTGCATCATCCCAAACTTGCCTGGGAGGAAAGCTCAGAACCTGAGTAAGGCACTGAGGGGCTTTGGGGTGCTCCTGTAGGGAGAAGCTGGGAAGGGACAGGAGATTTCTGGGCACCTGAAGCACAAAGTGTGAGGAATTCTCCCCCAGCTCAGAGGTGGCTCAGGTGAACCCCACAGGACACAGAACCTGCACCCAGGAGACACACAGACAGTCATGGAATCATTAAGGGTGGAAAAACCCTCTAAGCATCGAGTCCAACCATTGAACCAGCTCTGCCAACCCACCACTAAACCATGACCCCAAGGGCCACATCCACGTAGTTTTTGAACACTAGAAAGAATAGGTGAGAGAGAATGACTATGCCATGCCTGGAATTCAGAATATTAGGGCAAAATATACTAAAAGGGAAGAGGAAAAAGGGTTACCTGTAGCACACTGTCCTTGAAAACCTGGCTGGTTTTTTGGTTGGTGTTTTGATTATTTTTTTTTAATTTTCCTTTAAGCTCTTGGCTCCAGTTTACCCAAAAGGAAGAAAGGGGCAAAAAAATAAAAAAAGTGGCAGTGCTGCCCTGCTGGGGCCAGCTGGCACGGCCTGGGTGAGGGGCTGAGGACGTCCCTGCAGTCTCCAGATTAAGCACAAGTGCTTTGTGCAGATAAATTGAAAACCCTCAGCCCTGGAACAGAGACTCACGGAACGGCGCTGTCAGGTTCGAGAGGGAGAGAGAGAGCAGCTGCCTATGGGAAGAGAGATTAAAAGCTGGGAGAGAGGCTGGTGTGCCTTTGTGTCTTGCACTGCGAGCCAGAGGTGGCTTTGAGGTGGGGAAATGCAGGACTTTGAAACACGTGTGGTTATTTATGTATTACACACCCACACGTGCAGCCCCACGTATCCCAAACACGATTACCTGGGTGTGCACACGAATCCACACACAGACACGCGTGCCAGGAGCATTCCACAGCTCAGGTGCTCCTGTCCAAGGGACATCCTGAGCTGGGTCAGGCCAGGAGACCCCACAGGACACACCAAAGCACTGGGACACAGCAGCCCTGCTGTGAACTCGGCTGCAGCTGCTGCTCCAAATCTGGGGGCAGCAGAAGAAGCCAAGGAGGAGTTGGAGCCCAGGGCAAGCTGGGGATGAGCAGGATAACGGGGGTGAGCACACCCCAGTACCCCCAGCTGGCCCAGCTGCCTGCAGCAGGGACACCCTGCCCCTCCACTATTTCACTAATTGCCCTCTCCAATTAACTCCTTTACTTCCATCCTTTCACGTTTTGCAGGTGACGGTCCCCAAGGCCTCTTCAGCATTCCTTGGAGGGGAGGGTGGTGGGGTGGGCACAGCAGGAGCAGTTTCTGGGGCCAGTCTCATCTCCTGGCTCTGTTTGTGCTTTGGCATTGAATCAGGACAGGGAAAGGCTAACAGCAGAAGTGAAATGATTCCCCATCTTCCCCAAGCCTGGCTTGCTCACACCCACCCACAATCCAGCCCGTGATCTTGAAGTGAAACTGGCTTTTATCATTTCTTGCTCAATCCAGTCAATCAAAATTTCAATTAATGGCAGGGAATTATCATCTCATTCAGCACAAAGAGGGTTTTGTTGTGGGAATTTATTTTTTTTTTTTTTTAATCTATTACAAAGTGGCTGTCATGCTGCTGATTCCAGCTCTGGGCAGCCTCCTGCAGCACCTCACCATCAGCCACAGAGATGCTGGGGGGGTTCTCAGCCTCCCTGGCTCCACAGGTCAAACCCACTGCTGCTCTTTACAGGTAGAAAGCACCGACTCCGCTGATAATTCTCATTTTTTCCTCCTCTCCTGATTTCCCTGCGTGGGATTTCTCTGTGCACAGCCCAGATGAAGGGCAGCAGCTCACCCTGTGATGGTGAGGGAGGAGAGGACCAGGGGGAAGGATGGAGGGAGAGGGGGGTTAAAAGAAGAATCCGTTTGTAATTACTGAAATAAACACAAGTCAGAGAGAAATGCAAATGCCTCATGTTGTGAATTGCTTGACAGAAGAAGTGACAGCTTTTTATTAGGGTGATAACAGCAAGGAGTTTTAAAATAGAATAATCGGTGCAACAAAAGCAATTTTCATTCTGAATTTTCATTTTAAATGGATGATCTTGTTTTAATCAAGTGAGTCATCACAAAATGCTTTTAATTGTCGAAAGTCAAGAGCTATATTGTAATTTTGATGTCTACTTTCAGGCTGATGGCTCGATTTATATAAAAAAGGGGGGAGCAGTTTGTGTTGTTGCCCCATTCCTGTTTTCTGTCATTTCCCCCCTCAAGTGAACACAAGATCTGAATTCATCATTCAAAAATCTAAACGGCTTTTTGGAAAGTGCACTCACCTTGCCAACAAATCCAGAACGGGCTTGAAGCAGAAGATGTTTGTTAAAATCTGGGTTTGTTTATTTTCTGCCCCTCTCTCCTTCTGCGTTATTTGAAGCAGCTGAGCTGCTCACACGAAGTTTGACTTTTTTGTGCTTTTTAAAGGCATTTTGGGATGGTGCCATGAGCTGGGAGAAGATTGGAGCACTTCCCACAGAGAAAGGTCCTCATCCACCACCATTCCAGAGAAAAGGCTTCATTCCAAGCACAAATCCCACCTCTTCAGAAGAAAAGTGGCCGAGGCTTTGTGAGTAGAGCCCAGGCTACACAGCCAGGTCCCTGCTGGCTCAGTGAGGAACTCCTCAAGATCTCCTCAGAAACTCCAGAGAGTGGTTTATACCCTGCAAAATGAGTGCAAATCAGGAAAGGAAGGGAAGGGGAGGAAGCTGGCCCTTTTTGTCCCCCTGCTAAAGGCCTTTTTCATGTAAATGTGGAAGGTTTAAGGTGCTTCATGTGGCTGCAAAAAAGTGCAGTCAGTGCTCTCTGTGTTTTTGGTTGTTGACAGCTCTGACATGGAAAAGTAGCAAGCAGCCAGCAAGGCCTTTGCTCTAGCTGCTGCAGACGTGGAAAACTGCAACTGGAGCAGAGTCTGATCTGGAGCTGGAAAAGGCAGGAGAAGTGCTGCAGTTCTTCTTTGCCTGCTGGGAATGCAGAGTGGAAGTCGTCCTGGCCAGTCCTGGTGGATGTCCCTGACCTGGCCGTGGGGCTCGCTCGGTGCCTGGGTGACCTGGAATCACAGGCTGGGCTGGGAAGGACCTTCAAGGCCATCCAGTTGGGCAGGAACAGCTTCCACCAGGCCAGCCTGGCCTTGCTGTTCTTGGAGAGCTCAGCTGAGGTCTCCTGGACCCTCTGGAGAAATCCCTGACTGTTTAAACTTGACCTGGTCCACACTAACACCCTACAGAGGAGATGGCTCCAGACCCATGAGCCAAAGGAAGGTGCAGAATCATGGCCAGTACATCCTCCCCAGCTTCAGGATTCAGCCAGGGCACACATCCCCACGGAGCTGCTTTTCAGTGCACAGGGAGAGGGAAACCCAGCAGCTTTCAGCTGGAAGGGAGCACTCAGCAAGAACAAAGAGTGCTTTTGCTGAGTTCATGCTTGGAAACCTTCCCCTGTCAAGTCCTACCCTAAAGTCAGAGGGAAGTGGTGTTGGCTGCTGTAGAAGGAACTGTTCACTCACCCCAAGGTCCCACCAGATATGATCTCCTCAGTTCAGAGGATGGCTTGAACTTCATGAGCAGCCAAGAGTCAGGAGACCATGCCCAGCTTTGCCACCAGCTTCCCAAAACTCCCCTTCAGGTCCTGTCAAACTCCAAATATACTGCCCTGAAATAAGGAAAGCTACTTAAAACACCTTTTTCTTTTTTATTTTAACAAGGAAAAAATACCTGGATGCCCTGGCTTTGGAAAGTGAGTGTGCTGCCTCATCTTTTGCCTCCGTGTGTCTCTCCCTCCTGTGCTGCACACGTTGCTCCTTTCATGCTGCTGTTCAGACCCAGCACGGTGAGAGGGGACAGAAGCCATTTGCAAATGTGTTTTCAGAAGAAAACCTGCTTTTTCCCCCCACCCATTTAGGAAGCAATTCCTGTTGCTGCACATTGTGTGCGTGCAGGGACTGAAAACGCCTGAAAGCCCAAAGCAGGAACGTCTCCAAATTCTCCACGAAGGTGTGAACGAAGACACAATGCGGAGCCAGTGCTGACATGCACAAAGCAGCTCATTAAATGGGAGAGAAAACAGCACCTTTCACCTCGGACAAGCTGGAAAAGAGAAAAAACCCTGCCAGATAACCTAAGCAAGAGCCTCGTGGGAGAGGTGTGAGCGTGCTGTGGCGCTGGGAGCTAATTGGGAGAGCCTCCACCATCCCCGAGCAGCAGCAGCAGCAGCAGCAGAGAAAACACATCCCTTTGCTGCTAAATAAATAAAATATGCCAGCATTAGTCTCCTTCCCTGTCCTCCCTAATTCCTGTGTCCCAAACCGAGCTGAAATTGTGCCCTCGTTTAGCATCTTGCTGCATGGCTGAGCAGACCGTGCTTTTAGCAGGGCTGTCAGGCTCCTGCCCAGCCCATCCCTTTGGAAATTTGGGTCAAGGGCTTTGTTTAGTCTGATTTGAAGCCATAACTGATACTTGGAGGGGATGAACTTCAAAGCCCAGTCCTGCTCAGGGTCCACCAGCCTTAACAGGGTATGTTGTCACGGGCTTCTTTGGCCATCTCCAAAATTAAAATTACTCAGCTTTTTAAACAGATCCTCTGCTCTATCTGAATGGCTGGTTTGTTTTCCTGGTGGGAATAGCCAAAAAAGGAATCCCTTTCCCCTCATCCTGGCCACATGCACCTTTTGGCTGAGAGCTGAGGCAACCTTGATGTCTTTATTTGTTTGTTTTTTTAAAAGAATTTAGTAAAGATCCTAAAATATTCAAGCAACGCAAGGATCTGGCATGGAAATTAGCTGGGCCTTTGGAGGCCAGCTGTCTCCCTTCATTAATATCTATAACAACTGTGGAGCTTAATTGAGCCTCTTTGGAAGTTCCCTTTGGAAAGCTCTGAGCAGCAAGAGAACACTGGGCTGGTCATCACAATGAGGCTCGGAGTGGAAGGAGTCCCACGGCAGTGGGGTGGAGGAAGATGCTCCTTAAAGTCCCTCCCAACCCAAAAAAACCCCCGTGGTTCTGTCATCACACCTGCTGTGCCTCCTCCTGCCAGCTCACGCCCCAAATCTGCTGGCTCAGACCTGCTGGGGAGGATGGGGAAAACTTCCCAGCTTGGGTCAGGCGGAGCGAAATGGATCCTTGCAAATCCTCTTTTTGAACCATTTGCACCACGGGAACGCGGGAAAAGCCGGGTGGGAGGTGGGTGCTGCACCCCTGCCTGTGCCCCTGCCTCGGTGCCTTTCTCAGCCTGAGCTGTTCCAGCTCTGTGACTCACCACATTCCCTGTTCCATGCCCGGAATTTCAAAGATCTGTGTATTTATCTGCTGCTCTGTTCAAATTACTGGCTGGGCTCTGCTCGCCGTGGTCTCTCGGGGAGGACACACGATGCTCCACGGCTTTTTGATCGAAGCAATCTCTCTCTTGAGGTGCTTTTTTCTTCACACTGGATTAAAAAAAAAGCTGCTTTTTCTTCCCCTTTTTCCCATCTCTTCCCCCCACTCTCCTATTTTTGCCAAAGAGCATCAGCTTGAGGTGAAATATTTTCCAGTGCTGACAAAAGCTTTGAATTGTAATGCCAAACCCATCAAGCCAAAGCTTTTAACTCTGGATTGTTCTTTTTTTAAAAATATTGAATTTGTGACGTTTACTCTCCTTCCTCTTGCCCATGATTGATCTGCCTGTCCTATTTCTCTCCTCCATCTCACTGGGCCATGGCCTTGAGCCCACTGGAGACTTTGCATTGATTGCTTGGGATTTTGGATGAAGCCAGCTGGTTATTTTCCCTTCCCCTCTTCACCTCTGTTACCTGTTGTTTATCCTCTAACCAGGCCTGGGCCAGGTCATTTTCTGCATCCAACTGACCAGAAAAAGCACATTGCAGTTTGGTTAAACAATAATGGGAACATCCCAAAGTTCTTTCAGGAGTCAAAATTCTTCCTCAGCATTTCAAAACCCAGCATTTCCCATGTGAAGACGTGAGAAGTTTCATCTAGAAATTAATTACATCCATTTGTGAAGTGGCTTCAAAAGAGCACGGAGAATAAATCATTTTGATTTCCTCCAACTCACCAAAAAAGATACATCTCAGGTCTGCTTTAAATGATGTTTTCCTGCACGTTGGTGCAACCTCCACATGGGTTAGGGAATGTCAGCACTTTTTTCTCCATCTGACTCTGACCTGAAGGCTCAGCCTGTCCCCCCAGACCTGCCACCACCCAAGCACCACCTCCCCCTCCCCAGGCATTTCTCTGGAGCTCTCCCAGCGCTGACTCTTTGGTGTTTCTAAATAAACTACTGATTTTTCACTACTTTTCCCTTTGGTCAACAGAGAGAAACCATCTCCTCCAGAAAACAACGGCAAGCACTGAAGCTAAACTCACTGTGACAGATAAAAACAGACTTTGTTTGGGGAGAGAAGGGAAAATGCTGCTGTTGAAGGTGATCACTGCAGCACTGGGCTGGAAGCAAATCCAATAAACCAGGCGGGATGGCAGCTCCAAATGGGAGATTGGCAACAGCATCATGGATGTAAGGAGTTGGTGTGGAGGATTAAATTTTAATGAGGGCTTTTAGTGCTGAAGGGATTGAAAACACAATGAGAGAGGACAGGGGAGGTCTCCGGGTCCTCTCCCGCGCTCACAGAGTCTCTCATCGGGCGTTTGCACCCCACAGCTCCTGAGGGTCATCTCGAGAAGAATAATTACCTGCTGGAAATGTTGTTTTCCAGCCACTGGTCCCTGAACGTGCTGCAGTGCTGCCACGGGGCAGATTTCCCCTTTCTGTCCTCTCCCACCGGGACCAGGGTGTGCAGCCTGAGCTGTCTGGGGGCTGCAATTCACAGGGTGTTGTCCTCCAACCCTCCTCCAGGATTTCAGAAAGAAACCCAGTCCCCCAAGTCTAATTCCATTATTTAAAACGGGGGAGAAACAGCAATGAAGTTTCCCCAAACCAGTAATTGTGGGTTACACTCAGGCTGTAGGGAGGAACAGCTCCAAACTCCAAAGCAGGTCCTTACAAAAAGCTGCAAAACCTTCCCCTGAAACTCCTTTGAAGCCAGGAAGGAAAGTGCTCACGACACTGACTGAGAAACCCGTGATATAAATGTCCCTTAGCTCGTTTCTGCCTACTTGAAGACTTAATTAGTATTAAAAGCCCCAGGAAGTCTGAAGATTATTTATGGAGAACGTAGCAGTAGATACGACCTAAGGAATAAAGGAGGTAAGGCTGAACCACAGAGCCTGTCCAGGGGACTAAATCTACATTTTTACTGCTTCACTCCCTAATTTAGGTGCAAATTTGGGGTTTTTTTCCCCCCTCTCCTGCCCAAAATGTCAAGGTATTGCAAAGCTTTTCAAGCCTGGAATTGGGATAAAGACAGAAAGGTCAAAGCCCTCAAAACAATTTGGAGAAATATTGGCCAAGATGTTTCATTTTTACTCTGACAGGTTTTTTTATTAACTTGCACAATCATTTAAAGCAAAAATTGATCTGCTAAAAGACACCAAGAGCCATTAGCTCTGTGCAGGCACAGGCTTACATGAGTTGGTCTCCCCAGCTCTAACGGGCCTTTGCTAGCATTAATTAACTCAGAATTTCTTGGTAATTTACAAAGAATAATAATTAATTCTTAGTAATTAATACTAACATTTTTCTTCCTAATTAATATAACTATTTAACGAAGACTTTTCTTCATAAATTTCTTCATAATTAAAGTCACTGAATCCCAAACCTTTCCAGAGAAGAAGATTAAAGGGGGGGGTGGAGAGGGGACTTTCTGTTGATTTACATAAAATAGAATTTGAAGACATGGATGATTATTTACAGAATCAAGAAAATGAATAAAAATATTCCCCTCTGGCCCCTGCTTGTCTGGGATGTGCCAATTCCCATCTCCAAAGGCGCCAGAGGCTCAGTGCATCCCCAATAATTGATGAGGTGCATCATCCCTGTGGGCAGGATGAGGCCCTGCCTGAGCCATCCCTTGCTCACCCCCTTCAGACAATGGATTTTGCCTTTAGTGATCCCTTCTAAAACACACCCCTGGGGTTTGCATTATCATTCTGGTGTGACCTTTCAAGGAAAGCTCTAATCGAGCACCGATTTCTGTCTCGTTTTGTGACAGCTCGTTTTGTCCTGTCAGTCTCAGGTAAGTTCCTAAGGAGAAGGGTGGACAGCCTCCCCCACCAGAGCTGTGACAAAGGAAAGCCTGTAGTGACACCAGGAGCTCCTCTGATTGCTGTTTCCAGCTGCTGAAAATGCCACAGAGGGTTTTCCTTGAGAGGAAACTTCCCTGTAGATCCGTAGGCAGCATCCCAGAGGGAGGCAGGGGCGAGCTGGGGCTTTGGTGTGGTGATTCCTGACCCCTTCTCAGAGACCAAATGCCCCAGACCACAGCTGGGATGGACCCTGGGGTGGGAGGGATCCAGCAGGAGGGGGCTGAGTGTCAGAGAATCACTCATGTTGGACAAGACCCCTGAATTCATCTTGCCCGACCCTGAGCCATGTGTGGGTGATGTGGAGCCTCCTGCCCCAGTGAAACGGTACAAAACCTGAAAAAAGAGGAAAAACGTGGAGAGGGAGAGCACAGAGCTTTAGGGAATCATGTTGGGGTGCTTGGAAAGGTGGAGAGAGGCGTTGGGTCACTAGCTGACCCATTCTGGTCACTGTTTTGGCTTGCAGGTGCTGGTGTCACCAGGGGGATGCAGTTGGGCTGCCCGAGGCTCAGCCAGCAAACTGCTTTGTTTGTAAAACTGTTCAGGCAGCTGCAGACACGAGTTCTGCTTCGCCCCAAACTCAGGCAACCAGCAGCAAAGGCATTTGTCACTCTTGCCCCCTCCAAAAACCAGGAAGCTTAAACAATATGCATCATTTATGCACCTCAAGGAGCGGAGAAAATCCGAATTGAAAACAGGCTGGTGCCTCTGTCTGCATGTGTCTGCATGCAATATTCAGCACAAACCCCGGGCCCTGCTGTGTGTCAGGGCTCGGGAGCCCAGAAACCACGGCAGCTCACAGCAAAAAGTAACAGCTGCACCACGCAGCAGACACCACTTCAGGTCAGCTGCCAGGATGAAGAGGTGTTTCAAAGCCTCTGCAATATTTAAGCTGAGAACGAGACACACCGAGGCCCAGTTGCTGATGGCTCCTTGCCCTCAGCTGCCACGGGAACACCAGGAAATTGGATGTCTTGCTGGGATGGCTGCAGAGAACCAGGAAGGGTGAGGAGAGAAGCGCTCTCTGTGGCAATTGCTGGGTGTCCAAGCCTGCTCTGCCTGGGATTGCAGCCAGGCACGAACAAGGAGGGAGGTGTAGCAACTTCTGAGCAAGGCTGGCAGCAAATGGGCCCTACCTGGCTGCACCAGGTGCTGCTTCAGGAGCTGCTTGTGACGTGCTGTCCTGCTGGAGAGGATGAAGCACGAAAGCCTTGCTTGGCCAAAGGTTATAAGAACATAGAACCTATATGTGAAATAGAAATGCAAGCCAGGTCTGAGATATAAGAAGCCAAGCCACTCTGTGACAGGAAGACAAAGATGAAGCCAGCTGAAGGCAAGATTCCTGCGGTGGAGCAATGCCCCAGAAGACAAAGGGATACCAAGGGGTATCCAAGGGGTACCAAGGTGGCAGGGAAAAGGAGTTTAGAAATTAGCTTTTGGGGTTTAGAATGTGGCACGGTATGGTAATGTAGTGGTTCTTATAGGCTGCGTGTAAATTCTGTAGGGTTTGCGTTTTGTACGGGTTGGTTACTGTAAATTAGAATATTCAACACAGAAAAGGATAAAATGGACTGTAACAGGAAATCCGCTCTCTTTCGGGCACGCTTCAGGCTGTGGCTGGCAGCTTTAAGCAAAGCTCTTGCACACACGACCTATGGAATAAACCACATTCCAAGAGCTGCCCTGGACTCCAGAGTTCTCTCTCCACCCTGTTCCTGCTGTTTCTACAGACTGGTACCCAACATGTGATGAGGCCAATTCAGCTTCTCTACCTGCAGTTTCTACACTGTCCCTCTGGGTAACAGCGAGCAAGCTCTAGTCTCTCAAACACAGAGATGACAAGTCAAAGCCTCAAACCTTCCCTGGCTGCTTAGGAAAGTTTTGAGGCTTCCCTGGGTGCCTCAGCAGGGATCTGCTCCAAAGACATCACAGGCAGCTCTGCAAATTCTCCCGTACAGGATGGGTGGGGATGTCCCCTCTTGGCAGTGCAGGGCGTGGGCTCCTCTTGGGGGTGGCAGTGGTGGGTGAAACACCAAGAATCCCCCAACATTTTCCATCACAGAGAGGCTGATTTAGCTGCTGACTCACCCTAGGAAAAAACACAGACAATGCTTTCTGACTTCCAGTAGCAGATGGAGGCTAAAACAGACAGAAAAACCACGGACACACAGGGCTCCTGTTGGATCCCAGCGACCCAAACAGAGACCAAACATCTGCCCTCCAGCGCTGGCATGGCTTCTGGTATCTACAGATCACAAAACAGCTGGGAGAAGAGAGCAGGTGAAACATCCTCAGCACAAACTCTCCCAGGGCAAACCATCTCTGCTGGCACATGCAGCCACTGCTACAACTGTGGTTGAAATCTCTGCCTTTGAAACATCACTTGTCAAGCATCCCCTGCCTGTGAGCTGCTTCCCACACCACCAGTGCTCCCAGTCAGAGGCAAACAAAGGCCAAATCTCCTCTGGAATAAGGGAAGGGAGGCAGTTTCCCAAGGGCAACTACAATTAAGTTTATGCTTGGAATTTGTGGTTCTCTTCTTTTAATCCCCTTCTCATTTAGGTCTGTATCCCCTCCCTGGGACTCTGAGTGTGGTTTGCATTGCCCTTGTCTCCTCTCTGTGCTTGGAGTCCTTCAGAGCAGACAGAAGCACTAAAAATAAAATCACCTGTCAGGTTCCCTAGTTATTACAAACAAAACGTCCTTTACGAAAACGCAACAAGTAAAACCTTCATATTGTGTATGCTTATTCACATAAAATATTTAGAAAGCTCCTAATGTTTTTATGGCTGTAATTAATCTTGTGTCATGTTGGGGAAGAACAGCACATAAAAAATTTCTTTGGCACTAGGCAGAAGCCTGGGCTTCCCAAAGCAGACCTGTGTGTCCACGTTTGCAAGGATCAGGGGGAGCCATGCGTGGGGTTTGGGGGATCCCTGCTCCCAGGAGAGCCTGACAGGATGCAGGAGGGTTGAGCTCTTTTATATTATACTGTTTTTGTGACACAGATGCTCACACCAGCTCTGGCAGCTTTGTAGCCCTGTGGAGGAAGGGACGACTCTGTGATTTACCCCAGCTCTGCTCCCTGGGGAGAGCAGTACAGCTGTCAGGACTGGGGCTCCCTGTGTGATCCCACAAGATAAGTGCTCCTTTTATTGCCTAAAATCATGGAGATTTTAAGAAAAACCTCTCTGCAGGTTCACTGCAACCTTCTGGAGGACTCTGGCTAGCACAGGAGCCTGAACACATATAAACTGTCACCAGTCAGAGACTCCTGGCCCAGCTTGCCTTGCCAATAAACTCTTTGATGGGAATATTCCCAGAAATATGATGCTTTAAAAATCTGATCCAGCCCTTGCTATCTATAGCTTCTCAACGACAAAATTTTGGCCAAGATGCAAGAGGGAAGAGCTTCCAGCAGCTCCCTGTGCCACGGATGCAGAATAACCATCCATGGGGGAAGAACCAGGTGGCTGCTGGCTGAGGTACTGGTGCTGTGGGAGAACAGCTCAGCCCTGTCTGAAATAGCTGCAGATCCAGCATTTTTGGTAACTCCAACTGTTTTGTAGCCCTGGTTCCAGGCCTGATGTTTTGGTTTCTCTGAAATTCTTTCCCAGGAAAAACTTGGTAAAGGTGATCAATGCTTTTGTGACAGTACTTTATGTTATTCATTCCTTCTGACAGGAGGGACTTCTGGATGTCCCTCTGGTTTGACCAATGTGATTGAAAAGGTTTGCCTTTGTTTCACCAATCAAGTTGATCTGTGTAAAACAGCACATAAGGGAGACACCATCCCTAAACAAAGAGTCATTTTTAGCCCTCTGGTTCTCAGTCTGTGTCATTTGTGGTGTAAAACAGTGACACTGTTTCATCACAAGGGTGTGGGAGAAGCTCTCTCACTGCACCAGGGCATAAAGGAGCTCCCAATCAACACCTGACCCCAATGGAGTAAAGCATTTAACCACAGTAACAAATAAAGGTGGATCCGACGTTTTAATCTTGATCCTTACACTTCTAAATTGCCCTTTGGAGGAGGAAGAGGATGTCTGAAGTACAGGGCTGCTCCTGGGGACGCCCCAGCCCATGAAATGCTGATGGAACCAAGTGCCACAGATCCTGTACAGCTCAGGGATTGGGATCACCCAAAGGACACAACGGGCTGATGGAGGACTGGCCCAGGGGTTGAGCTGAGCATTGCTCAATTGGGCATCTGGGGTTTTCACCCTTGGAGGGAAGCTGCTGTTCATCCAGGCTGGGAATTCAGATCCAACTATGATGCAGTCGGACACGAAATGATCACACAGAGACCTGGAATCTTTTGAGATGCAGCGCTGAGCCGAAAAAGAGACCTTTGTTTATTAATTTCCAAATATATACTTTTATCAAGGTGACAATGGATTGGAAGGTGAAATTCCCACCTCTCAACCACATTGGTCAATCAGACTATCAATCACATTCTCCTCCCATTTGAAGGAATGCGAACACTGGCCATATTTACAAAAAACAATTCTTTGTTTATGTTAAAAAGCATGGGAAAGTGAGAAACTCTGACTCCAATATGAAACATCAGAAGGCTAAGAAAATTCTGGGTGACACCAACAAGATCCACCCCTGGTGCTCGCTCCCAGACCCGCCGGGCCGCTGGGGCAGGGTGGGAGGAGAGGGTGGCCCTCTCACAGGTGGGGTGGTGAGATGTCCTGCCAAGCCCTGCTCCAGGGGCTTGCACACACCCCATTCACCACGTGCATTTATAGCCCTGCTTGTCTTTCAAGGCCACCTGGTTTTTAACCATCCCCTGCACGGAGCGAGAAGGGTGCAGGGAGCAGCGCCCATGTCCCGGATGCAGAGCTGGCACACACATCCAGGGGCACAGGATGGACAGCCAGGAAAGTGGAAAGGCCAGAGGAAGAGGAGGTGATGGCCTGCCCCAATTCCCACTCCCCTGAGGATTCAGCCTGGCTGGCAATAAACCTCGGGGGGAAATTGGGGCCAGGATGAAGGTAAAAGAGAAAATGGTGCTCTTACTCTTTCAGGGACACAGTCCCACAGTGTTAATGCAGAACCTGCTCCACGGGGCCCAGGAAGAACAAGAGACCAAGCCCCTGTGGAGGATGGATTTTCAGCCCTTGGCAAAGGAAGGGGGAGGGGGTTTATTGGCCAATGAGGACTGACCCCGGGGCTGGTGAGGTGATAGGTGGGATCAGGTAAAGGGAATGCAAAGGTTCATGGAAAGGTACAACAGACACTCCTGTGTGAATACACACAGCAAAACACCCAGTGCAACACAACAAAATGAACCAACAATGCCATACAACAATGGCCCAGACACAGCAGGGCTGGGAGTGCAGGGGGATGGACAGGCAGTGGGCTTCAGCTGGACCCCAAATCCATCAGTGCAGCCACCCCCTCAAACTTCTGTGCGTTTCCGCACAAGCTTTTTTTTGTTTGGTTGTTGGTTGTTTTTTTTTTTAGCTGACTTTCAAAGTAGCTGACCTGCCAAAGCTGCCCATTCTGCCTGCAGATGCTCTGCATTGGTGGCCTCTAAACCCCTTCCAACAGCCCCAGCTCAATCACAGCTCTGTCAGGCGATGCTCTATTTAACAGAAGCTGCTCGTCTCACACAGCAGCAGCGGCCCAGGAATCTCCTCCCGAGTCCATTTTCGCAGTGAGTGGCAGCAATAAATAAAATCCAGCCAGTTGGTCCTTGAAACGCTACCGTGGCTTGATTACTTTTGCCCAGGACTTTGCCAACTGTGCTGCAGCCTCCTGCAGATGCTGCCTCCCTCTGCCTGCCACCTCCCCGGGCTGCAGGAGGGATCACACGCGGGATGGGACCCGAGTGCAGGGCAGCAAAGGGGCCTGGAGGAGGCATTTCCAGAGGGATGTGCCCCTGTCAAAGCCTCTTGCCCTAGAGCCGTGCAGCAAAGAGCAAGGTCCTGCCCAGGAAAGCTCCTGGGTTGTTTCCTGGAGGAAGAGGGAATGCTGCCCCTGCCTTGGCTGGGCTCCAGGGTGGTTAATTGCATTCTGCCTGCCCAACATTAATTAATTTGGTGTCGTGCAGAGACTGCTGCGCTGGGTGTATCCGGGAAAATAAAAGAAAAATCCACCTCCTCCCACACCCAATAAATAAAAGAGGGGGAGGGAGCTGGGCTGGCAGTTGGCTCTGAGGCTCGGCGGGGACACGGGGTCCCAGTGCCAGCGGGAACCTCCTGGTCAGGATTCAGACCTTTCTCAGGGCTGGACCTGCCTCCCTGAGCTCTGACACCAGTTTGATTTCACCCCTGGGCAAAGGGAGCCAAGTCACACACAGAGGTCACACACAAAACCTGCAGTTTGCTCCCTGTGCCCGTTCCCAGGGCACGGGATGCTGATGTTTGCCAGGAAAGTGCTGCAGCAACACGACACAAAAGAACTTCACGAGGGCACGGCGATGAGCAAAGCAGGAAAAAGCCCCAGTTTATTTACAAAACTCAATTTTATACATTTCCAAAGGTGCCTGTGGATTGGAGGATGAAATCTCACCTCCCAAACCACATTGCTCAAGACAACTCTCAATCAATTTTCTCATCTTACCTAAAAATATGTAAACAACAAAGGACAGTTAAGAAAACAAAGCTGTTGTTTATAGTAAAAGTATGTGAAGGTAAAACTTCTGACTCCAATATGAAAGACAAATCAGAAGGCCTAGAAAAATCCTCAAAACCAGGGCGACAAAGCGCTCCAAAGATCAGCTGGTGGACAGGGGGGGCTGAGCACGGAGCAGCCGCCTTGGCAGAGCCAGGCTGGTCCCACAAGAAAGCCCAGGGGATTCAGCGTGGCTGAATTCAGGGTTTGCGCAGATCTGGGGGTGCCTTGGGCTTCCCAGGCTGCCAAAGGAAACTCATCCCACCAGGGCAGCACCCCCAGGGGGATGAGGCACCCCCAGGGAGCAGACCCTGAGCACACACCCCCCCTGCAAGGGTGTTTTTGGGAGGCAGAGCCCTGGCAGGAGATGCCCTGCTCGCACAAAGAGCAGATGCCTGTTATTTCAAGCCCTACTGTTACCTCATTAAAGCAGCTGTCTGCTGTCCCCCAAAGACAGACAGATTAGGAGCCAACTCAACCAGGAGCACAACTAAGACAAAAAATGTGTGACGGGATGAAATGCTAACAAGGCTTCTCCCACGGCGCTGGGCCCAGGAGCTCAGACAGGGGCTTGGGGAGAGGTGAAAGGAGGCAGTGCAGCAGATTTGTTTCTCATTGTCAAATTACAGCCCAGCCCAGCTGTTTCCCCCAAACAAGCCAAAGCCATGAGCCATGTCTAGTTTGATTTTTTTTTTAATTCTTGTAACGATATTTCAGATTCTCTTCTGGGACCTCAACCGGGGTCGCGGTTCTCTGCGTGCCCTTCTGTGAGTTACTTCTCTGGGCTGCCCTTCCCTCCCTGGCTGGGATGGTCAGAGAGGAGGCAAAATCCCAAGTCAGGGTGCACCAGCAGACCCAGCCCGTGGCTGTGCCAGAGGCACACGTGGCACACACACTGTGCATCCAGCACCATCCCCACGCCGAGACAGGACGCTGGAGCACACAGGCAGAGCCTTCAGCATCCCACAGCCACACTGCAGCCCCTGGAGAGCCCTTGGGAACCTTTGCAAACCTCGGTGTAAGCACCCCGTTTCCCTGCCAGGGTCTCAGCCTCTCTCCCCTGAGGGGAGCAGCACAGCAAACCCTGCTCTGCTCAGGTGTCAGGCGACCAAACCAGCATTCTCCACAGCCAGGGGCAGCGGCCCTGACACAATGTCACCCTGGTTTTGAGGACTTTTCTAGGCCTTCTCATTTGTCTTGTTCATATTGGAGTCAGAATTTTTACTTTCTCACACTTTTACTACAAACAATAGCTTTGTTTCTTTAACTGTCTCATTGTTTACATATTTTTAGGTAGAAGGAGAAAATTAATTGACAGTTGTCTTGACCAATGTGGTTTGGCAGGTGAGATTTCATCCTCCAATCCACAGGCACCTTTGGAAATGTATAAAATGGAATTTTGTAAATAAACTCGGGGGTTTTCCTGCTTTGCTCATCACCGTGCCCTCGTGAAGTTCTTTCATGTCATGTTGCATCCCCCAGAGCTGCGAGCACATCTTGTTCAGGCTCGGTTATTAGTCAAAGCATGCAGGTGATTATTTCCCCCCTCCTGTGAGTGACAGCAGATGTTTTGGAGTGATTTGTAACCTAACAGAGACATTAACCTTTTAAAGCATCTCCTGGTGTCCCCAGGGCTGTCCAGGGACACTCTATTGTGCCAGGGAACAAAGAGCCCTGGATATTACTCAGCAGCCAACGGCAGGGATGAGCTTTACATAAAAGAGATCAATAAAAATATATCAACAGCCCACGCAGGGCTTTGGGAAGAGCTGGAGGAGAGGTCTGGGAGGAGAGCAGTGTGACTGGTCAGGTCACAGCAGTTATCCAGGAGCACATGAAAAGGTACTGATTGGGCTTTTAATCTCTGCTCAACACGCAGGTCCCCCGGGCCAAACACACGCTTGGTTTTGCTGCTGATGGGCAGAGACTGCTGCCCTGCTCCTGCTGGGCTTCTCCAGCTCCATCTCCTTGGCACAGCTGGGGGACCCAACAGTGCCACAGCAGCTCGGGCAGCAAGCGCACTGCAGCCCCACAGAGCTCTCCTCGGGGTCACAGCCCCACTGCTCACAGGTGCAGCAGGTTTGGGAGGTCTCACTGCCACCCCACACAGCCAGCAGGGACGGGCTGCACAAGGTCACAGCCCCACTGCTCACACGTGCAGCAGGTTTGGCAGGTCTCACTGCCACCCCACACAGCCAGCAGGGACGGGCTGCACAAGGTCACAGCCCCACTGCTCACACGTGCAGCAGGTTTGGGAGGTCTCACTGCCACCCCACACAGCCAGCAGGGACGGGCTGCACAACCAGGACTGGGAGAAGTGAGGGGAAAGCCCCTGGGTTTCTGCAGGGATTCTCCCGACACGGGGATCGATGAGGCAGCCCCGAGCACAGGGAGCCTGGGGAAGGCTGTTCTATTCCTGGCCAAGCCTTTCCCATCAGGGAAGCATGTGGCACCAAAAATGCAGCACAGCTAGCCTGGGAAGCAGATGGTCCGTGGAGGTGAGTCCCACTGTGGTTGTACAGCAAGTCTGACACCCTGGGGAGAAATCCCACAGACAGGCAAGATCCCCAAATCCCCCCTGACAAAACTTTTGACTGGAGGGACAAAGCAACTTGTTCAAACCCAGATAAATCCTGGAGCAACCGGGATTAGGATGATGTCACCAGCCTCTGGAGCAGCAGTGGGCAGCCTTTGCCCACACAAAATAAATGTATTTACTGAATGCACCCACAGATCATTAACAGTCTGTTGCTACCACAGCCTCTGGCCAGCTCTGATCTCTCTTTCACTACACAGAGCATCGAAAAAACACCTTGCAGAGTCTTAGAGCTGACCTCTCCTGCCTTGGTACACGTAGGAGAGGAGGATCTGGCCCTTTCCAAGCTCCAGCTGCTGCCTGCTCTCGGGGAGTGCGTCTGTTGCACCCATTGGGGTTATTACCTAAATCAGGTTAGAGATGCAGGAACCAGAGCAGCAGGTACAGCTGCAGTGGGGTGTGATGACAGCGGGGGCTCCGCGTGGGGAGGAATGTTCCTTCCCATCTTTCTGTGAAACATCCTCCTCCAGCTGCAGCTGGGTGTCGTTTCCCAAGGGACTCTCTTCCCTGTCAGCTCCCCTGAGCTCTCCTGGAGGGCTTTGGAAGCAGATTCCCAACCTTTCTACGGGATGCCCCATCACAGCCTTCCCTGCTCCACAACCATCCCCTGTGGGAGCCTGGCCCCTCACACCTCTCACCCCCAGGGCTCTGGGAGGGCACTGCACAAACTGGGAGCAACTGGGAGCTGTTCCAGTCTCTCCTCTTGGGCTTAGAAGGGAAATGTTTGTCTAAGCAGCAGGTTTCCTGCAGGTGGGGTCCATTGTAGGAGACTGTTGGAATGGTGAGGAGACACCTCTGGAGACCAACACCACAGGAAAGAACTTCACGAGGGCACGGTGATGAGNCACCTCCCAAACCACATTGATCAGGACAACTGTCAATCAACTTTTTCTTCCTACCTAAAAATATGTAACCAACGAAGGCCAGTTAGGAAAACAAAGCTGTTGTTTATAGTAAACGTGTGGGAAAGTAAAAATTCTGACTCCAATATGAAAGACAAATCAGAAGGCCTAGAAAAATCCTCAAAACCAGGATGACAACTGCCACTATTTTAGACCACAAACAACACAGACTCCGAGAATCAGAGGGCTAAAAATGCCTCTTTATTTGGGGATGTGTCTCCCTTTTATACTGTTTTACACAGACCAATTTGATTGGTGAAACAAAGGCAAACCTCTTCAATCACATTGGTTAAACCAGAGGGACACCCAGAAGTCCCTCCTGTTAGAAGGAATGAATAACATAGGTACAGTTACAAGAAATTGATCATGTTTACCTAAAATATGTAAACAACGAGGACAGTTAGGGAAACAAAGCTATTGTTTATAGTAAAAAATGTGGGAAAGTAAAAATTCTGACGCCAGTATGAAAGACAATTTAGAAGGCCTAGAAAAATCCTCAAAACCAGGGTGACACAGGGCAGCTCTTGAAGCACAGGGTTTATTGCACGGGTCGTGGGTACAAGAGCTTTGCTTAAGCTGCCAGCCACAGCTAGAAGTTTGCCCCAAAGAGACCCTGAGTTCCTGTTACAATACATTATATCTCTTTCTGTGCTGAATATTCTAATTTACCCTAACCAACCAGCACAAGACACAAATCCTATAGAATTTACATACAGCCTATAAGAACTATTACATTACCATAACCATGCTGCATTCTAAACCTTAAAATCTTGTTTTTAGACTCCTTTTCCTGCCACATTGGCAGGGCCCCTTCCCCCTTGGGCCCTTGGCATCCCCTTGTTTGCTAAGGGCATTGCTCAATCAACAGGGATCTGATTCAGTCACTGTCTTCCACTTTCACAGTGACTGATGGCCTGGAATCCTGCATCTCAAAGCTTTCATTTCTACTTCACTTAGAGGTTTTACGTTCTTGGAGTCTTTTGCCAGGCAATCATATTTACAAGGCTTTCCTGTTTCATCTTCCCCGACAGTCCCCGGCACAGGCTTTGCCTAACCAGGATGGAGAGAAAATCCAGGGATGGAGCTGGGGCTGCTGTGATTCCTGCAGAGGGGGGAGCTGAGCTTCCCCAGGCACCTTTGGTGCTGGCTGCACCAAACCTCAGCAGCAAAGCCAGGGTTGTTTCATTAGCGGGCTTTGCTGGGCAGAAAGTGGAATCCTGCTTCCAGGAGGGTGCAGAAAATGACACCGTGGGAAAGAGGCTGCTTGGAAATTTGATCCAAGAACAGCACAAATGTGGCATCTGCCCCTGGCCCTCAACCATCAGAGCAGCTCCAGGGAGCAAAGCTGGTTCCCAGAGCTTCTCACCATTGCATTTGTTTCCTTCGGCAGGCCAAAGCCTTTTAAAAGATCGTGCAATACAGGATTGTGTTAAAACGTCCATTTTTTTTGGCTCAGCTTTTCACTGGGGGCTCCCCCTGCCTCCTGGTCATGGAGTAAAAAAAAAATTAAAAAAAAGCCACCAAAACACAGAAGTGAACACCATCCACACCAAAACGTCTTCACAAAACCCCCCTCCTCCTCACTGGGGATTCACATTTACCAGCAGGCAGTGTCCCTGCTCATTGCAGGCACAGTTTCTGGATGTCCCTTCCAACCCAAACTCCCAGGATTTATGGAAACTTGGCTGCAGCAAAACCTCACATCTGACAAAGTTTCCTGTCACCCTGGTTTTGAGGAGTTTTCTAGGCCTTCTGATTTGTCTTGTTCATATTGGAGTCAGAATTTTTACTTTCGCACACTTTTACTACAAACAACAGCTTTGTTTCTTTAACTGTCCTTTGTTGTTTACATATTTTTAGGTAAGAGGAGAAAGTTGATTGAGAGTTGTCTTGAGCAATGTGGTTTGGGAGGTGGGATTTCATCCTCCAATCCACAGGCACCTTTGGAAATGTATAAAATTGAGTTTTGTAAATAAACTCGGGGCTTTTTCCTGCTTTGCTCCTCACCGTGCCCTCGTGGAGTTCTTTCCTGTCATGTTGTGGCAGTTTCCCCCTTGGTGGAGAGGTCACAAAGGGGAACACCCATTTGTGACACCTTCACAAGGTAAATTCAAACTCTTCCCCCTTTGTAGAGTGTGCAGAAGCACAAATCCCAATGTTCTTCCATCAGCTCCCTCTTGGAGCAGCCCTCACCCATGCCAGGCTGCAAACCCCATGACTAACAAGTGGATTGCAGCACCCTTGCTCTCACCACAAGCCTGATCACACCAATAATACCCCCAAAATCAGCACAGCTCTTCCAGGAACCTGACTTTTGTACAGGCTGTTGCAATTCTTCTGAGTAACATTAATTTTATTCGAATACCTGGGAAACACGGGAGGCAACGGCTGAAGTCTTAGTTCCTGCTGGACCCTTCGGGCAGGAAAATATTCAGCTAATATCTTAGACATCCAACCCGACCATGTGCTGCAGGGGCTCCTACTCCTCATTTTATATAATGAAAAACACAAAGCATAATTCAAAAGAAGAGGTACATTTTAAAATATGGCATGAAAGGGCTTCTTTACCGACAGATCCTTGCTGTACTTTGATTTGCTTTTCCTTACAAGCTCTCTCTCAACTATTATTTTCTTTCCCAGTGGTGTCATTCTAATTTTCAAACTCAGGCAAAGAAACTGCTCATTCCTTACCTCTGGTCAGCAGCCACCTCAGGGGGGGTTTCTTCAGCTTCTCAGCAAACACCAGCTCAGCCAGAGCCTGCAAACATCTCCCAGCCCTGTGAAGTTGTAGCCACTGAGCAGTTCTTGTTAATCAACAGCACCAGAACGAAGCAACTTGGCTGCCTTGGAGAGCTTCCCCCCACCTCCCACCCTGGTGTGTTGAAGGATTTCCTGAATTGTGAACTTGCAGGAGGGGGGGGAAGTACATAACTGTGGGTATTTCCCTGCAGAAATGAAGTTTGGTTTGGGGGAATGGCCGAGGGGGAGCAGAGCAGCCTCGGGATGGAGCTGCATGAGCTTCTCAGACCGTGCCCAGAAAAAGCCATTCTCGTTTCTCTGATGCCCTCTCTCTTCAGGGGAATTACATCAGTCTTTTCTGAGGCTTTTCCCCATTTCCTTTTTCTTATCACCCTAAAAATTTTAGGAGAGTCTGCCATTTCCAAGCCACGGTGTGGTGGGTCTCCCCGTGGTGCACATCACGCTGGCATGTGATGTGACTGGAGCCATAAAGTGCTTTTTTTGTAGCTGTCACTGTGGATAAGAGCCTGCAGGAGAAGGATTTATGTATATTTTCTGTCCTCTCCTACCCCACTACCCCCTCCAAGCTCCAACTGCTCAAACCAGAGCTTTGAGTTCATTTTACTCTGCTGAGCAAAGAGACTTGAAAACCAAGATTGGAGGGAGTTGTTTAAGGACTCTGCCGGCACCACGAGAGGGAAGGGGGATAACCTGACTTCCCAGGAGAAGGAGAAAGGGACATGGTGGCAGTAAATGCTTCTTTGGGCACGTTGGAGTGATGGAGAGCTGCCAGAGCCCTCGAGGCTTTTCAGGGAATTGTCCCAATGGGTGTTTGAAAAGTCTTCAGTGTCCTCCCTGCCACTGGGAGCTGCTTTGCTCTCTCCTGCTTGGACAGACCCAGCCCAGGGGCCCAGTGTGGGTTCCAGCATCTCCATGGACTTTGGGCTCCTGAGGACGTCACACCAGGAAAACTTTGGCCCCCAGCTTGGAGGACCATGTACGACATTGTAATTGACATACCAAATCAATTACACATTTACATATTATTTTTTACATTTATTTACATTTATTTGCATTTATTTCTCTGCTGCTGAGATCTAGTTACCTCTGATCAAATCCAGCCAAGATCCCAACTGGACAAATTCAGGCTTCTGGAGGAAGCAAGCTCTGGTTAACGGGGGTCTTTGAAATATCTCACAAGCAAAAGATGTGAAGAGCTGTAATCCAACCCGATCCAGCCTGCCAAAGCCATCTCCTACTTGCACAGTTTAATAGAGTTCAAGGCCAGAAGGCTCCATTATAATCTTCCAAAGCTGTGTTTCTGCATGGAGAGAGGGAGGGAGAAGAGGTGGCTGAGGCTCCTCCGTGCTGGAGGAGCTGTGTGAGAGCAGGCGGGCACAGAAGATAAAGGCAGCGTGGGCACTGATATCTGGGATTTGGACACGGTGCAGAGACGGGGAGATCTGGCTGAGCCCTGACCTCTGCACCGCGTTCTGCCACACGCAGCCCCTCCTTTTGTCCCTCCACACCTGGTCCCAGCTGTGTGCACAAACTGGGACGGGGCAAGGAGCACAGCCCACACACCCCGGGGCTGCTCACCAGCAGCAAGGCGTCCTCCAGCCTCCTCCCTCCTATAAATACAAAGGGTGTTTGCATCCTTCCACTCGGGTTTGACTTCCTTTTCCCCTGCAAAGGCTCAGCCTGCAGACGTCACTGGGTGTCCCACGCTGAGCCCAGAGCCTGCTCGCTGCCAGGCACAGGCAGGTTTTGCTCTGACGAAGCTGCACAAAAAAAAAAAGAGCTTGGGAGACGTTTAATTTTCCAAGCTTTAGATGAAAAGGATTCATTTAAAGCCTTTTAAAAATTTAGCCCACTTCACAGCTCCTTCCAAAGATCGGTGCTGTGCTCTTTAAATAGGAGACATGTTTTAAAGCTACTGCCATCATTTATTAAATTAGCCTCAGACTTGCAAATGCAGCTCCCTCTTATTGAATCTTGTAATATTTATTTGCCAAGTTGGGGTATTTGGAGCTGCTCACGTTACACACACGGGGGAAAGAGGGAGGTGACAGGGAAGGCGTGAGGGGAGGGGGGGAAGGAAACCACTTCTACTGTAAATTGTGTAAATACATTTGCACATCCCAGGAGGGGTAGGGAAAAGGCATTGTAATTAAAATGACTGCCAGGGTATTTTAAACAAGGGAGAATAAATAGACTTTTCTCTGCATGGCACAGGCTCCTTTAACTTGGAAACTTCGTGACAGAAGATGATTAAAAATATCTTATGGCGTGTCTGAAATCTGCAAGCTTTGATGAGAAAAATGTTCTTGGGAATGAAAGGAGATCAAGTGAAGGAGGAACAGTCTCCTACACAGTGTTTTATAGGCCCAATTCATGACTGCAGATGTCACAGAAAATAATAATAAAAAAGCCTCTTTTTTTTTTTTTTTTGCCTCCTAACAGAAGAGAAGAAAACCACGGAGCAGGGCTCCTGTAGTGAGAAATCCCTTTTCTCCAGCTCTCGGAGCAGTGGCGAGAGGCTGCTCCAGGAAACCATGGCAATGAGCTTGCCATGGGATGTCACCCCGAGCCAGCGAGGGCACAGGGCTGGCCCTGGCACCCCCAGCCCAGCCCTTGGCAGCCCCGGGGGCACAGGACAGCCAGTTCCTGCACCCTGCCTGCTGAAACAAAGCCCTTTTCTCTCTGCCAGCTCCTCTGCCCCTCCTCACAGCCCCGGGCCGGGCCTGGCAGGAGCAGCAGCAGCTCCTCCAGGGGCTGATCTCTGGGGCTGGAGGGGCTGCAGGTGCTCCCCAGGCCCCAGCAGCTCCTGGGCTTTTAGCACAGCTGCTGGGCCTAAAGCTGGCTCACAAAATGGAATCACAACGTGGATTTGGTTGGGATGGGGCATTAAACCCATCCAGTGCCACCCCTGCCATGGCAGGGACACCTCCCTGTCGCTGTAGACCACGAAATGAATGACACACACACACAGTCAAGTCAGGGCAAAAGAGAGAGAGATTTATTTTTCTACTTTGTTTTATATAGATTTTTGACAATGACCACGGATTGGAGGATGAGGTTGCCACCTCTCCAACCACACTGGTCAAACTAGAAGTCCATCAATTGTCCCTCCCCAAGAGAGGAATGCTAAACAAGGACAGTTACAATAACATCACTTTGTTTACATGAAAATCTGCCAGAAACTCCGCTGAAAATGCAAACATCAGAAGGCTGAAAAAGATCAGGGTGACACCTCCCACTGTCCCAGGCCGCTCCAAGCCCTGTCCAGCCTGGCCTGGGACAGTGCCAGGGATCCAGGGGCAGCCACAGCTGCTCTGGGCACCCTGTGCCAGGGCCTGCCCTCCCTCCCAGGGAACAATTCCTGCCCAAGATCCCACCCAGCCCTGCCCTCTGGCAGTGGGAAACCATTCCCCCTTGTCCCATCACTCCACATCCTTTGTATGTGGGCCTGACATTTCTGAGTCTGTGAGGTTTTCAGCCTGTCAGTGGCTGATTTTCTTCCCAAGGGAGGATTTCTTGGGAGAATTTTCTTTCAAGGACAGTTCCTGTAAATAATTATTTTCTTTTCATAACATTTCTAAGTTCTCATAACAACCTCTCTTCCAGGTGTTGTTTCTGCTACTTAACCAATGGAGAGAGGTGTCAATTCCATGGACCAATGATTTGCCTTTTTAGCACAGCATGCTATAAAAAGGCTGGATGAATTGTAAATAAAACCTCCTAATTCTCTTCTGCCTTCTGACTGGACTCAAGCATCTTTATGTCATGTCCAATTGTGACACTTGTATACAGTCCCACTTCAGATTTCACTTGCCTGTCTCCAAAATCCCCCACAAAACCCTCCCAACCCTCTCGGAGTGGGAGCTCTCCCCGTTCCCATATGCTGTGAAGAGTTTCCCCTTAAGAAGTGGATCACAGAATCCTTAAGGCTGGAAAACACCTCCACGATCCTCCAGTCCAGCCTTTGATAAGATTAAAAAGAGATAAATAAAACAATTAAGAAGTGAAAGATTAAAAAAGAAAAAATTTTTAAAAAAGGGGAAAAAAAAGACCAGAAAGATGCTGAGCCTCCCAGTCAATCAGAAACCCTGGCCCGAGGTGGTAACACCAGCACAAGTGTCAGTGCTGGATGAAATTCCCTGTAACCTCAGCCTTGCTCCGAGGGGCTCTGGGATAACACCTCACTGACAGATTTCTTTGAAGACCTTAAAACTGAGAGCGCCCAGCTTGCAAAACGAGATATTTCAGATCATTTTGATCAGATTGTGGTGGTTTTTTTTTGTTTTTTTGTTTTTTTTTTTTTT
>VYXD01012561.1:199390-239803 GCA_013397195.1 Hylia prasina | reverse complement strand
GTGGTTTTTTTTTTTTTTTTTTTTTTTTTTTTTTTTTTTTTTTAATGATTCTAATTTTTCTACTGCTCAGAGCCCTGGACCTGGTAACCACGGAAACTCAGCTTCCCAGGAAGAGGGATACAGGAGCACCACCACCAAGTACAGAATCTAATCATCTTCCCTCGCTGTGACATGAAAACATGCACCATGATGCATCGCTGCAAGAGGATGTTTTTTTTCAGTGTTCACTTCCTAAAACTCTCTCCCTCATCTCAGCATTGGGGTGCCCCATGCAGGTAACAGCTCCCATCTGAGGGGGCTGGTGAGGGACAGGAAGGTTGTGTCAAGGCATGTCACAACAGGACACGGGATGAAGGCACGGCACACAAAGTGAGCTCCAAAGGCAGCAAAGAGAAAGTTTATTTACAACCAGGGTTGATGTAGTTTTCCAGGGATTGCCCCTGGATTGGAAGGAGGAGTTGCCACCTCTCCATCCACACTGGCAGAGACAAAAGTCCATCAAAGGTTCTCCTCGAGACAGAAATATAAACAAAGACTTTTTCCTACAAAGTCCTTGAAAGACTCCACTTCAACACATAAACATTCGAAAAGCTTTAGAAAAGTCAGAAAACTTTAGAGATTCTCAGAAGACTTTAAAAATTATCAGAAGGCTGTAAAAATTCCGAGTGACAAGGGCACATGGGAAAAAAGATGTCCCGGCACGCTCCTGCTGCTCAAGACAGGAAAGCAAAGTAGGAAAAAGGAAAAATCAGGGGGGAAAAAAAAAATCACCAGAGAAGGTTCTGTTGGGCCAACGCTGAGTGCAAAGCTCATGCCTCAGTTTCCCCAGCTGTGTTAACTATCCAAAAGGCAGCAGAGAGCAGCTCTGTGTCGCTGGGAGGCACAGGCTGTTCCAAACCTGTTCCAGAGGGCCCAGAGCTGCTCCAACAACGAGCCCTGGCAGCTGAGCAGGGACCACGGGCAGCATCTGCCCTTGCTGACTGCTGGCACAGTTGTCCCCTTGCTCCTCAGCTTCCAAGACCTCGGGATGAACCTTCCCCCTGGCCAGCAGGGCTGTTAACCCCTGGTTTGCCGCAGCAAGTGAACTGCCTCGGTCACTGCTGCTCCCTGCAGGGTGCAGTGCTCAGGACAGGGCAAACAGAGAGGTTCTGGCAAAGCCTCTGCCCACGGGGAATGGATCCCTGACTCCCCGTTTAATTGTGACGAGAGGAAAATCTCACTCTCCAGGAAAAAAGCGTGGTTGGGTCCCTGCCCTCTGCACACACTGCCCTTCAGCCTGGCTCTCGGGCTGGGCAAGGGAAACTGAGGCAGCCCAGGGCAAAGAGGAGGCTGGAGAGAGAAGAGGGAGCAGGCAGGGAGGCTGGAGAGGGAAGAGGGAGCAGGCAGGGAGGCTGGAGAGAGAAGAGGGAGCAGGCAGGGAGTGAGGGTGAGGCCGGAGGGTTTGTCTGTCCTGCTGTCCTGCTGCCCGTCCCGCCTGGCACGCGCTGCCCTGGCTCTAATGAAGACACACTTGGCACAGGCCAGGTTGTCTCACGGGCCACTGGATGCTCTTCCTCATCCAATTCCTCCACATGCTCCTCCTGGACCTGGCTCAGCCCTGCTGATGGCTGCAGAGCTGGAGAAGAGGAGAGGAGGCAAAGATAAAGAGAGAGCAGCAGGGAAGAAAGGCAGGGAATGCTGCCTGCTACAACAGGACATGGAATGAAGGCACAGCACACAAAGGGAGCTCCAAAGGCAGCAAAGAGAGAGTTTATTTACAACTAGGGTTTATATAGTTTTCCAGGGATTGCCCCTGGATTGGAGGGAGAAGTTGCCACCCCTCCATCCACACTGGCAGAGACAAAAGTCCATCAAAGGTCTCTCCTCGAGAGAGAAATATAAACAAAGACTTTTTTCTACAAGGTCCTTGAAAGACTCCACTTCCACATGTAAACATTCGAAAAGCTTTAGAAAAGTCAGAAAACTTTAGAGATTCTCAGATGACTTTAAAATTTCTGGGTGACAGCTGCCCAGCCGGACAGAGCCTGGGAGAGGGGGGCTCCGGTGGGCTGCCCTCAGTGGCAGGACTGGGAAGGAGGAAGGAAGGAGGTGACTTCATCTCATACCAGAGAGCTGACAGCCAGCAGAGGATAAAAGCCTGGGAATCCCTCGGCTCCAGCAAGGAGAACTCTCAGCTGCCAGAAGCGGGGCAGGAGCCGGGGTTTGAGTTCCAAGCTCAGCTCCTGCCCGGGGTCTTTCCCACGCCAGAGAGAACAAAAAAAATAAAAATCAAGAAGTGACCCAAGTGAAGGCGGGATTCCTGGGAAGGAGCCGCTGCCTCCCTCCTCCCGGCTGACTTTAAAATCAGGGCACGGGGGAGGGGGACGGAGGGAACACCTGGGGCTGGAGAACCGGCCCAGCCCTCGGGCAGGGCAGAGACAGCACCGAGACCCCTCTGAGCCCGGGCACAGAGCAGAGCCTTCACACCCCTGCCTGCACCTGTGCAGCACCTCTGCAGAGCCTTCACACCCCTGCCTGCACCTCTGCAGAGCCTTCACACCCCTGCCTGCACCTCTGCAGCACCTCTGCAGCACCTCTGCCTGCTCCCTGCCTGCTCCCTGGCTGCCCCCTGGCTGCCCCCTGGCTGCCCTCCCCAGCTGGTCACGGAATCGTTTGGGTTGGAAAATCCCTCTCAGATCATCAAGCCCAACAGTCTCCCTGCACGGCCAAGGCCACCACTAACCCGTGTCCCCAAGTGCCACATCCACGTGGCTTTTAAATCCCTCCAGGGACGGGGACTCCACCCCTGCCCTGTGCCGGGGGCTGGGCACCCTTTGGGTGAAAAAAAAAATCACAATATCCACAGTCAACCTCCCCTGGCCCAGCCTGAGGCTGTTCCCTCTTGTCCTGTTGTTCCCTGGGAGCAGAGCCCGACCCCTCCGGCTGTCCCCTCCTGTCAGGGAGTTGTGCAGAGCCACAAGGGCCCCCTGAGCCTCCTTTTCTCCAGCTGAGCCCCTTCCCCAGCTCCCTCAGCCCCTCCTGGTGCTCCAGCCCCTTCTCCAGCTCCTCTTCCCTCCTTTGCTCGGCACATTCCCTCGCTGAGCAGAGCAGCCCAAGGGCAGCAATATCCCAGAACAGTTTGGTTTGGATGGGACCTTCCAAGCTCACCTAGGCCAAGCCCCTGCGGTTTGCTCCACCAGGTTTAGACTCCTTAAAGAAACTTTACTTTTTTCCCCTCATCTGTCAATTTTTCAGCTGCTGCTTTAAACCTCAGACCCAACCTCCAGCTGCCATTTAGAAAATAAACCACAAATGTAATCAAAGCAATTACTACCTCCACTTCAAACATTACATTATCAAGCCAACCAGCTCCCCATTGAAGACAATTAATCTGCACACAGTCGCCAAAAGAAACTGTCAGCAATTAGAAGTGGAAGCACAACTTTGTAGTTAATTGGGAATATTGCACCTCTGATACATGTTTAATTAGTTGATGGAGTGTGTCCCTTCTCAGACATTTTTCTTTTTAAATTATACCTGAAATTCATTCCTGATCCCCCTACTTTTTTTTTTTCCCTCCCAATGCAAAATAATAAAGGAAATAAATAAAGCATGAGTAATCTGAAACCTGATTCTGGCTCTCCCTTAGTTTGCAGCTTGTAATGTGTATACAGGAGTTTGGAGACCTCCAAAAGATAAGGAGGAAAAGGTCTTTCTTTTCTTTCAGAGCTTCTCTTTTTTCATTAATCTGATTTTAAGGCCTTGCCCGTGCATTTTCACACTTCTCTCATAAATCTCATTTTTGTCCTGTTTCCCTTGGGATTGTCAGGTGAACGAATGGGAGGGCCCAGAGCTGAGCAGAGCCAGGCACATGCTGCCATACATTCATTTCAACACTTATTTGACAAAGGTTCCAAATTTTATCTTTGCATAATGATGCTGCTTTGCATATCTATAGCTGCTTTCATCCCACGATCTCAGTGCGTTCTGCAGACTGTTAATTAAGTCTCAAAACACAGTGGTGAAGTCAATAGGAGGGCTTTATTGGGGTGGGTTTATCTAATTTGTAGAAGAAAAGGGTAAACTGAGGCAGGGAGAGGCTGAGGAGGTGTTTGCAGGCAGGGAACAGCACAACAAAGTGTGTTACAGGAGCCTTTGTGAGCCCCAGAGACAGAGAATCAGTCGTCACATCCCTCAGTGCAACAACTGCACATCCCTGGGGGTGTTCAAGGCCAGGCTGGGGGGGTTTGGAGGGACCTGGTCCCATGGGAGATGCCCAAGGCAGGGGCTGGAACAAGATGATCTCTCAGGTTCCTCCCAGCCCAAACCTCTCGGGTTTCTTTTGGGTTGAAATGACCCCTGAGATATCAGAAAAAGTCCTTTTCCCAAGTCCTGTGACAGAAGAAGAAGAAGTCAAGATTCTCGGCTCTGTTTTTCAAGGCTGTTTATTCTTTCCTCTCCAATAAATTCTTTCTTTGCTCTGCTTGGGTTCTTGCAGCTGCTCAGGTCATCACCAACTCCCCGACCTTGGGGCAGTGTTAACCCTTTATACCAAGAACTACGTGTGCCANCTGGGTCCCGCCACAAATCCCTGGTTAGCACACAGCCCCAGCAGCTGTGCTTGGGGCTGCTGGTGCCCAGAGCCCCTCCAGCCCACCTTCCCCCGTGGTTTCATGCCACCACACTCCTGTCAGCACCACCCAGGTCTCCAAGGCTCTGGAGATGCTCCTGGGAGCATTCCTTAGCTTGGGGTGGGTGTTTGCTTTTGTCATCCTCGGCGCTGCTTTCCAAACGCTCCGAAATGAAAACATTTTTATACCCACAAGGGCCTATTTTTCATCACCTCAGAGCAGCATCGACCAAGAATAACTTTGCTGGAAGCTCACAAATCCACGCACTGGCCCAAGGCAAGAGGCAGCCTGGCGAGAGACGCCTGTTTGCCACGAGCAGAAAAACATCTCAGGGCCCAGCCCTATCCTGATGGATATCGCTCCCACACCGTGGAAATTGCAGCATGGGTGGCACATGTGGTCCTGTCTGCCAAATCCAGCGAGCCTGGCTCCAGCTCCGAGAGAAAACTCTGCCAAAATCCCATCACTTCAAGCAGAAAGATCCAGCCTGGAGGAATTCAGCGTGCCTGGAGAACTGCTGGGGGAAACCGCAACAACAAACCTGCAGAGAGCTGAGCTGGCAGAGCCAAGAACACCAGCGTGGCTGCTGTCCTTCCCACTGCCCTTGGGAAAAGTCTCTCCTACCTTATCAAACATCATCACCTTGTTTGGAGCATCACTGCAGGAAGCAACGTCCTAGCTGCAAATCAGCTTCTTCATTTTGCTGTCTGCCGGAGCAAAACCATCCAAGTTGCAGCTCAGGTTTGGAGAAGGGAGGAAGCATTTGCAACAGTTGAACTGGTGGGGGAAAATAATACGTTTTCAAGTTTCCTGAGAACAGCTGCACACTTGAAAGGGCAAGAATTTGTGTGGGTGAGTCTGCATTGCTCTCCATCCTCGGGCAGGAGGAATTTCAGCAGCTCAGGAGGACCCTGGGGGGGGTTGTATTTGTGTTTGCCTGTCCTCCCATCTCCAGGTAGCAGGTAGAGCTCACCAACCATCTTCTGGAGATGGAAGCAGATGAAATGAATGACAGAAACTCCCAGAGCCATGAGGTCATGGCTGGCAGCAGCAGCAGCCACCCCGTGCAGGAGTGATCCCACTCTGCTGTCGGCCCAAACACGAGCGGCGCTGGAGTCAGAGGGAATGGATCCACCAGGCTTTGGCTCAGCCTGCAGAGCACATGGAGTGTGTGGGTGCTTTCTTTTTCTGCCAGGGACAATCCAAGCAAAACTCAACCTCCTTCTTCCTTCAGCTGAAAGAAAGCATCAACAGAAGACAGAAATTCTGGCCTGAAAAGCAGCCAAGCACTGCTGAATGCTGGCCCATGGTCCTTGCATGGGGGAGGATTACTGAAGTGCCTTTGAAAAGTGCCTTGAGATTGTTCCATCTTATGTCCTCCTGGAACACTGGGATGAAGGGACAGCCAGACTTGGAGCAGGGCCAGTCTCCCATGCTGGCCATGAGTCCTGCTCTCCCTGCTGCCTGGGCACTTTGCACCACTGCAGTGCAGCACCAGGACTTCTCCCGAGCCCCAGGTGGAGGGAGCCAGGCTGTTTGTGGAGTGTGTGTTGGGGTAGGGAACACAGAGGTGCAGCAGTGGGGTGCAGTGGAGGTCCCCCATCCCACAAAAGGCGTCCTCAAAATGAACCATGCTAAGTTTTGTATCCCTGACAAAAGAAACGCTGGCACTGCCTCTGCTCCTGACACACGGCTTGGGTGTGCAGCAGGTTTTTTGACCTCCCTTGGCTGCTCCATCTCCAACACCCCGTGGTATCAGCTGTTGCAGGCAAAGATGCAAATCCTCTCCCATCAAATCAAATACCTTTTCGAAAGTTTTAACATAATCTTGTCAAAGGAAAATTTCCATCCTTGTCCCCTCCTTTTAAAGTTGAGCCTGTGCCCTAAAGCAGGAGGACTTCACCTCAATCCCAACGCTCAGAGATGCTTTTAAATCCTTGCCTTTGCAGCTCTGGCCACTCCAGTAACTCCCTGTGATAAAGGGAAATCTCTTTGTGGAGAGCAGTTCTCCAGTGTGTGTGTGCCTGAAAGGCAGCCACACGCTCACATGCTTGACCTGCTTTTCTCACGACCTGAAAAGACCCAGGGCTGGCAAAGCCAGTGCACGGTGCCAACCCCACAGCCCCGTCCTGGGAAGCACCAGCCCCTGCCCAGCTCAGCTGCAGAGAGGTGATGGAGAGAGAGCCCGCTGTGCCACGGGGAGGGAAGGAAAAGGAACCAAGCTCTCCCTTTCTGCGCCCAGTTTTGTTTTCCTGGCAGGCTGGTGCCCCTCCCCACCCTCATGGGGATCCACCGAGCGGGCAGAGAAATGGGCATCACCCAAAACCCAAAGGGTTCATCCCTCTGAACGTGCCCAGGGTCGCTTTGCTGTGGGGTGGTGGTTCCCATGTGGACAGGCCTTCACTGCAGTGGGGTTGCCGTGCTCTGAAATCCCAGGGGTGGGAACCTCTCCCCACCACTGGAGAGCTGGGAAAGGGCCTGTTCCACTTGCAGAGCTCCGAGCCAGGGAAACGCCGGCTTGGGCCCATCTGGAAGGAATTAGCACGAGAGCTGTTTGTCAGCTGCTTCCACACAGAGGAAGGGTTGGGATTTTACACTATTTGCCTCGCCCAGAACAAAAACCAGATAGGCAGGGAGATTTATTACACACAAATCTCGCAGGATTACAACTGGCCCACGGAAGGAAACCTGCCTGAGAGAGTGTTTTCTAACTGGCATGCAAGAACAGAGCAGCCCTGCCAAAATTACCTTGGAGCATGGAAAATGGAGCAGATCCTTGGCTGGATTAAACAATGGCATCAGCAAATGCCTGGTTTGAGAAAGGAGGGGAAAGAGGAGATGAGGGCTCTGACTTAGGGACCACCCAGGAGATAAAAGAGGCTCGAACTGCTGCTGAGCTCTGCAGCCTCAGCTGGTGCCTGCATCAAATTTGAAGACTGTGATGATCCCCCAGCCTGATCTACTTGCAAATGACTTCAGTGGGGTTTGAGACCTGGGGGACTGGGATCTGAGATCTCATTCCTCCCTTCACCAAAGATGTGTTTACATGTGAGAAATCATCCCTAGGGATGACCACATAGTGTTTTCATCGATTTTTAATACCTCTTGTTTACCTGTTTCCAATTTGCAGGAGTCATTTTTTATTTCTTTGCTGCTACATTTTCCACAAAAGCTTTGCTTAAAAAAAAAAAAATAAATCAAAATTGTCTTTGAAACAGATATCGAGCACGTTTTGTTTCCTGACAACCACACGTAGAGATTCAATTTGTATACGCTCCTCAGTGGATATGTCATACTGTGATTGTTCACACATTAACTGACACAGCAGAGCTGGGTGGGGGATATTTTATCTATTCCTGAAGAGTTTCAGAGTCTAGTAAAAACACCAGTGGATCTAAAGGAGACCTTGATGTTTCGTAATGTGTAAGACAAAAGGGTTTCCTGTTTAATTAGCCAAAATGTTAGATCAAAAAAGATGCCTTGGATTTTGAAATGAGTCAGTACTGAAACTTATAACTATTTGCTTCTTCCAGTTTAAAAAGATTCCAAATAGGGAAAATGAAAAAAAACCAAACTTTGGGACAATGAATTTTTGTCTCACGAATGAACTCTACCAAACTGAACATTTTCTGCTGGAGCCCAAATCAAAAGCTGTGACCCTGATCCAGCTGCTCTTGCAGAAGCATCACCCCAACCACTCCTCTCCTGACAGAACTGGCTCCTTTCCTCTAGAAAATACAGATAACAACCAACTTCCACACACTGTGTGCAGACAGGGAGTAAATTTGCAGTGCCTATTATCCTGCGTGTAGGGACACAACTCTCCCCTTGATCTCCATTCAAGAGAGAAGGGAAATTCCACTGTTTCAGAGCCTTTGTTATTATCTTGAGAGGTAGGGCAGCAACCAGAGAGAGCATCCAGCAAGACAAGAGAGGGGAAGGGTTTTGGAGACAGGGCACAGCAGCTGACACGCTTTAGGTCTGTGAAGCTGAGCTGGAGAACTCCCAGCAGCCAACCTTTCATCTGCCCGTCAGCATTCCTGCAGTGGGAATTGCAGAGTCAGAAAACCCAGCGGAAAAGGAAAGGAGGAAAAGCAATTATCAAACCCCCACATTCATTCTCATGTTATGAACACAAAGCTTGCCCCAAACACAGATCTGTGAGCAGGGGAAATGTGAGTTAGAGCACGGTGCTGAGGTTGTGGGTTTGACCCCTCTGTGGGCCATTTATTAAAGAGCTGGAGCTCCAATCCACAGGCACCTTTGGAAACGTATAAAACTGAGCTTTGCAAATAAACTCGGGGCTTTTCCTGCTTTGCTCATCACCGTGCCCTCGTGCAGTTCTTTCCTGTCGTGTTGTGGCACATCTCCACTCAACGAGCTGCAGAAACAGCTACAGCTCAGTCATGGAATAACAGGAGCCAGATCCTCCACTGGCACCTCCTCTGTGTGCTCCAGCAAAGTTTTGGGCCCTCTGTTGATTTATACCAGCCACGGGTCTACTCTCTGCAGCACAGAATCATTAAAAGTTGGAAAAGCCTTCTGAGGTCGTTGAGTTAACCCAGCAGCAGCACCCTGTTCAGCACTAACCCGTGTCCCCAGGTGTCACATCCACACCCTTTTGAACACCTGCAGGGATGGGGGCCCCCCCTCTTTACCCAGCCAGCCTGTTCCCGCGCCTGACCACCCGTTCTGTGCAGAAATTTTCCCTGATATCCACCCTAAACCTCCCTTGGCACAACTTGAGGCTGCTTTCTTTGCTCCTGTCACTTATTACTTGAGAGGAGAAAGCGACTCCCACCTGGCTACAATCTCCTTTCAGGCAGTTGTAGAGAGCAATGAGGGCTGCCCTGAGCCTCCTTTTCTCCAGGCTATCACAAAACCGTCAGTGAAAATGTCTGTACTGGGTTCAGACATGAGATAAAACCCACAAGGGACAGTGGCAGAGCTGCTGAAAGGGAAGAGTGATGTCCCATCTGCACTGCAAATTGAAGATGAAAAGGGAAAAAAAACAAAACTCAGAGGGTCTGATTCTCACTCCAGTTTTAACTGCACATCCAGGGGACTCAGTCACTCCTTTTCCTTGGTGAGTCCAGGTGCAAACAGCAAATTTTAGTCCTGGAGAAGTTTTTTCCAAACGAGCCGTGGGTCTGCTGGTAGATAAAACTGGCACTAAGAGAAACAACGGGAAGGATTTCACTAATTGACGAATGTAAAAGAAAATATTTGCCTTTACAAACAAACCGTAGGTTTGCTGATACAGGAAACTGGATATTGAAAAGATGAAAGAAACAATGGGGAAAACTCATAAGAATTAAAAATTGGGGGGGGTGGGATACATTAAAAGGGGAATTTTAGGGAATTTTAGGTCTTAGGCATTACAGGAAATCTGTAACTCTCAAGTACCTCAGCCAATGGGGAAAGAGAGATGGAAATGAGGCTGGGAAATTGGGATAAAAAGGAGGCTGCATCCTCCAAAAACCTGAGGGACCCCAGGGGAAATGCCCCATGGCCTCTCCCTTCATTCAAATAAAGAAAAAGGACTTCTCTGTCTCCTTTTTGGACATAAACCTCTGGAGTTTGTGGATTAATTTTCCTAACAGGAGCAGCTTTGTCCAAACCTCATACAATTATGTGCAACTGTTCCTGCGCTGCAAATGGACGCAGCAGTCACGGTCTGGCATTCCTGATTTCCAAAGGACAGTTCTGTGGCCACTGTCCATCACAGCCACGGCAGATGGAGATGGATGAAGGTGAGTTTGGATGCTCCACATGCCTCTGTTTGTGCACTGCACTGAGGTCTGGAGTATGGGAAACACCACAAGGAGAAAACAGTTACAATTTCTCTCCCTCAGAGCTCAAAAAATCGAGAAACCCGAGGTTTGAGTCTTGCCTGGTTCTACCTCTCTATCACTTTTCTGGGATGGATCTCAGAACATTTATCAACCACAATCTCCACACGGGAAAGGAGCAGTGGCATTCCCACGTTTCAGGGGAGCCCCCCCAAAAAATAATCCATGGTAAAAAAAATAAACCTGGGAAAACTATTAGGATCTCTCTCCAAGGGGTGGGGCACCACCAGCAACTTCACCTGGTGCAGGGTGAGGAGGGCCAAACGTGCAGCTACCTCAGCATCTGAAATAACATTCCAGAGTCGGAAAGCAGAACACATTCTGTGGACATACATGAAAATTTGGCCTGAATTTCGAGGTGGTGTGGTAAATTAGCAAGAAGACCCAGATGTCCTGAGCATGATCCCTCCCTACCCTTTGAGGCACGGCCTCCCATAACCATTTGTGCAATTGCCTGATTTCCCAGAGTGACTTACAGATGCTCTTGTAAGCACATCCAGTCAATATATTTATTTTCCTTTTGATATACAGCTACAACAGGAAGCCATGCATGAAGTTTATTAAACCTGGCTAATTTTCTATCAGTTCTGCAAAATATTGATTCTATGCGTTCGGTTAGCTGGCTCAGACTCAACCTGGAAAGAGAATCGTTTAAAAACAACACAAAGAGGCATCCAATTCCTCTGAAACAACACTAATCTGAGCCTGCAAAGTGTCCCTGTCCTCATGGGCAGAGCCCTTTGATCGGCTGAGCCAAAGACAACTGTGTTATTTAGGAGCCATTTGCAAGCTGGCAGATTAAACAAGGCTCCTTTTTTTTTCCCCCCTAAAGGGTGGGTGGGGAAGAAGTAACAGCTTTACAGTAGCAGTAAAACATCCAAATGATTTTTTTTTTTCCCCAATGACAGAGCCAGATTCTTCAGGTTTCACGGGCAGGAAGGCAGCACAGAGGCATCTGAAGTTCTCCAGGGACACTGTGGGGGCAGAACCCCTTTGCTGGACCAAGATTTTGGTGAGCCAAGGTGCAGGGCAGGATCCTGACGCAGGGAAATCAGGCAGGAGGCACCTCAGGGATGCATCAGCCACGTCCAAGCCTCAGGGGTGTGTGAGATCCTCCTCAGGGGAGCACCTTGCAGGATCTGGCCTGGCCAGACAACACTAAAACCAGTTTTTGCAGGTGTGTGGTTCTGGAGAGCACAAGTCTGTCCAGCAGGCAAGTCTAAGCCTTAATCCCTGTCTCTCCACCTTCCTCAGAGAATTTAAAATCCAAGAATAGTTTACTTTGGAAGGAACCATAAAGATCATCTAATTCCAACCCCCTGCCATGTGCAGGGAAATTTTACATTTGCATAATAAAATCAGAGAGAGGGAGTTTTCCACCTTTAATTCTTCGAGCTTAACTGATCTTCTGCACAAACAAACTGTTACTGTGCCCGAATTACGACGGAAGCCAGCAATAAATACAAAGATGCCATCTAAGCCAACGTGGCAGCACGTTTTACCACATCAATCTCAGGGAGCCTGCCCTGGGATCCACACATCAGGAGAGATCTCAGCGACTTCCTTTGGTTCAAGCTTAACCTGCTGCTTCCCCTGTGCCGTGGGCTGCCCCAGACCAGCTGCCAAGCATCACTGTACAAGGCAGAACATATGCACGAGTGAACAAATTAATGCCATCTCCAAAACAACAGGCCCCTGGCTTCCTGGAGGAGCTGCAGGAGAAACCCAATCACCAGACACGGGGAAGGGGAGGGGATGGACTCTGCTGGGGACGGCGATGCCCTCGGCCGGATTGTGCAGCTCGGGGTTGTGCAGCACAGAGCAGGAGCACACAGCTCCAGTGCAGCTCTGGATGGTGCAGCACAGAGCCCTGCCAGCTCCAGTGCAGCTCTGGATTGTTCTGCACAGAGCCCTGCCAGCTCCANCTGCACAGAGCAGGAACACAGGGCTCCAGTGCAGCTCTGGATTGTTCTGCACAGAGCAGGAACACAGGGCTCCAGTGCAGCTCTGGATTGTTCTGCACAGAGCAGGAGCACAGGGCTCCAGTGCAGCTCCAGTTTGCTCAGCACAGAGCAGGAGCACAGGGCTCCAGTGCAGCTCTGGAGCTGATGCAGGGACTAGAACAAGGATCTGAGCAGGGATCTCTGCTGAGTGAGGCCAGAGGTGCCTCCCTGGCCTCACTGAGCCTCCCTGGCTCCCTCTCCAGGGGCTCATCCCGAGGATGAAGCGGCAGCAGTGCAACCAGCTGAGTTCCAGGGCAGGTAAAATCCCTGCCCACCTCCTCTCAAATGCTCTGGCATCGGTTCGAGCCTCCTGCCACCAGTGTGGGAAACACCAGAAACCTTTCCCTTCCCAGCTGCAGGCAGCTGCACCCCACACCTGAGGAACCTTCCCTGCTAAAAACCTCTTCCCTGACCCTACAGTCCCAGCCAGTTGCTTACAGCAGCTCCTCTGGGGAGCTCACGACCAGCAGAATTAAACCAAAACAAATTTTATTGCAAAGCGTGATAATTTAGCCTGGAAGAAAGTCTCTATTTTTAAAACCCCGTGTGCATGCACCTGGCTGTTTGTTCCTCTCTAACCTCACATTATTACAACCAGCTGGATCTCCCTGGTTTTCCTTTTACCCCAAAAGAGCAAGACAGTCAGCCTGTGCTCCCTTAGCAGCCTTGGGAGCCCTCTTGAGATATAAAATTTCTCAGGCCAGTCCTTGCAGCCTGACTCCTCGCTCAGCATGCCAGACTCATCCCCCTTTGCCACAGAAAGCTGCTGGAGAAACAACTGGGAGCCCCAGCTCCTCCTTACCCCAGGCCCCAGTCTCAGAGCAGAGTCTAGCACTGAAGTCTAACACAAATCCCCTGGTGTGATAACAGGCAGTCAGGGCATCTGACAGCTAAGAGAGGAGTATTTAAAATAACTGCCTGATTTAAGACAAGTGTCTCCTTAATCCTAAGCAGTTAGAGGTTGTTTTATGCCCCGGATGACAAAGGTTTGTATAGCTAGTTTATCATATGTTTAAAGCTGCCTTAATGTAACAGCAGAGGATCTGTTATTCATCTTAGGCAGAGCAGGGGGAAAGATGGACTCACACGGCTGTGGGAAGAAATAAAGAATAACCAAGAGCTTCTCTGCAGCCCTGGTTTCATGCTTCAGGTGTTTTGGTTTCTTCTGAAATTCTTTCCCAGGGAAGCTTGGTAAACATGAGGAATGTTTTTGTAATTGTACCTGTTGCTCATTCCTTCTGACAGGAGGGACTTCTGGATGTCCCTCTGGTTTGACCAATGTGACTGAAAAGGTTTGCCTTTGTTTCACCAACCAAATTGGTCTGTGTAAAACAGTACATAAGGGAGACACATCCTGAAATAGTCACTTTATAACCTCCTGAATCTCGGCGTCTGTGTCATCTGTGCTGTAAAACAGTGACACTTCTCATTGCACAGCCTGAGATCCACCAGAAGCGGGTGGGAAGGAAAGAGTGTCCTCGTGGCTGTGAAGCTGTTGGAAGCTCTTTGCTTTGTCCTCCCTGCAGTTCACTCTCCAGCTGGAAGGGCCCCTACCTGGGATGGAAACCTGGAGAAACCTGGCTGCAGGAGCAGTGGGATCACTGCAGGGGGAAAAGAAAAAGAGGATCCCCAAGGGCTGTACTGAGCAGCAGGAGATGTCAGGATCCTGCCCAGCACTCCTGGGAGAGAGCTGCACGGGCAGGGAGTTGCCTTCACAAGATGGATCTGGCACATCACTGAGCCAAGCTGAGATCCAGGTCTGTATGTTCCAGGCCTGATGTTTTGGTTTCTTCTCAAATTCTTTCCCAGGGAAGCTTGGTGAACGTGAGGAATGTTTTTGTAACTGTACCTATGTTATTCATTCCTTCTGACAGGAGGGACTTCTGGATGTCCCTCTGGTTTGACCAATGTGACTGAAGAGGTTTGAATTTGTGTCACCAATTAACTTGGTCTGTATAAAATAGTATATAAGGGAGATGCATCCCCAAATAAAAGAGTCACTTTATAACCTCCAGAATCTCGGAGTCTGTGTCGTTTGTGGTGTAAAACAGTGACACAGGCTGGATTTTGGCTCCTGCTGCGTGGCCCCACCTCACTCCCCAAATCCAGCAATTTTCAAATCTGGGCTTTGGCTCGGCTCTGGTCGCTCATCAGGAGGGGATTGCAGGAGTTAAACTCCTTGTTGCAAAGCAGAGATCCCATTTTCCTCCGGTCTTAAGCAGCTTCAATCCATCTTTCTGCATTACAGAGCCCGCGCTGATTGTTCTGCTGTAGTGAGTAATAACAACTTGTACTTTGCAGATTCCCCCAGGGACCCACGTTCCTGGCTCTGCCACACCACTGGCTCCACGGGGCAGGCACACACCTGCCCAGGCACCCCAGAGAGGGGCTGCAGGAACAGCACACAAAAAGAAATTTGGGTGGGAAGGTGCCAGGAGTGAAGAGAGTGGCTGGTGGCCGTGGGGGAAGTCGGGGTGCCCAGTCCTGTGGGGTGTGAACGTCACAGCATGGTGGGCACAGAGAGAATAGAGGGGGGATATTAAGGAATTTTTCCCCTCCCAAAAGCTGCACAGAGAGGCTTCCTCCAAAGAAATCCATTTCCAGAGTTACTAGCTCATTTTTACCACAAGACCTGGGTTGATGAAATAAGTACCAATCTCTACACCTTTTTTTTTTTAACAAGCAGATAGTTAGGAAGAGGAAAAAAAAAACCCTTGCTAAACAGAGATGGCTTTGCTTTATGTCCAAGCTTTGCAAGGCATTTTGCCAAAACTAGAAAAGATATTATTTCCAGCACCAATATTTAATAAAGATGTCATCTTCTATTGCAAGGCCAACAGCTGGAACTGGAATCCATTTCCAGACATGGGCAGTAACTTGCAATGGCCCAGATTTGCTCAACTGCCTTTTTTAATTGTGGGCATTAGCAGATTATGGGTCCTTTTGTAGCAGGTCCATAAAACACTGCTTTGTAATCTCCTGTGTGCATTAGGGTCCAGATTATCGTGCTTGTAGTTGATAACAACAGAGAAGAGATTTGCCTGGACCCCTGGGAAATCCAGGAGAGGCACCTGGCAGAGCACAGGAGCACACGGCGCCCGGCCACGTGCAGGGGATGGAGCACAGGGCACAGCACTGCAAACCTGCCGCCCCTGGTGACCAACACTGGTGCACAAACATCTCCAGCTCTCCTCTTCCCGGCCCACATTTTGGGTGGAGGCTCTGATTGCTTCAGCTTCCTACTCTGTAAAGACGTGGGTTATCCTTCTCTTTCATCCTAGATGAAAGGAGGTGCTTACATGCGCCAGTTTCCAAATCAGCTCCTAGCAAAAAAAAAAAAAAGAAAAAAAGAAAAAAAGAAAAAAAACCATTAGAAGGGTGCAGGTTTGCCTTCCAGCCAGCTCAGTGCCGAGCTGGGGACTTGCTCAGTCAGCAGCAGGGAGGAAACGTGTCCCACATACCTTTCAAGAGCAACTGGGAGCACTGGAAGCACCAAGTTTTCAGTGGAAGGTCACCAGATGGTCCTACAGACCTTCCTCTGCAGCATTCCAGCATTCCAGCTCTGGGAGCCTGGGCTTCCCTCATCCCTGACCCCAAAGGAGCAGCATGTCCTGATAAGAAGGATAAAAACATCCCCCCTGATGGCTTTTTCTGCTCCTGGCCTTTGGCTGCTGAGGGCCTGGTGTGTGTCTGGGCAGTGCCAGGGCCTCACGCAGATAAAGGACAAGTGTCACCCAGAATTTTTGCAGCCTTCTGAGAATTTTTACAGCCTTCTGAGTATCTCCAAAGTTTTCTGACTTTTGTAAAGCTTTTCGAATGTTTACATGTGGAAGTGGAGTCTTTCAAGGACTTTGCAGGAAAAACAATCTTTGTTTACATTCCTCTCTCGAGGAGAGACCTTTGATGGACTTTTGTCTCTGCCAGTGTGGATGGAGAGGTGGCAACTTCTCCCTCCAACCCAGGGGCAATCCCTGGAAAACTACATAAACCCTGGTTGTAAATAAACTTTCTCTTTCCTGCCTTTGAAGCTCACTTTGTGTGCTGTGCCTTCATTCTGTGTCCTGTTGTGACAGACAAGAAGCCTGATTATGTACAAACTCACATCATCCCACTGCCAGGCTGCTGCAAAACCCTCAGAGGGGAAAAAAGCCATCTACACTTGTTCCTCAAGTTAACTCACTGCTGGGTCTGGGCCCTGCAGTGCCTGTTTTGTTGGGGCTGTAATGATGCCCACACAGGTCGGGCTCCTCTGCCTCTCTGCTTCGGGTTAAGCTGTTTGGGCAGCACCAGAATTAGATTCTGCGAGCAGTTACGTGGGTCTAAATCACCACTAAATTCCTCTGGATTGAGCAGATGCTTCTTCTGTGGAGAGCATGCCAAAGGAAGAGCTGGTTTTGTGCCCCAGCTCCTGCACTCAGTGATGGCCCCAAAGAAGAGGCACAAAGGTACACAGGGACACTGGGAGTGGTGGGGTAAGTCATCACTTAATAGAGGCAAATGATCTTTTCCTTTCTCCTGGCTCGGATCTTTGTTCAAGTGGTGAAATGGGACCCGTTCCCTGTAATTGCTCTGCTCTTGCACACAACTGCTGTCTCCCACGTGTGGCTTGTTGACATTTAAATAAATTGCAATTATTCCGACAAAGTAGATTGCAGGGGCTCCAGAGAAAATGGGTCAAAAATACGTCCAGGAGCATCTGCAGTGTATTTAACACATGATTATCACAGGGCAGGATGAGGGGGAGGGTCGGTGCTGACAGGAATGGATGCAGCATGGGGCTGGTGGGAGCCTTGGCTCCACCTCAGCCAGCAGGAGCCAAAGCTCCAGGGGTGGAGGAGAGAGCAGTGGTGCAAAGGGAGAGCCCAGAGGGGGTGGGAGCAAACAGGGCACCCCCTGGGCTCTGTGGGTGAAGAAGATCTTGGCCAAAGTCCTCAGCTCTCCTCTCCTTCCTTCTGCAAGGGCATTCGGGGGTTTCAGAGGAGGCTGAGGGCTGTGAGTTCCCATCTGCCTGGCCACCCAGACTCCAGTTTTTCCTCTTTCTTCACTCCCTGGAGCCTTCTCTGTACCCCATTGTAGCCCTGGTTTCATGCCTGAGGTGTTTTGGTTTTCCTGAAATTATTTTCCCAAGGAAGTTCTGTAAACATGAAGAATGTTTTTGTAACTGTACCTGTTATTCATTCCTTCTGACAGGAGGGACTTCTTCTGGATGTCCCTCTGGTTTGACCAATGTGACTGAAGAGGTTTGAATTTGTTTCACCAATCGAATTGGTCTGCATAAAATAGTATATAAGGGAGATGTATCCCTAAATAAAGTGTCATTTTTAGCCTTCTGAATCTCAGAGTCTGTGTGAAACTGTGACACCCCATTCCCCTCTTCCTTGCCCTCCAATCTCTTGGAGAGGATTTGTCCTTTTGCCCACATCAGCCTGAGTTCCTGAGATCCAAACACTGGACCTCTCCTTCCACCTGAGGGGTTTCATAAGCAGTCCAGTTCAGCTGCTCCCTGCTGTTGTAGGATGTAAGAGGTTATATACAACAGCTTCCTTGACCCCACATCTGTCCCAGCTCCTTGTCCAGCCCTAAAGACAGACCTGCCCCTCCTGCAGGTCACTGACAGCGCAGAAAATTAGATCTGAGGCAGAAATAGAGCACTGAGTGCAAGTAAAGAGGCAAAGATTTTAGAGAGCACTGCAGAAGGGTGGCAGCCATCACAAGGAGGACAAGGACAACGCAGAGATGCACCTTCAAAAAGGTCTCCCAGTGTACCCCCACTGCCCCCCTTACCTCTCGTGCTACTGGAAAGCCTTTGCCCTCTCCCCACACCACAGACCTCTTCCTTGTTTTGTTACCCAATACATCAACGTGTCTCCCTGCAAGTGTAAAACTCTTTAGATGAGGGGAAAATAAAATCGATTTGAAATCACAGCTGCTGGGAGTCTCTGGCACACACACACACTGTCTGCTGACATTTTCTGTAGCTCTTCTCCCAGTGAAATCTGTCTCAAGCAGAGCCCAAGGGGGCCAGTAACAAATCAGTTGCCTGGTACACAAGTGGTATTTTTTTAACTACAGGTCCAACACAAGTGCACTGGAAACCACAGCTTTAGTCTCACATGGATCATTAAACAAAAAGGGCTGTTTGTTAAAAGGTACAGGTTTTTAGGGATTTGTGGTTCTGAACCAACCTGGGTTCATTGCATATTCAATCCTGGTTTGTTCTGACAAGCAGTAGAGCATTCCCATCAGACTGGCATTCCTGTGGGCACTGAGCAGTCACCATCTGAGTTGGGAATTGCCTGAAAGATGGGAGCTTCTGCTGTCAAACACTCTGTGAGGGAGGGACAACACTTGTGCCTTATGCTTTCCCCTCCTTTTTCAGCCTTCTTCACCGTTACCAGCATTTTAAAGCCAGTTTTTACAGATAGGAGTGAAAGCCTTTTTAGCCATTTGATTTCCAGCAGCTGAAGTTTCAAAGTGAGGCGAAAATCTCCAACGCAGAAGTTGGAGCCCCTCTCAAGATCACCCAGCACCAACTCTTGCTGTGTTGGTGATCAGGAATCCAGCAGCTCAGCTCAGCAAGCCCCAGCACTCCTCCCCTCCAGCCAAGGGAGCTGCTCTCTGGAAGTTTGGTCACACAGAGGGAGGTGACACGGGCAAAAAGGGACTTTCAGCTCCTGCCATTTGAGTGGCAGTCACCAGCTGACTTATTGTGAACGACAGAAGCCAGAGGGAGATGAAATGAGAAGCTGAGTGCACGGAGCAGAGCAAAGAGGAGGAGTTCAGGCAGGTTGTTAATGTGCCACGACCCAGCCCTGGGACAAAGGCTGGGTGATGCCACAGGCCTGCAGACACAAGAAGTGTTGCTCAGCAGCTGGAGACAACAGAAGGGACAAGTTCTGTGCTGAGAACCTTCAAACCTGCCTCTAGGGCAGAAACAGGTTCTGGTTCCCATCCAGCCATGGCTCCAAGTCCTGGCGTGGTGGTAATGCCCAGGTGGGAGAGTGTCTCTATGACTCTCTCTTACCCTTTTCCTCTGGGAGAAGCCTGGAAATCTGGATTCAGAGCCACCCAACTGCACTCAGCACAAATGTTCAGCTCCAGCTTGCAAAGAAGGTCACAGTGTGAGGAAGGGGCACACACCAGGCCCCTGAAACCCTGTGTGAGCTCTTGTCAAGGCTAAAATGCTGCAGGAAACTTCCATAACAGCAGAATTCAGGGCCACATCCTACATCATTATGGCCAATGATCAGCTTAAGGTGGTACAAGGCTTTCTTTCTGAAGCAGCTGGGGAACCCCTCTGGGTGAGGTCACCTCCTGCCAGAGCAGATGAGGAGGAACAGGACTGTGAAGGAGATGCCTGGAGAAAACGGCCTGAAGAGGCATCATCCTCCTCTTGAACANGAAAAAAAAAAAAGGTCGGGGGGGCAAAATCTGAAGCAATTCCCAGCAATTCCTCCCCTTCCCAGCACAAACAGAGCCCACAAGCCCCCAGCACACAGAGGGACTGCCACGGGCTGTCCCTGAGCACCAGGGAGCTCTCCTGCAAAGGGGAGCACAGTTTTTAACTGCAGCAGCAGGAAAACCTCGCTGCGAACACCGAGGGCACTTTTCACACTATCTCCTCAGACAGGAGGTGATGCCAGCGGGAGGCAGAGGTCTCTGCGGCAGGATTCGCTTTGTGGAGCCGGGGAGATGGGGAAAAAAAAAAAAAAAAAAAAAAGAATGAAATGCTTCTGAGCGTGGCGTAATTGGCTGCCTCTGCCTGCTGGCTGGCAATCTCCCCGCTCACAGAGGCTGCTGTGACAGGTACATGGAACCTCCTGCTACCCAGGTTGTTCCAGGTCATTATCCAAATATGCCTAAGCACCTTAAGGGGAGCTGGATTTATGTACTAACATGATGCAAACAGATCTTCATCTTTTCTCTGGACACACCGGGTACAGGAGTCTTGTCTGGGCAGGCTCTGGATGCGTTTCTAGTCCCGCTCGAAGCGAGAGCACGAGCTGCAGGAAGCCCTGGCTCCCTGGGCTGGCTCGTGTGGCTCCAACACCCACTGGGGATGGGGCAGGCAGCCAAATCCCAAACTGCATATGGGGATGCAGAGCTGGAAGCCCTCACGAAGCCACTATTAGCATTTAATCTCATATAAAAGGCACAAACCGTCTTTAGTAAATGCCAAAAATTAAGAAAATGAGCAGCTCTAATGTACTTTGACCAAGACATCAAACCTGCACAGCTGAACTCCCATATCAAAGGCTCTTCTTAAAACATAAACCACCTTATTTCTCCTGGGCTCTATCCAAGGAGTGGGCTGTCTTCAGATCAATTTTGGACCACGCAACAAGATGACACAAATATGGCCATCAAGTAAGATTCTTGCCTTGGATTGTTTTCTTTTTCAGTGGTTACATTAGTACTCAAAAGGCCAGGAGTTCAGAAAAACAGAGTTTGAAAATATCATCCTGCAAAAGTGAGAAGAAAGATCTCTGCAACACAGAAACCTTTGTGACTTCTGAAAATAACAGCACCTGAGTTTTTTGGGCTTGGAAAAGATACATGAATACATGCCCTGGCCCTTGACAAAGTGGTCCTGAATCCATCATTTCTGGCCCAAGGCAATCCAGACAGCTTCAGGTGGGAGGAAGAGAAGAAAATGTAGTTTCAGGTTTTTTGTTGGTGGGTTTTTTTTTTTTTTTTGCAGTGGGGAAGTTTCAAACCAATTTCTCCTGGAATGAAACATGACAGCATTTCCAAGGGCTTGATGGAAACAAGTCTTTCTGCAAGTCCTCAGACCGAGCTGTTTCATTTCATTTGTGGAACAAATGGGGAAAAAAATGCTTTTTAAGTCAGTTCAGAAGGAAACTGCCATCTTCTGCAGGGCGTGCAGCCTGGTGGGAGCCACGGCTCGCTTCCAGGGCAGCACAAGGCCTCTCCAAGCACCCGAGAAGGCAGAGGCTGCTGCCTCCTCCTGAGGAAGCAGGCAGGTCCTTTGGGTGGTGATTAGTGGCAAGGGAGCTCGTTTAGTGCTTTTAATTGCCTTCTGGAGGTAACTGCTGTCAGCAGCTTAGGAGGGGACAGGAGTGGCACAAGCATCATCTTCATCAGTGCTGAGCATGTGGGGCTGGCCTGGGACCCTCCCTGTCGAGGTGGGGCAGCAACACACCAGAGAGCCTTTTTTTTGTTTTAGAGCTTTTGCTTTTGCTTAGTAGTTAGTTAGCTTAGGTGCAGAAGCTCTTTTTTTCTTTTTTTCTTTTTTTTTTTTTGGTCCTTTTTTTTTGCTATTTTGGTTTTGTTTGTTTGTTTGTTTTTTGGGGTTTTTTTTCCTTTCCTTTTCCCTGGAACTGTTCAACTCTCTCTGGACTGAGGACTCTGAGAAACACCGGAGGGGGACCTGTGCCTGGGACCCACCAAGATTCACCCTGTGCAGCAACTTTCTTTTTCCAGCACTGGAGGGACTGAGAACAGAGCAACCACCTACAGGAGAGGCTTCTTTTCTGAATTTGACATCTCTCCAGAGTGCCACAGAGTTCTTGTCATCGGGTATTGTTCAATTTATTGTGCTGGGGAGTGTCTCTTTCTTTTTGCCTGTGTAATAAACAGGTTTCTTTCCACTTCTCTCTGAGGAAGTTTTTTCCCAGAACCGGTTGGGGGAGGGGAGGGAGGGCTCCTTGGGAGGTTTTCTCCCCAATTTGCCCCAAACCTTGACAATGGCCCTGCTGAGACGGGCAAGGGCAGGTCCTGAAGGGGAAGGGGTGGGAGGAAAGGTGCTGGTGGCACTCCCAGCCATCCCAGCACCCTCTCCCTGCCCTCCTCCCCCCTTGCCAAGGTCTGGGAAGGCAGAGGTGCTGCAGGCACACGGGGAGGAGGGTGAAAGAGCCAGTGTGCTCTGCGTGCCGGGGGCACGAGGGGCCAAAGCTGCTGCTGCCGCCTCCCACTGCAGGTGTCTGTCTTAGGTTAAAAATGTAAGATGTGCCCAAAGTATGTATTCTATCACCATCTTCATGAGGTGTTGGAACCAGGTGGGGCAGTGTTTCCCTTATCTTCTGCTAATGGCCCATCAATGCCTTGCCCATGACTCATAGGTAACTCCCCCTGGGTGTTATCTCTGTTTAATGGGCCATCAAGGACCCATTACATGACTCATTGAATGATATCAGCCCATTGTGAGATGCTCCACCCAGGGGGAGGAGCCAAGCATTCCCACCTGGATATAATCCTGGTCTAGGACAGCAGAATCAGCTTTTTCTCCCACTGGATTCACGGAGGACAAGAGCTACCAGACCTCTCTACAAGACCACTGCTTCGACAAGACCATTTCATCTGGACTGCTACTAACACCCTAACTAACAGGGTGTCAGGTTGTATTCTGACTCTGTCAGTGGTATTTTTTATACTATTGAATTTATTTTATTTTACTTTATTTTACTGCTTTTCTTTTGCTCTTATTAAATTGTACTTCTGACTTTGAGTCTCTCACTGGTTTTGCTTCCAAACCAGCACAGTGTCCCACACCTGAGGATGAAGTGCTTGGACAAGACCCCTCAGCCTGTCTTGGTAACAACACAAAAAGCCACAGTGTCATCCAGCTGCAGAGTGCTGGGCTCCAGAGGAGACTCCTGGGGGAAATTCTCACATTATGCATGAGGTGAGATGAGTTGATCTCGGTGTCCTTAATATCTGCCAATTTCTTTCCATCTTCACAAGCAGCATATGCTCTAGATGGGCTGAAATTTTACTGAAATGGGTCAGTAGAAAAATAGATCCTTCCTACAACGCAACGCTGCAGTGCCTTAATTTAAAAAGGAGCAACAAAAAAAAAAAAAAAAAAAAGGGGGGTGGGGGGGAACAGAATCTGGGTAAGAGAGAAACCCTTTGCTGCATTTAATGTTATCAAAGCTGAAAGCTGAAATGTGTGCCACAGTGAGCCTGAGCTCCAGCCCTACAGCTGTCAGACCCACAGCAGTGCACTAATGGCACTCCCAGCACAGCTCAGTGCCAGGGTGGGACACAGCCCTGAGGATTATTGGCTCCTCTGGAGGCAGCACTGTCCTGGCATTTAAAACCAGAGGGGGAAAGGGGAACAAGGGCTCTGGGTGCTGCTGCTGAGGCAGGGCTGTTGATGTGAGAACAGGGATGGAGCTACATCCTACACCCCAGACATCCTACAGCACCTCAGGGGTGTGCCTGTCCCAGTTTGTTTGGTGACCAGGAGAGAAGCTGAGGGAAGTTAAGGCAGGTTCAGGAGCAGATGAGGTCTGGAAAAGGCCATGCTGGGAGGTGATACAGGCAAGTCTTCCAGAAGGATTCGTGGCTTCTGCAGAAATGATGCAATGGCAGTGAGTTAATTGTCACCAGAAAAGCAAGAGATGAGAAGACAGCAGCTACTGGGAAAGGAGCCCTGGTTTTTCTGTCCCCCACAGCTCAAGCAGAAGGGAAGTGGTATATGCAGAGCTTCAAATTTATNCATTGAAATGTTCGATACAAGCCCTGTGGAGAAAATTAACTGGGAGTGATGGGGAAAGTAAATGCAGTCTCATGGCTCAGCCAGCTTGGAGCAGCCACAGCCCCCATGAACCCACCACAGCCCTGGTGAGCAAAGAGCCAAGGCTGCTCCACACACACATTTTTGATGAGAGCACCAGTGGAAGCACCAGTACAGCCCATGTGGAACCTCCCCTGATAGTTCTGCCTCGGGGGAACACCCCAACATTGTGCTGAACTGGGCTGCCAGGAGCCCTTCCCTCCTTTTAGGAAGTTCCTACCCCATAAACCAAGCTCCACTGCACCCACTCTATTAAGCAATAACCAGGTTCCAGCATGGCCTCAAAGGATGACTTACAGACCTCATTTATCAGGCAGTTCTTTGCAGTTTCTTGCACATTTTCTTGCAGGCTTTTCCTGCACAAACATGGTTTGAGTTTATTGCTGGGAGAGTCACCAGACTGTGACCCAGAGGGGAGCAGCTGCTGATCCAGCACTGGGAGCTATTGACTCCGCCACCAGAACACCAAGGTGAATTTAATTGTCTCCTTGTTTAATTTACAGCTCACCAGGAGCAATTAGGGTGGCCGACTGCCCCATGTGCAGCCTGTCCACTGGAGACATTTTCCTCCTTGCAGAGAACCAGCACTAAGCCTTGGACAACAACATATAAAAACTCCTTTGAGAGTCGTCGTGAGATGTGAGTGATCTATAGATCCTGAGCAGGCCAAAGGCAGGAATTTCAACCTTGAGCACTCAGGTTTAATATTGACTGTAATTAAAAGGAGAGAGCCAACTTCCCTGTGGCACAACCCCACTGACATGGATAGCACCACAGTAGCAGAGAGCCTCACCTTTGATCTCCAAAATCCATCCTGGATGGAGATGAAGGACAGACTATACCTGCCCATGGGGCCAGAAACCTCTGCTCTCCAAAGGCTGCAACGTGCATGGAAACCTTCCTTCCTTCCCTGGGCCTGTCCCCACACAATCCCATTGCAGGGAGTTTTACTCTTGCAAGGCAGACACCATCTCCATTTCACCTGAAGGACCCTCCTCAGAGATGTCCAAGCCCACCAGAGGTGGCCCCTGCTCCCCTCACAGAGGGATGGGGCTGATGCCACGGGCTTTAGGGAGCTTTGGGCACAGGCAGCTTCACCACCCAGCTCCCTGTTCCTCCTCAAACACCTGTGGGGACACAGACTTGGCCCTTTATAACTCTTAGACCCTCCCTCATCCAGTCTCAGCCTCTTCCTTTTCCAGCTCAGGTTTTCCCACCCCACGTTCGTGACACCTCGTTTTCCCCTCTCACCAACCCATTTCTGTTGCCCTTTTTAACTTCTTGTCCACACCCCCCCCAATGCTCCCCTTTCTCTCCCGCTCCCAGAGAAGTTTGTGGGGCCCTTAACAACCCCAGCCATCCCTGTCTTTGCTCCCTGGCACAGCCAGGCAGCTCTCTGGGGTAATCTGCAGAGCACGGCTGCTTATTAGTCCTGCAGCAGAACAATCAGCACAGTCTCTGTAATGCAGTAAGATGGATTGAAGCTACTTAAGAATACAAGGAAATGGGATCAGTGCTTTGAAAGAGAAGTAGCCTGACTCACCCAATCCTCTGTACCAGGGCAGCCCTGGGCTCACACTCAGCTTTTGATGCAAAGCTGGGGCTGAGCAGCCCTGGGGAGGCCCATGCTGGGAGCACCAGCACCTGATCCCATGGAAATACGTGATGTGCCCAAGCTGAGCTGTTGGGGAAGGTGAAACAGGAAAGCCTTATGAATATGACTGCTTAGATCGGTATGAAACCTATAAGTGAAGTAGAATGGAAAGCAAATTTTGATGTCTGAGATGCTTTAGTTACTGAACAACTGGAAAACAATGGCATGGCTGGCTGAAGGTGATCCCCTTTTGATTTAACAATGCCCTTCTCCTTACCAAGAGCCCAAGGGTCAGAGCAGACCCTACTGCCTTGGCAGGAGGGGCTCAAAGAGCAACTCTTAGGGTTTAAAATATAACACAGCAGGGTAATGTAATGATTCTTATAGGCTGTATGTAAATGCTACAGGATTTATATCTTGTACTGGATTGGTTGGTGTAAATTAGAATATTCAGTATAGAAAAGGATTTAATGTATTGTAACAGGAACTTCACTCTCTGCTCTTCACCCTCTTCTTCCTCTTCTCTTCCTCTTCACTCTCTTTCTCTCTCTCTTGGGCCTGCTCCAAGCTGTGTTTGGCAGCTCTTAGCAGGGCCCTTCACCCACGACCTGTGCAATGAACTGAATGCTTCAGGAGCTGCCCAGGACTATGGAGATCTCTCTCAACCATCATCACAGTTTCCTGCATGTAAAATTCCTCCTGAGGTTAAAAGGAGCAAGATCCAGCTCTGCTGTGTTGCTCCTGTGCCTTTCTTGTTATCAGCAGAGATCACACTCTTGCTCCGTGGCTGGTTTTGCACCAGAACAATTCTGCTCTTTGGTACTTCTCCCTTTCAGATGTTCCCTGGAAATAAAGACCCAGCTCTTCCCATCGCCTCTGCACCAAAACCTGAGCAGACTGCAAAGTCCCAGAGGCTTCCAGCTACCTGCTCTCCCACTTAATCACAAAGATTGATTCCACACCTCCCCTAAAGAGATGAGGCGTGAGCAGGTACAAGACTCCTTCCCTGACCCAAAAACATTCATTCTCCACAAATCTCTCCGCTGCTCTCTTGAAATCAGCAGAGACGCCACTCCAAAAACTTAAGGAATGATCTGTCAACAAGGTAAAAAGTCTCCCCTGTGCCAGATCCCACAAGCCCCAGTAGCTCTGGGAAGGAGGGAATGTTGGTATAGCTGGCCTGGCACCTGAGGGGTTGGGAAATATCCTCCACAGAGGCATCTCCTGCCTGAAAAGCGTGTGACAGTGATCCTAAAGAAAGAAAAAATTAATTAAGTTTTGTCATGTACCGACTCAAGTGTCCTTTTCTCTCCCAGAAATCAGGGGCTGTGAATGCTTCTGTGGAGAAGCCCAAGAGTGTGGCAGAAGGAACAGAGGAAAACCCAGGGACACCAAAGCAGGGGAAGTCACCACTTTATGGGAAGGGAACTGAGGTGCTTGGAGACTGGGGCACATCCAAGGCTCCCTATTTACCCATTCCACAAAGCATCTCCTTATTACTCTTCTTTATTGACTAAGTGTAAACTACTGTAGTAGTTCAAGGATGGAGATCTGAGTGGATTTTTTTTTCCTGACCTCTCTGCCCCCTCTGCCACAAGGCTGGAGGAAAGAGGGGGAAAAAACTGACCTGGTCCCGACTGCTCTAATTAACTGGAATCCTGATTGATTTTGATACGTAGCTCTGGCCTCATTCATCAGCACAGCATTTACCCAGCTAAGGAGAGGAGCTGTGCATCAGCCCAATGAACTGAATGCAGCACAGAGCTGCTCCAGCAGCAGCGGGGCCTTCAGTGCCTCCCTTCCCATCAGGAGACCTCAGCATCTTTCCCATTCTCACCCCTCAATATTTCAGACCTTCTGAGGAAAACCATTCCCCCGCTTCGGGCATACAAAGATAATCCTTAAGGGCTCAGCCTTGTTAAATTTCAAGTGTGGGGCTGCAGGAAGCCCTGGCCCCATCAGAAGCAGGGACAGAAGCAGAGATTACAGGGGCCAGGTCTCTCAGCTCACCTATTGCAGGAGTGGCTGTGCAGTTCCTGTAAGGAGACAGCAAAGGGAGCCACATGGAAGGTCAGCAGGTAGAAATCAAACAGGGAGGTTGGAGATAGGATAAAACAAGGCTTAAGATGGAGATTTTGATTCAGAGAAGGAAGGGGGAGCCTCAGCAGAGCCCTGCAGTCCAAAGGAAGAGGCCCCAAGAATTTTGCCCATTGGATTTGAAAACCCTTTCAGCTGTCAGTTTGATTTTGCTCTCCTTCAAGCGTGTGATGGAGGGAGAAAATGAATGCAAGAAAAGAGATACTGTTGATTTAATTGTCCACATTCATCACTGGAGCAAGAAAAATAACCCCAGCAATAGCCTTAGCTGAGTGACATGCATTTAATTAATATTTGGGAGGCATTTGCTTTGGCCAATGAAATAAATATATTAAATCTTCATCTTGACCTGACCTTTCCAGGAAAGCTCTGGTCTAACCAGCACTGCCTAATGCTGCTGACACCTATGAGGCCTCTGGTCAGAGGTTTCCAGCTTCCACTGAACCTTCCTCAAACCCTTTCTGGTGTGGATTATTTAGGACAGAGCCCTGGAAGCGCTTGGCCTCAAGCCCGTGGTGCAAAGGCAGAACCAGACAGACTCAGTGGGGTCCAGTGTCTGCCCCACTGCTGGGATTCCCACCGCAGGAACAAGTGCTCCATGGAACAAATTCCATGGAATTAGAGCAGTGGCATGCTCAAGGAACAACGCTGTACAAATATTTGTTCGGGTCTTTAAGGAAGCCTTTGCAAGATGCAAAGCAAATAGTGCTCCTGCAGTCCTTCCAGCCAGGCAGGATGGCAGGGTGACAAAGCCATCCACCAGCACCTGAGCTCATCCTCTGCCACCAGGCACACATTTTCTGTGCCTCTCTGGGGCAGGATCCGTGAGGCTTTGATGGCAGAGTGTCCCTTTGCAGCACAAGGTCAAGCCATCCATCTCCTCCTTCCCAAGGCCTCGGCTCCACCCAGTTGTAACTCCCTCAACTTCACCGGAAAGATTTCGGCACCGTTGCCTCTCTTTTCCTTTTAAAGTCCCTTCCCACAGCGTGAGGAGACACCTGGCAGCACCGTTCCGCCTGGAAATCCATCCTTGGGTTGTTTTATCTCTATTAGTCCTTGCCAGCAGATGACAGGGGAGCACGAACAGAGACAGCGTGGGATGAGACATTCACCCAGCTGCTAGTTCAAAGGCAAGTCATCATTTATAACACTCCCAGCTATTCCAGCTCTTCCCACTTGTTCTCACTTAAAAGAAAGAAAGAGGAGCGAGCCATTTCTAGTTCTGGATATTTAATTTTCACGGAGATGTTGTTTATTTTGGTGCCTTTGCTCTCGGGTAGCACAGCTTCCCCAGCTCCACGGGGCATTCCTGTTCCAAGTTGTGCTGTAACCCCTCATCCTCCTGCCATTGTGACAGTGACAGAGCACAAACAGCCAGCAAAGGGGGAGAAGGAGAGGAGAGGAACCTCTTTGGGCACCCCTTTGCCCATCCCACCCAGGGGCTGTGCTGTGCCCCACGTGTGGACCCTGTCATTGACAAGTGAGCCTCTGCTTCCCTGCGCTGGGAACGAGTTCAAATCCAATATTGACTCAATCTGCTAAAAGGTTTTCTCTCCACCGTGCCAGTGGGGCCAGCCCACGCACACCTCACTGAGAGACCCTCCCCAAAGCCCAAGCCTCAGCCAGCCCAGGGCCTCTGCAGCATCTGGGAGCCAGAGCAAAGCGCAGGGGCAGCTGCTCTGCTGAACACCTCCATCAGTGTCACACCTGAGCATCCCCTGAGCCTTTGGAAAATGCACCTCGCCCGGGTTAAAGCCAGATTTCCTGCACACACTCGCTCCCAGCTCCTGCAGCACGAGCCAGGCCCTGAGCAGGTCGGGGAAGGATTGAAAGTGGCTCTCACATCTCCCATCTGCAGCGATGCTGGGGGGTCTGTGCAGCCTGGGGAGCCTGGGCAGGACCCCTGGCCTTGCTGCAGCCCCCACCAGCAAATGTGGGGTGCTCAGGGGAGCACCACATTGCCACCCCAAGGCACCTCTCCTGCTGTGCAAAGGGGAGCTCAGAAGGGCCCCTCGGAGTTACAAACCTCTCTGAAAATAACTCGGGCACGTTTCCAGCCCGTCACTAGGACGACACAGAACCGACTCATCCCCAGAGACTGCAAATGGTCTGATCCAAATTCCACTGAAGTCCACAGCAAGGCTCATTACCTCCATCTGGCATTAGCTCTGGCTCTTTGCTCACGAGAGCTCCGGGAAGGAACTCCCTCTCCAAGGAGCTCCAGCACAATCAACTGAGGAAGGATTCCTCCCTCCCAAAGCTGGGAAAAGCCCCAGACCCTTCCCCACCCGACGTGGGCACATCAGCACCGTCCCAGCCGTTCAGGCTGGGCCCAATAGAGGGCAACAATATCACACGAACTGCTTCATTAGGCTAATTGCGAGCAGCCCAGGTGAGAACCACTGTCCACCTTCCTCCAGGATGGCTTTATCCCTCCGTGCAGAGGCAGCCCAGGGCTCCAGACACGACGGCATGGTGAGGAAGAACTGCTCCAGAACGTTTGAGTTTTGAATGTCTTTCAGCCGGTTGTGTCGATTTGCCCCTTAATGTGGGGACCCTGCAAATCTACTGACCCCCCACTGTCCTCTCCTGAGTCCCAGGAGACCCCACTCAGGGCTTGTCCCCTCACCCTTCCAGGATTTTCCTCCCTCTGCCCACCTCCAGCTTATGGCAGCAGTAACAAGATGCTCTCCATTTAGCACCATAACCTTCTGCCAGGCTCTTTTGCATAAAGACATCTTAAACGCCAGCAAACATTTAATTAACACTCCCGCTCGCCAGAGGTCTGCCCACAGCCCCATCACTGCACTGCCAGGGACATTTCCCCCTCTGCAGCCCCGTTCTGACCCCTCCAAGCAGAGGAACCCTTGGGAGCAAAGCTGGGGAGGCACCATCCCCTTCAGCCCAGGGAATCACCCTGTGCTGGTCCTGCTGCAGCTGCCCCAGCTCTGCATCCAGGCATGTCACCCTGACAGGTCTGTGTAATCCTATTGCTCACTGGGAACATATTCCAGGCTGGCAAGCCAGGGATGCCCATGGGATGCCTGGCAGCAGGCACGGACCCAGAACAGCTCAGCTCCCACAGCTGCACGCTGCTGGGCTCTGGATTGCAGCAGGCCTGGCAAAACAGATTTCGGGGGGGAGTAGACCAAGAATCAGAGCTCTGAGTTGTCTCCCATCAGCTGAGCTGCAGGAACATCTGGTGCTCTTGTAGGGTGAAATGGATTAGGGTAATGGCTACTGTGGGGTGTTAAGGAATATTTTATGTTGCACCCAGAGCAAGGAGGGAGCTTGCAGCAGCCAGGCACAGAACTGCCCATCCTGGGCTGCCCTGGCTGGGTGCAACCACCACTTCAGCTCCTGTGACAAGAGGGTGGAAGCAGAACTGTAGACAACTTCTGGGAGGTGGGATTTCACCCTCACTCCCACCTGGGGGTGCACAGAGGATTCACACTGACATCAGCAGGGTCAAGGCTTCATCCTTTCCCCTTGGCAGGGCTTACTCAGCCCTGCCTGCATTTGGTTAGTGTGGGTGAACACCACGCCTGTCCACGTCTGCCAGTGTCACACAGCACGTGCCTCCTGTGCCCCAGGAATGTGGTGGGAGCAGCAGAGCTGGACAAGCTGGGATTTCACTTGGGTTGGCATCAGAGCCTCAGCCCCAGCATCCCCCACGGGTTCCAGCGGGGCGGGCTCAGACAGGCAGCTCCTCTCAGAGCAGGGACAAAAACCTGAGCCACCCAAATCCCGGATTCCTGTCCTACCCCAAGCCATGCCCTGCCCCCAGCACACCAGCTCCCTGCCCAAACCTGCTCTCCAGCTTTGGACATCTTTGTGAGGGGCCACCAGAGAGGTTCCAACACACCACCACAAAACCACCCACTCCAGGAGCCAGCACAAGGGCAGGGCTCAAGAGCTCAGGAGAGAAAAAGCAGGACCCAAGACACGACATTGAGCTGAGGGACTAAATTACCTCCACATTTGGGGAACTGGGAGGAAAGGCTCTGAAACCAGCAGCTGGCTCAAGCTGGGAGCTGCAGTTTGACCAAAGCAATTCCTCCCAGCAGCAGCTGCTGAGCCCCGTTCAAAGTCCTGAATCCAAAGGCTTGGCCGAGAGCCTGGCGGGCGAGCCGGGCTCCCACTGAAGATGTATTTGTTTTCAGCTAGATTTACATGATGAGATGATGAGATCAAAGCAGCTGCACTGAGGTTGGGCTGGATTTACTGAGGGCACTTGGTTGCAGTTTTTTGCCCCATCCCAGTTTCACCGGTGGGGTCCTGATCTGTTTGAAGGGTGAGCTGGGCTGATTTGCTGCATCCTGCGTGCACCCAGTGCCACTCACCTCCCAGCACTAAATCTGCCTCCACACGGCAGCCTCTGGCAGAACGTGCCAAAACGAGCTCCCAGAGCTTGTTTTTTGCTGGCTACAGACTAAGGCCAGTCGTGTCTGCTCCGGGGATGGACAGACTGAAACCAGGAACAACTGCAAACCCAGCCTGTGGGACACAGCTGGGCACCAGTATGAACACACTGAGGTTCTCTTTTCAGGCTGGGGACGTTACCAGCTTTGCTTTTCCAGAAGGGATGGTGTTGGTGCACCTCCAGCAGCTGCTGTCCCCCAGCAGGGCAGGCAGCTTTGGAGCCTCTCTCCCAGCCCTCAGCTCTCACACCTTCAAACCCCAAACGCTCCCACACGAGGCGCCGGCACCCGCTGCTGGACCAGCCCAAACCACCAACCTCCCTCTGCTGTGAGCTGAGAGTTGATCCTCCGCTGAAATACACGCTGGAGCTCCCAAAGCACATCCTCCAGAGCTGATCCTTACATAGCAACAGCTCTGGAAGCTGTGATTCACTCCGTGCTCCATCACCATCAGTGGGTGACACCCTCCCACAGCAGCTGTGGTTACACCGGGTCCACCGGGGCAACCTCCTCGGCACCAAAATTATTAGGGCTGAAATTTGGGGGAGGCAGTTTAAAGAACAGATGGTCGTGCTTTAGTATCACAACACACTGCCAGTTAATTAATGCTAGCTGTAATTAAACTTTACACAAATTAGCTGTCAGCTATGCTAAAGGGAATCATTTCTCTCAAATGCCACCTTGAATCGCTGAGTTGTGAGACTTTTCTACAACGTAATTAAAAGCAGGAGGCTGGCATGGAAGGGGGCGGGTGGCAGGGGAGGGAATAACCAGGAGATGAAAGCTGCAGGCTGGGAAGCAGCTGGAGATCCCCACCCTGCACCAGCAGTTCCTCTCCTTTGGTCTGGGGGACCTCAGGGACTCCACTTGGCTTTTATCCTTCAGGCAACGAGAGAGGTTCCTCCCAGTGAGTCAAAGTTTTAGCTCGAAGCTGAATTTTTGACTCTTGGAAGGGGAAATGTTTGAGCTCAAGAAGATGTGGTAGGACCTTGGCAGGATAAGGAAAAAAGTTGGGTTGGGAGTTGTTGCAGTGAAGCCCTTCTTCCCTTTGGAAAAGGAGAAAACATGATGTGTTCAGAGGGAGAGGGCTGGCTTTGACAAATCTGCTTAGATGGAAAAAAGTCTGTCAAAACAGCCATGTTGACATTTTCCAACAAGTCACATTTTATTCTGAGTGATGATTTGGAAATTTTAGCTCATTCCCTGCTTTATGTGTTTGCCAGTGCTCGTTGAGCTGCGAGATGACTAACACAAGAGCACCATGACCAAGCAGGCAACTGCTGGCTTGGGCTGGTGGAAACCAGGAGTATCAAGGTTAATTTATCCCAAATTAGCACAGATTTTGGCTGGAAATAAACCGGGGAAACAGACAAGAACTCTCTTAGCATCAGATGCATGGAGCAGAGGTTTTCAAACAGGGCCTTGTTTGCACACAAATATCCAGGACATGTAGTGGGTACCTGAGCACGGTGACAACCACCTCCAAGGTCCTGAGGGGCAGGAGATGAGACTGGAAACAGGGAATCCACAAATAAAGGAGAGCTGGGGAGGAACAAACTCAAAACACAGCCTGCACTGGGCTTAAATAGCACTTGTGGGTGAGCAGGTGGAGTTCAAGGTGAGGCTGCTGGGCACAATTAAATCCAGCTAGTGCACTCAGCATCCATGAAGTCAAACCACAGCCAGAAGGAAGAATGCAGTAATCCCAGTTAGGCTCAACCCCACTTAGGTAGCCCTCAGGATTATTTCCAGTCCTGTGAAACACCTGAAACCTGTGCAGGTGCTGTGGATGGAGCATCCCCAGCCCAGCCCTGTGTGTGTGTGGGGCGGTGATGGGTCCCAGGGGCTGTGCAGAGCCCCCAGGGATCTGCCCGAGGCGTTGCTGATGCTCACGTCTCCTGCAGCCCCGGGTAATTGATATGCCCAGATGTTTTCCACCCTGTGATACAGAGGAAGGCGAAAACCTCCGTGGTTCCTGCCAGGGTGACATGTGGAAAATTCCTTCCCGATCTCAAGACTGTTAATCAAATCAAGCACTTCAGGGAGATTTGGGAGGCCAGTGTGTCTTGGGGAGGAGCCCCCACACGGCTCCCCACCTCCCACCCCCCGGGATTTGGGCACCTGGGAGCACAGCTGGCCAGATGTGCAGCTGAGGAACCCTTTCTCCTCGACTCCTGCAGGCAGCCAGGGTAAGTTACAGCCACGGCCTTGCTGCAGAGCTGCAAGTGCTGTGAACACCTTGAGGGCAGAGCAGGACGGCCTTTTCTCCAGGGCAGCAGCGGGAGGGATTTATGAATTAAGGTCAGGAAGGGCCACGGTGACTCTCCCTCCTGCTCCTCCCAAATGCAAACGCCGCAGCCATTCCTCTCCTCCAGCAGCTGAATTAAAGCCTCTGGTTTGTAGCAATATCAAAGCTCATTTGATAGGCTCTGAGCAACAGTAAATCCCTGGTGCCTTGCTCTCCATCAGCCCTCGCTGCCCTGCTGTGTGTCCTCCTCCAAGGTTGCCTTCAGCTTCCAGCAATTAGGGCTTCTCCAGCATTTGGCTTGACAGGCTCTGGGCTCTGCTTCCAGCCCGACACACAGAGAGGAATTGAATTCCTCTGCACCAGTGCTCTCCAAGCTCTCCTAGGGAACCCCCAGCCTCCCGTGCCCAGGGAAGCCCCGTTACCCTCTGGTGTGATGAGCAGTGCTGGCCCAGCATCCAGGCAGATTCCCTCAGTCATATTCCCTCAGTCATATTCCCCTGCACACTGTGCAGACTCAAGAACACTTCTCAGCTTTTCTTTCCTTTCCTTTTTTATTTTTTTTTTTAAAGCTCAATCAAGGATCACATCAACTTCTCTTTCTCCTGCAGCTCTGTGCTGGGAGCTCATGATGAGGGAGTTATACACCCATGACCCCTAAATCCTGTTCTGAGTCACTGCTGCTGCAAGCTCTGCTCTCCCATCCCAGAGGCAAACAATCCAGCTCCTTTATTCCCTCACACAAAGCAACAAAGTCATTGTTACTGTACACCTGGGGAGAGCTTTTTGTCCCCCAAAGCAGCACAAGCCAACCCTGGTATGGCAGTGCCTGGAGTGCCCACCACTGACACAGGGCACTGAGCTCTGTGCTGCTGAGAGCTCTGTTTGACTAAAGCAGGGATGGAAAGGCTGAATCTGGGTGTCAACGTGAGTCTGCACCAAAATGTTTGTCCTTTCTGCATTTCCAAGCTCCTGGGAAGAGGAGGCAGGTTCCCACCAAGCTGCTGGGTTGGGGGTCATGTCTGTGCATGTGTGTGTGCACGTGTGTGCATGTGTGTGCATGTGAGTGGGTGTCCTGTGTTCAGCTGTGTGTGCACGTGTGTGTGAACATGTGTGTGTGCATGTGAGTGGGCGCCCTGTGTTCAGCTGTGTGTGCACACATGGGTGAGTGCACACCTGTGTGCACACAGCTGGAATGAGATGATCTTCCAGGACCCTTAGCTGCCAGGCCGTTCAGGGATTCTGGGATTATCCCCTACAGCAGCTCTGGGCAGTCACTTTCCTGGCTGTCCTTGCTGGCAGGGGGTGGAGGTTGAGGGTAAGAAAAGGTGGTTTTGCAGCAGGAGAGAGGTGGGTGTTGGCTCAGGGCTGGGTTGTGTCCGTGCTGAGCTGTGCCCCAGCAAACACCCGGGGGCTCCTCCGCGATCTCCAGCTGTGCCCAAACGCGGATGCTGAGCTGGGGAGGGATGAAACACAGCCCTGGGGAAGGTCTGAGTGAAGCCAAAGAGAGGGCTGGTGGTGGGGCGCAGGGACAGGGGACACAGCAGGTGCTGCTTAGGTGGGTTTGCATCTCCTCCTGCCCATGTGCTCAATCCCTGTTCCCATCTCCCTTGCCGGAGGTTTGAGGACTCAGCTGCACTGAGAGCGCCCAGCTTCTGATGGTGAAGGGAGCTTTCCTGGAGAAAAGCCCAAACAAACTCCCCCCACAGATCTCCCCTGCCCAGGCAAAAGGTCTCAGCTGTCACAAGAGGCCCCAGACAATTTGTAGGTGCCACAAATAAAGTTGACAGCACTGACAGGGAACAACTCGAGAACATCACCTGCAGGGAGACCCCACCGGAGTTACAGGCATCAACTGTGCTGAAATTGTTCAATAAATTCCTGGGTTTAAGGCCGGGAGAGAGAGTTCAATCATCCTGGCTGACCTCATCCATCATAATTCCTCCCTTGCACTGGGAGCTGTGGAGGTGGGGGCTGTTGGAGATGTTTCAGAGGGGTACCTGGAGGTGACTGGGCAGGAATGTGCTGCTCCGCTCCGCCGCCCGCCGCCCGAAATGCATCTCCCTGCCTGAGTCAGCTCCTGTCTCACACATCTCTCACTAAATCAAAGGTCCCTCATCCTCCCAGAGGGTAATGCTGTGTTGTCATCTCAGCAGGGAGCTCTTCACAGCACTCACTTGCAGGGATTTTCTCCTCGTGGAGATGAGCCAGGCTCTGTGGAGGTGCGGGGACGTCTCACCCCACCGAACTGCCCACCCAGGAGGGGATTTGTCCTTCAGGTGAGGAACTGGGGTAGGGCCACAAAGATGATTAGAAAGGATGGAACATCTCTCTGCCACAACACGGCACAAAAGAACTTCACGAGGGCACGGTGATGAGCAAAGCAGGAAAAAGCCCCGAGTTTATTTACAAAACTCAATTTTATACATTTACAAAGGTGCCTGTGGGTTGGAGGATGAAATCCCACCTCCCAAATCACATTGGTCAAGACAACCATCAATCAACTTTCTCCTAATTAAAAATATGTAAACAACAAAGGACAGTTAGGAAAACAAAGCTGTTGTTTATAGTAAAAGTGTGGGAAAGTAAAACTTCTGACTCCAATATGAAAGAAAAATCAGAAGGCCTAGAAAAACCCTCAAAACCAGGGTGGCATCTCTCCTATGAAGAATGACTGAGAGAGTTGGGATTGTTCAGCCTGGAGAAGGGAAGGCTCTGGNGGGAATTCCTCCCTGTGAGGGTGCTGGGGGCCTGGCACGGGTTGCCCTGAGTAGCTGTGGCTTCCCCACTGCTGGAAATATTAAAAAAGAAAATCTCCTTCAAGCGGACTGCAATTTCACGACTCTGTGCTCTGCACTATTTGCCTTTGCTTTATGTGGTGCTGGGAGGGCTGTGGCTGACAAGGACACCGTTACTGTGATTATATACTCCTGCATGTTCACGCCTGCCACCGGCTCAGGTGTCTGTGGGTCGGAATAAATTACAGAGAGACGGTGAGGGGAAAATGTTGCCTTTCATTAAAGCCCTGCTTCCCATTTGCACTGGGAGTTTCTCCGGTTAGAAGTCAAACTGCACACCCGCCACTCGCTAATTGCGCTTTGCAGAATCAAAGGCTTTAGCCAAAGGGATAAATACATAAAATTGTCGGGAAGGAAACGTTTTCTTCTTGAATTCCAAGCAAAAAACTGAAGTAATATGGATTTCTTTTGATAATAAGAGCAGCAGAAACAGATATCTGATCTCTGTGGCTAAAGGCTACTTGAAATAGAAGGAAAAGATTCGCTTATCAGGCCAGGACTGTTCTGAGCGACTGAAATTACATTAGGAAAATCATGTCCTTGTTTTTCTTCCATAATTGCCTTTTGTTGTTTTAACCTCTTTTCCCAGGTAACCCCGTCACTGAGATATTTGTTCAGTCTCTGCTTTTTCTGACTGGTCAGATCATCTTGCCAAAAAGGGCCAGCAAAGAGCGTCGCTGACACAACAGCGTTTGAGCATCTCCCACATTTGCGTTTTGGGGGGGATTTGGGGGATGCCCCTTACCCCAGCCGCCCGCCTCCTTGAATTCTCTGGTTTTCCCAGGCAAGCAGTGACCATTCCTCACTCCCCAGACCTTCGGACAGGGAGATGGAGGGCAGAGTCACGCGTTGTTAACCCCCACTTCCCTGTGGCTGCCGGTGATTTATTACGAGCAACGAGGCGTGAGGACAGTGAGGGGAAGGCTGTGGCTCCATCCCAGCTCGGGGCTGGTTAATAACCCGTCAGAGAGGGGAAGGGGGGGGGCACTACTTCCTGGGTGAAAAAGTAGAAGGACCTGGAGTTTTATTTATTTCATGCCTCGGTTCTTAAAGAGGAAAAATATCTCAATTTCAGATGGGGCAGCTTGAAAGCACGACATCTGCGACGTGCCAGGAGTGTTCAGCTTTGAGCAGAGAGGCCAGATCCTGCTCTCAGATGTGGTTTCAGATGCTTGGGTGGATTTTGGGGTGAAGCAACACCCTCCACCCCTGGCTAATAAAGGCAGAACTCCTGCATGTGCCCCCATATTTATGCATTCCCCTGTGGTTTCTGGATCAGCTTTCATCATCTGATTTGCTTTTTACCCTAAGAATCAAGTTAGTTCACTGATTAAAAAAAAAAAAAGTGATTACTAATTAAATAAATAAATAACAAGAATTTTTAAAAAAAACCCTCTACTGGAAACTGCAGCTTTTTGCAAAACTGACTGTGAAATTTATGGAACGACAGCTAAATTGAATGAAATTAGGAAGAAAAGGGCCTGTCTATTTATGTGAAGAGTTTTCGGAGTTATCATAATTAATTATAACAAACATTTCACATTGCACATTAAATCTCCAGCTCCAGGACTCGGGCTGGTTCCTGACACTCCAGTTTGGGATGAGGGGCTGAGCTCCTGAAGGCAACCTCACCTCACCTCACCCTGTCCAGCAGGACCTCAGTGGGGGTGTAACGTGGAGCAGAGCGTGACCCTGCCCCACCACTGAGCACTGAAACGAAGCCAGAAATGCACTGAAACCTCTTACACGGCTTAAAAACATTTCAGGCAGGGTTTGGCTCAAGAAGCCAAAGCTGCCCCGTGTGCCCCATGAGCTCCAGGGAGCAGCTGGGCACCTGCAGCCAGGTGTGTCCCTGTGGAAATGCCTCATCCAGGTGAGAAATAAAACCAGGGCACACTCCAAAATGCCGAAATGAAGAGACTGTGGGCTTTCAGGAGTTAATGCTGGACTCGGTTTTGCCTCGCTGGTCCTTCCTGCTGGTCCCAGTGCCTGGGTGGAGGGGATGGAGGGGCACTAATGACTCCAGAGCCACTTGTTAGGATTTAATTAACGACCAGGTGGCTTCGGGAGATCCGGTGCCACCTGTGGCTCTTGGCTCTGCACAAATGTTAATTCCGGAGCAAAAGCCTCCAACTCTCCCTCCCAGAGACTGGAAATGGGTTTGGGGAGGGTGTCAATGCACAGGCAGGAGAGCTGAGGGGAACACGGGGTGGGCTTTCCCCTGTCCCAGGCACAGCCCTCCTGCCCTACCCAGAGCATGAGGGTCTCCTGTAGCCCTGGTTCCAGGCCTGAGGTTTTCTGGTTCCTCTGAAATTCTTTCCCAGGAAACCCTTGGTAAACATGATCCATGTTTTTGTAACGGTATTTTATGTTATTCATTCCTACTGGCAGGAGGGACTTGTTGATGTCCCTCTGGTTTGTCCAGTGTGATTGAAAAGGTTTGCCTTTGTTTCACCAATCAAATCGGTCTGGGTAAAATAGTATAAAAGGGAGACACATCCCCAAATAAAGAGTCATTTTTAGCCCTCTGATTCTCGGAGTCTGTGTTGTTTGTGGTCTAAAATAGCGACAGTTGTCACCCTGGGTTTGAGGATTTTTCTAGGCCTTCTCATTTGTCTTTCACATTGGAGTCAGAATTTTNGAATAATCCTGCCCCGGGGGCACTGCGGGGTCCTGGCAGGAGCAGCTGGGACCGTCCCCAGCCCCTGTCCCGGGCCAGTTACCCCAAGCAAACACAATCAGAACCGAACCAGGTGCAGCTACACGGGGGGAAAAAAAAGCAAGAAATACAGAGTTAGATTCCTCCCCAGACCAGGAGCTATCTCAACATTTAAGGTTGCACAAAAGGGATGTTGGGGACGCTGTGATCACCCCACAGACCCCAGTGGACACGCAGCCCCTGGCACAGCATCCTGCATCCCTGGCCCTGCTCCAGCCGGGCTCTGGCTCTGCTGCTGGTCTGTGGCTGCCCGTGGAGCTCAGCCTGCTGTGTCAGGAGGTAAATCAGAGCAAGCTTTTGTGCTTTCAGCAAAAACGAGGAAGGAAAGGAAGTTGGAATAATCATAAAAAGTCCTCCTGCCCCCCAGCGAGGTAATGAACTGCTGTGGAGCCGTGGCTGCCTGCAGCTGCAGCTCCCCGAGGGTGCTGGAGGGGTCTGGATGCTCTGGGAGCAGGGGGGGACCCCGGGATGGGCTGTGGGACCCCCGGGCTGGGATTTGGGACCCTGGGCTGGGGTGGGGGACCCCTGGGCT